>JAYKKM010000361.1:337500-840000 GCA_035772405.1 Chrysogorgia sp. JL179-B06 | reverse complement strand
AGTGCTCAACAACATATAGTTAGAGCAAATAGATTTTCGCTTACCTCAAAACTGGTCTGCTACAACTTGTTTCATCTGCCTGAAGATTCTTTTACAGATGAAAACAAGTTGTACGCAGACCAGTTTTTGAGGTAAGCGAAAAAAAAAATAAAAAAAAATAAAAAAATATATATATATATATATATATTGGAGCTCACAATGAGTTTTGCACTCTGGGGTATATCTATCTGGGATAATACATTCATTCTGAAGCACAGCCACGGCCCCCTGCACATGCTTCATCTGCCCCTGGCACATTTGCAGATGTATACGTCTGCCCCAAGTTTGTTGACCCCCCTTGTGTTGTAACCATTCTCAACATATATTCACAATAAGTAGTTCATGAACATGTGTAATATTAAACAGATGTAAGTTTGTACAAGGCTTGCATAAAAATGCAGTTCAATATGAACACAAAAAGTTGACTTTATAACAATTGATAAACTAAGTTCGTCAGAATTTGTTTCTTGCATAAAATGCAGTTCAATATGAACGCAAAAAGTTGACATTATAACAGTTGATAAACTAAGTTCATCAGAATTTGTTTCTTGTATAAAAATACCGTTCAATATATTCTGTCGCTTTATATCTCACAGCTGTGTATGAAGGACACGGATGTGCATTCTTCTGCATGCTCAATATCGTGAGAACAATGAACCACCAATATACACCTAAAATAGAAGGAAAACTGTATTCACAAACAAAACAATTTGACATCATGCCCATGACGATGACAAGTGATGTTGTGATGGCAAGAAATCGCAGATACAGTATCTCGCAGTCACTGAGCCATATTTCCGTTTGGTGAGCATTTAATAAGAAAAATTAAGTACACATTAAACTATTTAAGTCGTCTTACCTTGACAAGAGAATATTTCCTTACTGAAGGCAGAACAGATCGTTCAAACTTCGCAGCGTTGACAAGTTCCGAACGGCAGGAACTTTAATACACGTAATAAAACTTCTACGTCACAAAACGTCATAAAACCGAACAAATATCCAAACATCTCGACCGACAGAGGGCAATTTACACAAATCGAGATTTCGTTGACTATACATAGTTCCGGCGAAGAAGTCTGGGTACAAGACACAGCAACCCATGTCAAGATTAGTGTGCTGCCTACGGCAGCAATAACGTCACATGTAAATAAATTAGAGTAAGGTATATATATATATATAGGTTGGAGCACGTGTATTCTTCATTAAAGTCTGTCTGACGATCGCGTAAGCGTGAAAATCGGAGTAACAGCAAAGTGATGTCTTGTCTCTGATTTATCTACAATTTATTTCGCTCTGCAAATTAATGCATTGAGCACTCTACTCAATTCACCAGATTTATATATATATATATATATATATATATATAAAAAAGTAGAGTGCTGCGTAGACAGTGTTTTGAATATATAGCAAAGTGAAAAGGTGGTAAACTGCCAAGAATTTAGTGACGAGATACTGACGTTTCGAGCGGAGCCCTTCATCAGAGTAAGACGAGATGAAATGAAATAAATAGGGCTTATATATATGCCAAAAGGGTGTCACAAGTAGAAAGTAGCCAATCAAATGCACGGGAGATAAAACAAACTAATAATTAATGAGATGGGAAACGTAAGATCATTTGCTATTTTTAACAGTCGATCAGCAAGCAGACTGAGGGGGCGGGAGAAATGACAGGTCCAATATTCAAGGGGATTAGGCGATAATATTAGCATAAGAAACAAAAAATTTGAAAAGGAATGAAAATGCATACGCGAATAATAAAAAATTAATAATAATAAAGGTTCCAAGCAAACTAAAAATAACCAAAAACTTGTAGGAAATTAAATAAAAGAAAAACGTTTCGTTAAGACCAAGAGGATGTGTGGTGCCAAGTTTAAAAATGAGACGCTTCTCTTGACGCTTGCGGTTATCGTTGCCACCGGAGATGGGAAGGATGGCACAGAACTTTCATGGTCTGAAACCAAATGGTTGGAGCTGTTTGAAATGGCGGGCTAAACAGGTTTGTCACCATCATTGATCCTCACGGAACGAAAGATGTTCAGCAAACCTTGTCTGAAAGACGTCGCCCAGTTTCACCGATGTAGATTTTAGGGCATTTATCGCATGAAATGCAATAAATTATGTTGGTGGACGTGCATGAAAAAAGCATGACGGATTGTGTGGTCGAATTTGGGGGCAGTAATAACTGTAGTGGGATTGTGAAAAGCGCATGTGGGGCGACGTCTTTCAGACAGGTTTGCTGAACATCTTCGTTCCGTGAGGATCAATGATGGTGACAAACCTGTAGCCCGCCATTTCAACAGCTCCAACCCATTTGGTTTCAGACATGAAAGTCTGTGCCATCCTTCCCCATCTCCGGTGGCAACGATAACCGCAAAGCGTCAAGAGAAGCGTCTCATTTTTAAACTTGGCACCACACATCCTCTTGGTCTTAACGAACGTTTTTCCTTTTATTTAATTTCCTACAAGTTTTTGGTTATTTTAGTTTGCTTGGAACCTTTATTATTATTAATTTTTTATTATTCGCGTATGCATTTTTCATTCCTTTTCAAATTTTTTGTTTCTTATGCTAATATTATCGCCTAATCCCCTTGAATATTGGACCTGTCATTTCTCCCCGCCCCCTCAGTCTGCTTGCTGATCGACTGTTAAAAATAGCAAATGATCTTACGTTTCCCCATCTCATTAATTATTAGTTTGTTTATCTCCCGTGCATTTGATTGGCTACTTTCTACTTGTGACACCCTTTTGGCATATATATAAGCCCTATTTATTTTCATTTCATCTCGTCTTACTCTGATGAAGGGCTCCGCTCGAAACGTCAGTATCTCGTCACTAAATTCTTGGCAGTTTACCACCTTTCACTTTGCTATATATAATATAGTAATATATATTATATATATATATATATATATATATATATATATATATATATATATATATATATATATATATATATATATATATATATATATATATATATATATATATATATATATATATATACATATATCGCGCGATGCGTGGCATTGCTTTTGATAATGATGTTTTGTCTGACAAAATAAATAGGACAAAAGGTTAGCTAGCAACACATATTTTCATTATTATTCAGTAAAGTGAATTTTTGAAGTAATAACGCATTATGAATGAAATTCACAACGTAATACAATAAGTAAACAATGACCAACCTTTGGATTTTAAAGGAATTTTTTCTTTATTGAACCATTTCAACGAAATGTTGGCTCACAGACAAAGTTGTGAAGCTGTTTTCAACTAAGCGAGAAACCTTTCTTGCGTGACAATATATATGCATGACGGAAGTATGTGTGGCGGAAGTTCGTGGCTTCAATTAAATAATTTATTTACTGTAATATATCAACAGTTTTGCATTATTATCTTAAAATGTTTTGCTATGTTATAAAACAATTATATAATAAAATATGGCTTACCACATTCTTCGAAAGGTGGGTATCTATTATTACACGGCGAGAGGCCTCCAGAAGTCATTCTGTATGCAATACAGCAGTCAGTTAGTCCGCTTGTCCAACTGTGTTGAAAAATAAATAAACCGAATACTTAATACAATAGAAACTATCCAAATATCTACATATTATACATGTAATTATCTTTAATAATTACACCAGAAATACGTGCACGTAAAAACCCCGCATTCGCTTACTGTTTGAAGCTTTTGTAGTGCTGTGCTCCGTTGTTTAATAAATTAAGCCTCGTACACAGGCTCTACCAGGACGCCGCGCAGCGGGATGAGAGCGCGCGACAGTGCCTGGAGAGGACGCGACGAGAGAAGGAGCCCTGGCAGAAGATGACCTATTTCTGACTAATTTGGACCGATTTCTGAAATTGGGCTGTTTTTTGCTTCTGCTTAATCGATTCTTGATGAATCTATGGATGATATGAACAAATCGTTTCAAGAAGTAGCATTTGAAGGTAGTTCTTGTATTATTTTGCGAATTCCGTTTTCACAATCAATTATGCTGATTTGTTTATATTATTGTCGTTTTGTTTTGAGTTTCAAAACATCGTTTCAAAACATCGTTTTTTAGTAGCATTATTAAGTTCTGATGATGAATTCGATGCATCGTCTGGCCAATGTTTCAACGTTTATGGTAAGATAAATTTATTTTGACATGAATTAGGCCAATTTATACAGCGTTCAATCGCCGCACCGAACTAATTATTTAGGCTGTTACTATATGATAAATGCCAATGACAAATTTAGAATTAACGAGTCTAAATACATAACACACGTAGCTATTATATTACGAGAACGTGCACACCTTAAGGTGTGTAATTTGAAAAAGGTGTGTAATTTTACACATGATAATGTGTGTAATTTGCTTGTCGCCGAAATCACACACCTTTTGCCGTGTTTCAAAAAAGGTGTGTTTTTTACACACCTAGGCGTGTTTTTTTACACATCAAGGCGTGTTTTTTTACACACCAAGGTGTGTTTTTTTCACGCCGAAAGCTATGATTTTTACACAACTTGTGATACGAATAAAGATCGCTATATTACAGCAAGATTTAAATTTAAATAACTTAACCTGCACGAACTGGAAGATTAATCAAGGAAAAATTATAATTCACGTTTATATTCCATAGCTTTCATTCCATTTACATTTCGACCACCACTGTACACATGAGGAAACTTGGGTTTCGGCGAATGTGACAAGTCCTCTGCTGCAAACATAACGGCGGTGTTGCTGCTAGACATAGCAAGAGGAATTGTTTGCTGTGCGTTTATAGCACTTGCAATGGCGATATCGTCTTCGGAGGCCAAGGGCAAGGACACTAATGTACACTAAGGTGCTAATGTCGTTATCGAGAGAATTTTCAACTAAATTTCAAAATAAAACATTAATATTAATATTAAATTATTGTATATTATTAACGGCTTGAAGAAAGTGAAGAAAATCATTGATAAATCAATCAAGGCAACACTGTTTACTGTGAATAAAAGCCTAAAACGTAAAGAAAGGTTACTTATCTCATTATTTTCGAATAAACCCATATTGTCGTCCACAATTTTGTCAATAAAACGACTATTATAGACAGACAGACATATACCTTCCCAAGCAAGGGAATAGGCTTTGCAGAGCTAGGCTCCACAAAGATCACAGCGCATATAAAAAACAAGTTATAAATTCAAGTCTCTAATCATGTCCCTCCACTTTGCTTTGTCGAGAGCCATTTCATGCCAATTTGTCGACTTCTATGTTTGCTTTCTTCAGAGTTTTTGTAAAAGAGAGCGACCATACGTAATATTGAGGTGCCCCTCTGGGTCTCTTTGATCGTACCCACGAAGATAACATTCTTCCTTGGTAACCGTGACCAAGGCATTCGGACAACATGGCCAGCCCAACGCAGTTGTTGTTTGCAGATGTATGTGTCGATTGATTTCAATGAAAGTCTCTTCAACAAAATACCATTGGAGATTCTGTGCTCACGAGTATGTCTTCTATTTAATCGACACATAGCTCTCAGACACCTATGGGTGAAAATTTCTAAGATTTCGAAGGAGATGTTCGGTCAAGCTCCAACATTCAGCTCCATAACAATAGTATTGGTAGAACGAATGTACTGTACACTGAACCTTTCAACTTTCAATGATACTTGGGATGACGAAAATAAACATTTCCGAAGGATCCAAACGCATTACCAGCTTTTACAATTCTTAAATCAACATCCTTCACAATCTGTACATTCACGAGTAACAACACTACCGAGGTATGTAAATTTGTCCACTATTGGAATACAACGATTTTCTCCAACAATTACATCAGAAAGATCTGTATTATCGTAGTTGTCCGGATTTTCATACATGGAACGGTGGTTTTGAGCAGAACAATATTTCTGATTTTGAGTCTTCTTTTGGTTCGATCTTTCCTGAGTGTACTTCCATGCCAAAACGTGCAAAGTGCGACATAATGCTACACACTCCTTTTGTTAGATCTTCTCGAGAATCAAACAAGACCGCTGTATCGTCAGCATATTCCGAAACGAGGAGGGGAAATTCTTCACCACGTGCTCGATGACTGCGTCCAGTTAGTATGACATCCATCTTTGTTCTGAAGAGACAGACAGGAATATCACATTGCAGTTTCCAGGTGATCATAACGGCTGCCATAAAGAATGTGAATAAGATTGGTCCAAGTATGTCACCCTGTTTGACACCGATAATACACTCAAATGTTTCGGCCATTCACTCCTCGGCACGATTAACACCTTGAGTTGCGGGTTGATTCTTCGTGGTACCACCACTAGATGGGCTGCCTGCCATGGCTAAAGAGCCCCATCTGCCCTGGTTTGTGATCAGAGTTTTCCTTCTCATGATATTACCTTGTAACCCAGGTAGGGAAGCTTAGGGGTTGTTATCACTTGCTCAAGGTGAAACCCCAGGCTAGTGGAGGGAAGGAGATGCCTTACTTCTCCATTGCAGGGCGATCAGGTGTTAATCTAATGGAGTGGCCCACTGCCCAAACGACTATAAAACGACTATTATATAGATAAATGATATATACAAGACCACAACTCACAAGACAACACTCGCATACAAAGAGCGGCATCTAGTATTCTAGTCATGCGCGTAGAGCAGAGTCTCCCGGCAAGTTTAGGCACGTCCAATTTCATACCTGTTTCAAATCCACTCAGTCCAGTGAACAATGGAGTCGATTCGAAGATTTTAATGATCTTTTCGGTCGCTGCGGTTGGCGCTTTTGGGGGAGAACCACCTCCTGTTCTTTGTTCTTGCCTTTTAATGTTGGAAAACACTTTTTTGGTCCAGCTTTGCAGGTTTTTCCATT
This sequence comes from Chrysogorgia sp. JL179-B06, assembly GCA_035772405.1. Lineage (NCBI taxonomy): Eukaryota > Metazoa > Cnidaria > Anthozoa > Scleralcyonacea > Chrysogorgiidae > Chrysogorgia > Chrysogorgia sp. JL179-B06. The sequence goes on along the minus strand of JAYKKM010000361.1, from coordinate 833,140 downwards.
TATCTTTTACTTCCTGAACTGTCCTATCTGCTGTACCGATAGAATTTAATTCTGTTGTTATTTCGTGCCAAATTTTGTTTTTCCTGTGATTTGTTATATTATTCGTGAATTTAGTTATATTTTTGTCTACTCTGTCGGTCAAAACGTCTATTTCGGAGACAGAGAAGTTTAGTTTTCTTTTCTTTCTTTGTTTTTCGGTCAAAATATCCGCCATTTTTTATTTTAAAAAGCGCGGGCTTATTATAAATCCTGGATTAAAATCCTTAATCCAAGGATTAACTAATCCAGCGCTAATCGACCTTTGGACAACGCTACTTTAACCCAGGATTAGCTAACCTAGGATTAGAGCTTTTTAATCCACGATTAGTCTTAATCCTGGATTAAGTTAATCGGCTTTTGAACATCCGGCCCCTGGTATTTATTTGAAGATCAGTACTCCGCAGCATATGCGGTCACAGCAATAATATGATGTATATAGTCAATTATGAGGCGCGTTGTATCCATATTCCTCTTTGAATGCATAAATAGTAATATCCTTATTAACCCAATAATTTGGCCAAAGAATATGTAGTCATCCTTTGAGAAAATTATTGTTAAAACCATTAGGAAAAAGCTTTGTCCCTTTGTTGACGCTTGTCTTCTACCTCGATACGGTTTATGATCAAGCATAGCTTAACAGAGCACGGATAAAAATCTGAAGGTTTCTGATTGGTTGAATTGCATGCGGACCTCTGCGAAGACCGTTCTGATATATGCCGTTGCTAAATTAAGCGCAGCGTCATCCACACCTGATTGGTTAAAAATACTTATAATTTGATCCTCGCAAATCAAAGGTTAAAGTGTGGTAAATAATTGTTAAACACGGGTTGCTTACCAAATATTGCGAGTTATCAGGAAATTTTAACATAACATACTTCTGGCTAGTCATGCCTAAATAGCATAATATCTTATTGTTGAATAGCTGATATGATCATTCCTACATTCTTCGGCATATTTCTACCGGTATTTTGAAAAAAATCATGCCAGGATCGTTTGTTTGAACTAACTCGTTGAATTTGGAAATGTTAGCTACAATTTCGAGCAACTGAGCAAGGAACTACGGCTCTTACGGTCGTTGACAGCCGGTTACAACATTGCCAAAGAATATCCATAATTATTCGAATCGACGGCGGATGTTTGACGTTGAAGCGACGTCGATTTGTCAACGTTGCATTGCCGGTCTATCGCCGGTCATTCAATGTCGCCCGGTCTATCGCCGAGCATCTTTTATTTTCCTCGATCTATATGTACCTACAAACGCCTCGACTTTGAAAGAATCCCTTCGAGTACAGATAATTAAATCATTAATGGTCGAGATCTGTAGTCGTGTCGAGAAATTTTGACAACAGAATGCAACGCGACGGGGATATATATAGTTCTGATTTAAATTTGCCGACATGTTGTCATTCACGTGTTAAAAATATGTCGGTATAACTGCAAAGAAATCAAAGCTGTTGCATATAATGGTTGCATGATGCTTGCAGTAAAGATGTCTGTTGAATAAAAGATGTGTGAAATTAAAAGATGTGTAAAATTAAGATGTGTAAAATCAAGCAAGGTATGTAAAATTGAAAGGTGTGTAAAATTAAAAGGTGTGTAAAATCAAGCAAGCTGTGTAAAATTAAAAGGTGTGTTTTGGGCAAAGGTGTGTTTTTGGCTAAAATGTGTGTAAAATAACACACCTTTGCGAATTCAAAGGTGTGTAAAAAAAGGTGTGTAATTTTGCAAACCTAAGATGTATAATTTTACACGCTACCGTTTACCGAGGTGTGTAAAACTACACACCAAGGTGTGTAAACCTACACACTAGGTGTGTAGAACTACACACCAAGGTGTGTAATTCGGAAAAGGTGTGCAATTTTACACGCCTTAAGTGACCAAGTTGTGTAAAATTACACACTATTTTTTAGAGTGTGCATACCCTTCGTAAAACGGTTTATGTACTTAGAAATTAGTCGCCAATCAGCCTGCCGGACCGGGCGCTTCGTCATATATCAATTATGAAAACAGATTTGAAATTAGCGAGTCTAAATACATAACACACGTACATATTATATTGCGCAAACGTGTATACCGTTCGTAAAAACCTCTTTATGTAGTTCGCCAAAACACAAATCACCAATGGCGGCTAGCGTTTCTGCCAAAATATTGTCCGATTCAAACGGAAGAGTATGTCATACCATGTACGAACCATGGTGAAATGGTAAATATAGTTCTCACAATAATTGCTTGAAAACACTACTAATATAATATTATACACGATAATATATATATTTTTAAAGAAAATATTTTTCAAGATGCCGTCAAAACAACACGCTACCAAATGCACTGCGCAAACTTTGAACGAATCGTTCAACAATACGCCATTAAGTCAGTTCGATCAAAAATTCAAAAACATTGCAGCACCACTCTCCTCCGCAGAGGCTTCTTGCGCTTTTTTAGAGTTCGGTGGGTTATTATTGGGCTCACAGGGTGTTTTGGGGACGCGTGGAAAGAATCGGGACGCGGAATTGCGAGCGCGCGGGGGAAGACGTGAAGAGGGAAAGAGAGAAAAGAAGCCTCTGCCATATAATGCGCGGTTCTGTGGTGAGATCTGCGGTTCTGTGATTATGGCCGAAAACGACAGCGATGTGGAAGAACTTGAACGTTCCCTTCATAATATGAGTCTCGAAGGTACGTGTACAAAATTTGGTGTAAATTGATAGCCAATTTAACGGTTTTGTGTCCTCGTGTTTTAGTGTTGCGCACAGATGATCGCGTATTTTGTCAATGTTTGTCTGAGTCTATAATTAAATTCACGAAATCAGGTTCATTTGGGAGTTAGATTTGGTTTGTTTGTCTGAGTTTTGGTTTATAAGTAACTGTGCGCTTCGCTATTGGAAAAATCGTTTGATTTTAAACTTCCGTTAATCATGTTTATAGATGATGGCGACGACGAACTTGGCTGCTATCCCATGACAAGCGCTCCAAAGAAGGAGTTAATCTCTGGGAAGCATACTCTTATACTCCAGAGTCTAGACATCACAATGAACCTATTTCCAAGAGACTTCAGATGTCTTCTATTCTACAAAACAAAAAAATGAGCGCATTGTTATTGAAGCCGACGGCGACGAAGGAAAATTATCTAGATAAACACGCTTTGATATCCGACACTATGTCTATAGGCTAAAAAGTCTGACAATAAAGCAATTGAACAATCTTACCGTCTCACGTCGTAGTTCATATAGTTGTTCCACATCTTCACTGTTTCCTGACCGTTTAGTTCAGATCATGAAAAAGCATTTTGCAATTCAGTCACATGTTGACATTTTTATATTCTATTCTATAATTCTATAAATGCCGCGTCTTCCAAAAGGAACTTAATGTCCCCGTTATTCCTAAAGCACTTCGAACATATCACTTTGTCGCTGACTTTAGCTTGTTGAAAAGGTCTCCCAACTATATTTAAATTGTTTTGCATCCATAAGCCATATATTATGACCAGTCCCTCTCGGAAATTCGACACAATTTTGGAAACATTATATGGCAGAGGCTTCTCCAATTTCCATCTTCCCAGCACTCCCCGCCCGCCCTCCCAGCCCGCCAGCCCGTACTGCCCAAACTATTCGTCCGAACTCTAAAAAAAGCGCAAGAAGCCTCTGCGCAGGAGAGTGTTGCAGCACGCCAAAGAGGATGGAAGAAGAAGAACCCCCAAAAGGTAGATCTTGAAGATATTCATGAGATGATGAAAGCCATGATGAAAAAATTAGACAAGCAGGACATAATAGAAGAGAGATTGAAATCAGGTGAGCATGATATCAACGAAGTGAAAGGATCAATAGAATTTGCTCACTTACAAATAGATGACATAAAGACAGACAACAAAGCACACAAGGTAACCAATGAAGAAACAAAACAGCGACCAGAGAAACTGGAGAGAGAAAACATGATTTTGAACAAAAGCGTCATTGACCGTAAAGCAAGGTCAATGCGCGACAATCTTATATTTTCTTCAAAATACCAGAAACCGAAAAGAAAACACAAGGGACATAATACATAAACTTTTGGAAGAGAAGATGAACATGGAAGACGCTTCAAGGAAAGTCAAAAATCGACCGATTATACAGGCTGGGTAAACGACGCGAAGGAACAGGAAAACCACGACCAATGCCAAATTCAATTACCACCAGGATAGAGTTCATTCGTTTCAACGCAAGAAAATTTAAAGTAACGGGGATTGGAGTTACAGAACAATATCCAGAAGCAATTGAGAAAACCAGGAAATGTTTGTATCCAGAGCTTAAGAAAGCTAAAGCCGCTTGTAAAAGGGCAAAAATCGTACATGATAAACTGATTATTGACGGTGTTGTCTTCAATCCGTAATGAAGCAGTTTGTTTCATATTTCATTTAACTAATAGTATCTTTAACTAACTCTCGTATTTATTCAAATTTGAATCTATACTTAATAACTTAAACACTAATCATGTCTAGTATAGCTAACATAGATAGCAAATGGTCTTATTGTTCAGAAACATTTGGTAAATTTCAAATATCGGTTATATGTATTAACTGTCGTAGGTGGTTTCATGGTACCCTGGAGTGCATGAAGACACTTCACACTAATGTTTCAAACAACCGGAAAATTGAAATATGCCACATATGTTTAGACGAATCTCTGCCGTTCCAATCACTTGACGATCTTGACTACCAAGTCAACATCATAAATAACGAAAATTTAAGCGAAAAAGATATCGATAGACTAAACCAATTAAAATATAATACATTTGAAAAAAGTAACAATACTACGTTATTTGGAAACTGTGAAAGCTTGGATAATTATTTTAACATGAACGAAATAAACTGTAATTATTACCTACCAAATCAATTCGAAGAACTTACTACAAAGCTCACCAAAACAAATCAATGTTCATGGTCAATGCTGCATTTAAATATCAGAAGTATTAAAAAAATGTGACTCATTTAAACAGCACTTACTAAATTCCCTAAACAAACACTTTGACATAATTGGTTTAACAGAAACATGGTTAAACGATATAAACAACGAAAACTTTAAACTTGACGAATATGATTATGTAAATTCAAATAGGCCAAACAAAAAAGGTGGGGAGTGGGTATATACGTCACAAGACAAAGCTCGTGATGATTTGATTTATAATATAGAAAATGAAATTGAAACTATATTTATTGAAATAATAAAACCTGTTGGTAAGAATAAAATAATAGGAGTAATTTGCAGACCTCCAAATAGTAAAATTGAAGTGTTTGAAAATGCAATGAATGAAATACTTTAAAAAATTACAAAAGATCTTATGGAAGATTTTAATATTGACCTACTTAAATCCTTGTGATTATGCAAATAGATTTTCTGAGCAGCTGTTTACATCTTCTTTTATTCCACTGATAACAAAACCAACACTAATTACTAACCACACTGCCACACTAATTGAAAATATTTTTACTAATGATACAGAAAAGTTAAAATCTAGTACTAATGGATTTATTTTTAGTGATATATCTGATCATTTACCAATTGTGCATATGTCCAATTTGAACAATCATAAAGAAACCAATAAACAAACCAACCCCACATACAAACGATTAATTAATAACTCAACCTGTAATTTATATATTAACTCTATTAAAAACAGTTCATGGAGAGATGTTCTTTCTAAGAAAAATCCGACAGAGGCCCTTAACGAATTTTCAAAAATATTCACATCAGCCTACGAATCTAACTTTCCCTTAAAACGTAAGACAGCAAAGAAAAATGTTAACAAAATTAAAAGTCCATGGATGACAAATTGTATTGCTATATCAGTAAAAAGAAAAATAAACTTTATGAAACATACTTAATCAACCCAAGTGAATATAATAACATGTATAAAAAATATAAAAACAAATTAAACCATATTATAAAGTGTGCCAAGAAAATATATTATGAAGAACAACTAATAAAATACATATATATCATAAAAAATCCCATTGAAATAGCTTATGAATTCAATAAATATTTTGTAAATATTGGTTCTGAACTAGCAAAAAAAATTCCTCACAATATATACTGAGAAAACATATAATCAATATCTTACTAACAACTACAAAGATAGTATATTTCTTGATCCAATAACTGAAAGTGAATAGAAATTGAAAAAAGTAATATAAATAAAAATAAAAGCACTGTGTATGATGACATTAATGCTAAAGTAATAAAACTAACTGGAAAGGAAATATCTAAACCACTGGCACATATTTAATTTGACATTTGTAGATGGAAGTATTCCAGACGATCTAAAAATAGCCTTAGTAACGCCAATTTTCAAAGCAAATGAAAAAAACTACTTCGAAAATTATAGACCAATATCAGTTCTTTCCTGTTTCTCTAAATTACTAGAAAAATTTGCAAAGAGCCGTGTTGCGTACTATTCCAATACGACAGCTACTAAACAAATATTGTTAATCCGCGTCGGGACGTCGAAGTGAATCCAGGCTGGGTAGATTCTGGCGGAAATGAATCGGACTATTTACAAAATTTTGCGAGAGAAATAGGCAGCGGATCAAACAATCTAAACGTAGCCCACATTAATATACGCAGCCTCAGGAACAAGTTAGACGAAGTAAAGGTTTTAATACAAGTATGCCGTTTTGACATCCTTGCGATTACAGAAACACATTTAAATCGAAAGATATCAAACATGCAAATCGAAATTGAGAACTATAAAATTGTAAGAAGGGACAGAAACTCAGGGGCTGCTGGTGGAGGATGTCTTGTTTACATAAACAATAACATTTGCTCTTCGCGTCTTAAATCCCTAGAGGCTCTTGAAATGGAGGGAATTTGGCTAAAGATCTCGATAAATTCCACCGCCTTTATAGTTGGAACTATTTACAGATCGCCTGATGATAATGAGTTCTTTGGTCGCTTTCAACAAATGTTGGAAAAAGTCTGGATGAAACATAGTAATGTTATGATAGTGGGTGATTTTAACTGCGATTTCTCTCGTAGGGAAGGTGATATCATTTCGTCAACTTGTGGTAAGAGACTACATAACTTATTAATCCAATTTGAGTATACGGTAGCTAATAACCAACCAACCAAAATAACAAAAGATACTTCTACTCAAATTGATCTCGTGGTAACTATCAAAGCAGAACTGTTTAAACATACAATGACGCTAGAGTTGGGGATATCAGACCATATGTTGGTGAATGCTTGTTTGATGACGAAAATAAAAAGACCACCCCCTAAGATTGTGAAGGCGCGCAGTTACAAACATTTTGATAAATCTAAGTTTGTTAATGATATAGAGGAAGCTCCCTGGTCAGTAGGCGCAAGTTTTGATGATGTTGATGATTGTTATCAGGCAGGTTGAAACTTTTTAATGACATATGTGACAGGCATGCTCCTTATAAAGAAATAAAGATAAGACAGAAGTCCCTTCCATGGATTACTCCACATATACGGCATATGATGAACGTGCGGTACAAAACACTTCTAAAGGCTAGACAAACAAAGAGGAAGGAAGAACTGTGGGCAAAATACCGTGAATTAAGAAATACAATAACGAAAGAAGTCCGGTTGGCCAAAACTAAATATTATTCAGAGCAGATTGATGCGGTAAAATATTGCAAATCGTATTGGAAGTTAATTAAGAATGCCACTAACAGCCAAAGGATGCAGCCTATACTTGGTATTAGGAAATCCGACAGAGTGATGGAAACCTCAGACCAACGGAAAGCGGACCTATTAAATCAGCATTTTTCCATGGTAGGCGAAAAGTTGGCAAATGAACTTCTTGTATCCAATCAAAGATATCCCTTCAGCCATATTATACGTATAACCCCAACAGTAATGCACATCGCATTGTCTACGGATGTCATTTCGCAGAGCCTGAAGAACCTTAAGCTGGATAAAGCAGGTGGACCAGACAAAGTAGTTCCCAAACTGTTGAAATTTGCTGGAGATGCTCTAATACCATATCTGATGTCACTTTATACAACCAGTATGACATCTAACGTTGTCCCTAAAACGTGGAAATCAGCCAATCTGGCGCCCTTATTCAAAAAGGAAGACGAAACTGATAAACAAAACTATCGACCAATGACCTTGTTATGTGTACCAGGCAAACTTATGGAAACAAATGTTTGTTCGACAATTACAACCCACATTACAGAAAATCAACTTAGTAACTGTAGAAAATGCGCTTATAAAAAAGGTCACTATACGGAGCTGTTACTGGTCAAGATGACAGAAGATTGGAGAAAGGCGCTCGATAATCGTCAAGTAGTTGGTATTGTGTTCGTTGACTTCCGAAAGTCCTTCGACTCTATATCACACTCGGTATTACTTGAAAAACTGCTGGGTCTCGGTATCTCGGGTGATCGATCTTTGGTCCTGGATTGCTAACCACTTGTCTGATCGTTCGCAAAAAATAGTCGTAAATGGGTGTCAATCACAGTCCATGTCAGTCAAATATGGTGTTCCCCAAGGATCAGTGATTGGCCCTATTCTGTTCTCTTTATTTTGTAATGACCTGCCTGAAACCTGTGAAGTTGATGAAGGGGATATCTATATGTATGCTGATGATACCACCATTTATGTAATTGGTCCAAATCATGATTCTGTTACCTCAACACTCAATAGAGTTTTATGTAAGCTATACGAGTGGTGCTGTCACAACCTTTTAACACCACACCCTGGTAAAACTGAATTTATGATACTCGGGCGAGGTAAATTCGTGGGGCCATTGCAAGGTATTAAATTAGGAAATAGTTACCTTAAACAAGGCGAGTCTTCCAGATGTTTAGGTATTGAAATAGATAGTAAATTAAAGTGGAAAGCTCATGTCACTGAACTAATTAAGTCGTTTGGACAGAAACTTAACCTTTTAAAGTCTCTTTATTTTTTACCAACCAAGGCAAAGGCTGATTTTTACTTTAAAGTAATATTACCCTCAATCACATACGGACTCGTAATATGGGGATCATGTGGAAAAAACCTATTTGATGATCTAGAGCGTATACATGTACGGGCGGCCAAATTGATTTATAAGTTGGACTTGCAAACACCAACAGAGGATATTCTAGCTCAAACAAATTGGAAACCACTTGAGAAGTTATATTCACAGAGATTGTTATTTTTAGCACAAAATTGTTATTATGGTCATTCCCCTACTCCACTACATTCATTATTTTTAAAATTTTTTGTAATTATAACTTAAGAAGAAAATTGACTATTGTTCTTCCCAAGCCTAAGACTGATTTTTTAAAGAAATCAATTTCGTACCAAGCAGCAGTGTTATGGAACTCTCTGGATAACAACACCAGAACAATAGACGACACTAAGAAGTTTAAGCTAGCAATCAAGAAATTGCTATCAAAAGCGAAATAGCCTATATTTGTAAGATTTTTATTGAAGAATAGTATATTATAAGATGATGTATAATAGGTAGATAGTAATATGCACAGTTTGTGTATAGATATGTTATATCATGTAAATGCACGACCACATCAGCCATGCTGTAAACTTTATATCGTGTTGAAATAAATGCTTTTATTATTATTATTATTATTATTATTAACGTATGTACAAAAGGCAAATTAAATATATTGAAAAAAAACAAGATTTTATCAAAACATCAGTATGGTTTTAGACAAAACAGATCTACTGAACTTGCCATTATTAAACTTGTAGACAAAATAACAAGAGCAATAGATAAAGGAGAATACATAATTGGTATATTTCTAAATTTGTCAAAAGCATTTGACGCTATTAATCACAAGATTCTGATTAAAAAACTAGATCACTATGGCATAAGGGGAACACCTCAAAAATGGTTTGAAAATTACTTAGAGAATAGGAAACAAATTGTAAAATACAACCAAGTAAAATCAAAAGAAATGATAATCACAAGTGGTGTTCCTCAGGGGTCAATAGTAGGACCACTCCTATTTCTTTTATACATTAATGACATTCAAAACTGCAGTCAAATAGTTTCAATGATATTATGTGCAGATGATACAAATGTATTTTACAGTAACAATTGTTTTAAAAAACTCAACGAAATTATACAAATAGAAATTGATAAAATTGCTGAATGGTTTAGTATAAATAAATTATCTTCAAAAACAAAATTTATTTTATTTAAATCTCATAACAAAAACAAACAAAAACAGAACAATTAAAATTAACAATCAAAACATCAAACAAGTAAAGAACACGACATTTCTGGGTATCATATTGACGAATGTTTAACATGGAAAGACAATATTGCTATGGTGTCAAAAAAGATTATTAAATCTGCTGGTTTGATAGCCAGAATACGGCATTTTACAAATTTGAATATACTCTAAACTAATATATTATGCATTAGTCTATCCATATCTTATCTATGGTAACTTAATATCGGGTAATACATACAACAAACGAATCCAAATATTAATGAATATCCAGAAAAAGATTGTACGCGTAACTCTTTCCTCACAGGCTGAAAAACATCCAAAATTGAACCACCTCTTTGTTCTATTGATATCTCTTGAAATAACCAAAACTGTTGCGAAAGCTATACATTTTCTGAAAGCCCGATAAACTGGCTTTTACTTGTGCTTTTACATTCCACGAACAAAACACATTATGTTAATATAAATTAGCATTAATTATCATAAATCAGATTGAAAAATTTACATTTTTCTAGAAAAGGCCATCTTGCACGCCCGCGTAGCATCTTGAAAACTCAAAATACCACCAATCGCAGAGTTGTTTATGACATCAAATCAAACTTGGCGTGTGCGTGGATCTCATGTTCCTGGCGCTTGTCGAATTTCAATTTTTAATCTTGCGTTACCGTGTGCCGTGTTTTTCGATTGACGACTTTGCGGGTCTTCTAAAACCCGTTTTGACTTGGTCGGTAAGGAAAGAGTTAATGACTGTCAGCTCCTATATGGAACACAGCAAACGATTTTTGAAAATTTGAAAATATTAAATATCTATAAAATCAATGATTATTTGACTAGTTTGTTCATGTTTCGTTACAATTACATTATTATATTATATTTTGTATCAAACAATCAAATCCATCCATATAACACAATAAATGCATCAAAATTGCATAAATCTTATAAAAGAACAAATTATGTAAAACATACTCTTTCCAACAAAGGCGTTGATAAACGCTGAAACTAAACTAAAATATATTAAATCCTACTCATCTTATAAAATGGAAACAAAGAAAAACTTTTTACAGAATTAATTTTTAATTATTTCCCAAACATACATTATATATTGTTATTACTTTATTGCCAATATAGATGTCTTACTGTAAATAGTTTCTCGTTATATTTCTTTTATTGGATCCTGTATTTTAATCTCCAAACAATATCACTAACTTTTTGTTAATTAATTTGTCTACTACTTTTTATATACTGAATCACTAATATGTATATACTTTTAACAATACATGTACCTTCATTATACTGCACTTATTAATCTCTGTAAATATAATAATTTTCTTCTATCTTTATTCCTTAATGATAATTCACCTTAAACTTTATATAAACCTTTTTGAACTGAGTATATGTAAATAGATTAACAAATAACTTCCACTAGGGGTCTTATTTAAAAAGCCTTGTAGGTTTGTATTACGCCCTAGCACAAAAAATGAATAATTCTCACAATGTAAATAGTTCAAACGCATGGGCGAAAATAAATAATCAATACATCTAAAATATGTATCCTATATAAACACATTTACCAAAATCTATCAATGGCGTAATGTTGGAGCAAAGGATGGGAAAGAGAAATGAGTTCTTAACGGTTTAAAGATTTGAGAAATAAATAGGCTTTAAAATAAAAGAGCACGATGCATTTCGCAGTGCTACGTCTGTCAAAGAACAAAACATAAGATAGCTTGTAAAAGTCAACGAAAAGTCACAGTTACGTCAGACGCAAAGGTGTTATGACAGTGTTCCTAAAATTACGAGGTTTTAAAAATAAATTCCTTTTGTCGGCACAATCAGGATCTGGCAACTTGATGTAAAGAGATTCCAACATCTTCAATTGAAAGGGCGAGCGACACTTAGCCAATATCCGAAAATTAGTGTCATTGTAAGAGTTGGTGCATTGAGAATTTGACAGGTGGTGTCGAGAAATGGCAGAAGTAATATAGTATAAAGCCCGACGTTCGAGGGCTATATCTGACTTATTACACTATCGAGGAGATTTATTACACTATTGAAACTCTTAGAAGGCATCTGTGTGGGTCCAAAATATGTGACAAGGCCAGGTGTTTGGGTTCCATAAAATATTTAACAAGGCATCAGTATAGTCCAACTAAAAGTTGTTGGAATGAGCGTCTAAAAAACATAAATATTGGTTGGTTAGACCATAAGACGGGTTGGGAGGTTCAAGTCTATTGAAACTCTTAGAAGGCATCTGTGTGGGTTCCATAACATATGTGACAAGGCCAGGGGTTTGGCAACTTCTGACCAACGCACGAACACGGTGCTTTGGATTATCCATAAGTTTGTCACTCCGTTTGACAGTATTTGCGATACGACCGTTCGACAGGACTTGATGTCTCACTCTGTTCGACAGGATTTACCATTTGATTGTGACGTCTCACTTCGTTCGACAGGGTTTGTCATTCGATTGCGATGTCTCACTTCGTTAGACAGGGTTTGCCATTTGATTGCGATGTCTCATTTCGTTCGACATTTGTCATTCAATTGCGATGTCATTTCATGCACTCGTTCGACCATTTATATCACAATGTCCGTAAGCAAGACTGGATATACCATCAGACAATATATATCTTTTGTCATCAAAACAACTGAGCGACACCTTACTGTCCTTACACTCTAAAAAATGTCTGGTGAAAATTTCCTGGTGAAATATTTTTAACACTATCCTGGTTAATTGTACCACAATTCCTGGTTAATAATGATAATATCTTTACTGCATAATCGCTATAACACAGTAGTTTGGTGAATTCACTAATGAGGGTTATGGTGTATGATGTCATTTCGTTTCTGATTGGCTGTTGATATTAATACGTCAGTTCAGTTTCTCTTTTGGCGCAATTCTACCATGAAGTGCTAGTGTGATTGTGAAGGTCTTTTATACTGCTATAATTTAAATATATATATATATATATATATATATATAATATATATATAATATATATATATATATATATATATATATATATATATATATATATATATATATATATATATATATACATGGGCGGATCTACACTGTAGCAACTGTAGCGTATGCTACAGTCAGATTTTCCAGCAAAATAATATTTTTTGAATTTAATTAAAATTTCAAAAATATAAAACAGTTGTCGATGAGCTCGATATCTGCTCATATTTGGGGGCATTAGGTTGGTTGGGGGGGGGGGGGGGGGGGGGGGGGGGGGGGGGGGGGGGGGGGGGATGGGGGAATAAATCTGCCGACGTTTTTAGCTCGTTTTTCGTGAGTTTCCGTGCAACGAACCGTCGCGCGGTGCGGATTAGTTTCTGCGCACGAACCCGCAAGTTTTCCTGCACGAACCCGCAGGTTTTGCCCGCCAGCAAAGGTTTTCTGGTATGAAAAGTTGTAGCATCGCGCACAAGGCGCTCTCGGTCACGTTGCTAGGAGGCGATGTGTTCACGATAAATCTACGACGGCTACAGTTGTGCTAAATTTAGACTGTAGCCGCTACAGTTGACTGTAGCAAACCAATCAAAATGTTGGATTTTGATCACGTTTTGCTCCATTTCGCTCACTTCCGCTACAGTTGACTGTAGCCAAACATTTTCCGATCGTCAATCTACATTTGGACTATGATGTGATCTAATAATAAGATTGCGAGGGCTCGTTCATTCATCTCTTTCACCATGGCGTTCAACAACGTTTTGGAAGAACTGTTGCGCGTCTTGGATGGAAATTACTCTCCAGAGGAGAAGGCCGATAAATTATCTTCTCTTAAGCGTCACTGTGAGAACCGTCTTACGAGACTATTTGAGAAAAATAAGGATGCAAGTGTTTATCTGTGCAACTTCGCGAAGTTACAGTTCCCGCGCAGCCAGGAGCGACGATCTTCGAGTCATGCGCCAGTGAGGTAAGCGTTAGCTCATGAATAATAAACAGTTTGTCATATTGGACTAGTGATATACAGTACTTGATATGCTAATGAGTCCGTTATTGTGTTTGTTGTGATAAAATTGGATTAATTTAACTTCTCAGTGAGTCAGTGTCGCTGAGAACGAGTTACTATTTTTAAAATCATTTAATAATATATTTAACCAATGTGCCTGTGCAGTGGTCGGGGTACTACACATGAGCTAAAAACCATGGTTTTTAGCCGTCTCCTTTACAGTATTACACAACTCTGTTGCCTGCCCTTTGCTAGTGCTGTGGTGTTTATTAAATTCATAATGTAGTACATGTAGTTTATAGATTAGACTAAACTATAAACTACATGTATGAATTTATTAGTGGGAAATGGAATTTCTGCAGTCAAATCACAATCGACTATTCATTGACAAATCAATTGACTCTCACCAGTCCAAATCTCTAGCTACAGTACATGTACATTACTATAGTATCTTATTCTATTCTTGGTGAATGCTCAGCCATTTGACAGCTTAAATTTGTCTGATTGAACTACCCTCAGTCTACCTAGTCCTACATGTATAATTATTTAATTATGACAACTGCATGCTGATGAAAAGCATTTGATGCATCGTACCAGAATAGTACAAGTGAAGTTGACTGAGTTTCCTATTTAGTGCAATACATGGATGCGATTGGTTTTTTTTATCTGGTACTTTTAATAGTGCCAGACAATTTGAAGAGCCCTGATGCCTGCTTGCCCCTTAATGAGTTAACAGGCCCACAAGCCTTTGAAGAATATACTAATACAGTATACTGTATAAACAAGCTGCCACAGAAGAAATGATTGCACTTGACCAATTGTTAGCAGAGAATCTCTGCTAACAGAATAGATATAGTGATATGATTGGCCTATAAGACTATAATGTCTGTTGGCTCACAACAGACGATTTCACTTGTTTTAGAGAATAGAAAGCACTATGCTGGAAAATAATAATAGAAAATAATAATAGAAAGCACTATATCACTATATTTGATATTTAATGAATTGTGAAACCTACAACCCCTCATGAAATGGGTTGTGGCCAATGCATTGGTTCATTTCACTTCTGTTCCTAAGAGAACACCGGGCAATTGTATGAGAGGCATGCCTGTCTCTTAGTGGGTTAACTATGCTGATGGTTAACCCATGAACGGGTAGGACAGGTACAGGGTACTATTTTACTTGTTTTAAAAGTGTTGTGACCACTTACAGTATGTAATAAACTAATGAGCTGTTGAATTTATTTGTACAGCAGCCATTCATTACAAGTTGTGTAATGAACAAAAGGTTCTGCATCGACAGCTGATATTGAAATTAACCTAGTAAATGTGCCAGAAATCCAATCACATATTTTATGTGTACATTACTGACATTTACCAATGTTGCCACAAACCATTTTTCATGTGCAAGAATATGCAGAGTATATTACTATTCAGTATTTAATGTGTGAAGTACATATTATAATAGGACCCTAAATGAGTTCAATTTGTATCATTTCTCATGGTATTATGTGCATTTCTATATCTTTCAATCACCTTTAGAACTACGGGGGATGGCAACTGTCTCTACAATGCATGCTCTCTTGCACTGTGTGGTAGTGAAACCATGGCCATATACCTTCGGTGCCTTGTCAGTATTGAGCTTTATACAAATGCTCAGTATTATTCTTCCCACCCTTTGATTGAATAGCAACATAACAAAGGTGCATTTAGTTTCAGGGGAAATGATTTTGCCATGTGTTTGTCAGATAAGGCATTGGATTCTTTGACACGGGAAGATCCTTCAAAGGCTGTTGTTGCAGAAGCTTACAATAATGCTAACAACCGTGAATATGCTTCGTTTCTTTGTCTTCTTTCACTGTCAAGTGTACTTGAGCTCCCGATTGAATCATACTATCCAATTCCCATTTCTGAGGCAGCTAGCGAGGAAGATTCCAATGATGGCAGTGCTCTTGAAGTGATGGACGCCAATGCCATAATGTTTAATTGCACTATTTTCCCCAGGGATGCAAGAGGAGATATGAGTGAGAGGATTCATATTTTCCGATGTGCTATGATGCCAATAGGTTACCTTGAAACAGCAGCAATTCCAGTAACAAAAAAACATTATGTTGCCCTTTGTCAGCCAAAAAACACCAGTCTTTCGTTGAGTCAGGAACACTTCCTCATCAAGCCATTATTTCCCAATGTTACTTTTGACCCTGCTGAATCTTCAACCTTAAATACTGAAGCAAATACCTGCACTGATATTCCTCGGTTTCAAATTCCTGAAAATCCTCTAAATATACATACAAATACAAAACGAAACGTCCAAAGATCTGGTGGATCTAAGTTAAAGCAAGCACTTCTAGACCAGCTATTGCCAAGAAAAAGAAAGTGTGATGGTCAAGATGAGCAGGTACATATACATGTACCTTCCCAATGTAAGATGGCAAAAAATCAGATGATAGCTTGCCCTTCTACTCCTACATTAGAAACACCAGCAGCATCGGCTTCTGAAACTACTGCCAGTAGTGACACAATTTCCTTTCCGAAAGATATTGGTAACTTTGTTAATAAGGCTGACTCGTTAACCGATCAACAAAAATACGATCTCCTCTGCAATGTTTGGAGACCTGAGTCAGAATATGTTTTTCCTGCAAATGGGAACAAGAGAAGGTTTCGTTATGAGTGGTTGAAATTGTTTCCATGGTTGGCTTACTCAAAGGTTCTTGATGGTGCATTTTGCGTGAATTGTGTCCTGTTTGGAGGCGAAAGTACCCATAATGCCAGCAAACTCCAGAGGCTTTTTAAAGCTCCCTTGAGCTCATGCAAAGTGGCAGTACCAAGATTTCGTGAGCATCTTGAAAAATCTCAACTCCATAAAACAGCCACCATTCGTGCGGCACTGTTCAAGTCGTCGATGGAGAACAGGTCTACACAAATCGACGTGCAGCTGAATGAGTTGAGACCTAAGCAAGTTGAGGAGAACAGGGCAAAACTTCGACCCATTATTGAAGGTGTGATTCTTTGTGGCAGGCAAAATGTTGGTCTTCGAGGTCACCGAGATGACTCACGGGATCAGGAGTCACAAGACAAGAACCCAGGAAATTTCATTGAAATTGTGAAGTATGGAGCAAGATGTGCAGGTGTTTCAGACTCCGAGTTTCTTCACAGCAATCCCCGAAATGCAACCTACAGGTCGAAGACTACACAAAATCAGGTTATCGAAATCTGTGGTGAACTGATTTTAGAAAAGATTGTGGGCAAGATCCGGAAGGCAAAATTTTTTTCAATTCTTGCTGATGAAGCAACGGATTGTGCAAACCTGGAGCAGATGTCTCTTGTTATTCGTTTTGTGGATACGAAACGTCAAATTCGAGAAGAGTTCCTTGGTTTTGTGCATTGTCAACTTGGTCTGACGGGGGAGGCAATATCTGCTACTATTTTGAATTCTCTTGATGAGCTTGGCTTGTCGATTCAAAATTGTCGTGGACAGGGGTACGATGGAGCGGGAAATATGGCTGGCAGACTTTCCGGAGCGGCAACGCGAATTCAAGCTGTTCAGAGTAAGGCTGTCTATATCCACTGCAATTCGCATGTTTTGAATTTGTGTGTGGCATCATGTTGTAAGGAGCAGTTGGTTAGAAATATGATGGAAACTGTTCGTGTTGCTACTGAATTCTTCAACTTTTCACCAAAGCGTTATGCGTATTTGCAGAAGATCATGAAGGAACTATTTCCCGATTCTAAACGCACGCATCTTATTGATGTTTGTAAAACAAGATGGGTTGCGAGGATTGATGGCTTAGTCGTATTTGTAGAAGATTTTACCGCCATTGTTCGATGTTTCGAGGAAATCAGGGACAACGACGACCAGTCTTGGAACAGAGAATCTACCCAGAAAGCAAGCAGCTTGTACTACAGTATTATTTCTTTTCAGTTTATCTTGACCCTAGTTGTCGTTTGCAGATGCCTCGAATTAACCCGCCCTCTCACCCTTCAGCTTCAGTTTTCTGCAATTGATACTGGTTCTGCACGCGAAAAAGTGTCTTTGCTTTATGTGATGCTTGAGAAGTTTCGTTCTGGCGTGAATGAAAGACATACTGTATGGTACGAAGAAGCGGAAACCCTAGCCCAAAGTGTCGGAACAGTGCAAGAGAAACCAAGGACGACGGGTCGCCAAAAACATCGAGCTAACATGCCTGATGAATCAGTGTTCGAGTATTATCGTCGCGTGGTTACAATCCCATTTTTGGACCATTTAATGACGCAAGTTCAAAGTCGCTTTTCTGAAACTAACCTTAATGTGATGGAAGCTGTATATGGGCTACCAAGGAACGTCGTGACCTACCCCGACTGGAAAACTCATTTCGCCCAGTTTCTTGAAATATACAAGGATGACCTTCCAAGCCCACGTTTTCTCGACAGCGAATTGGAATCATGGAGTGAAGTATGCCGTAAGACTAAAGGTAGTCTACCATCCAACCTCACTCAAGTTTTGCCATTCATAGATCAATTCACCTTTCCCAATATTCTTAAAGCATTTCGCATTTTTGCCACCATCCCAGTCACAACTTGTAGGCTACTTGCGAGAGGTCCATCTCTGGTCTTCGGCGTTTGAAAACGTATTTACGTAATAAAATGAAGGCAGAACGGTTAAATGGTCTGGCCCTACTTAGTGTTCATAGGAAACATTGTCCTAAGACAGATGCCGTTATTGACAGGTTTGCTGCCAAACATTCAAGAAGAATGACTCTGTGTGACATTTCGAATGATGATTAACAATGGAAAAATCAACCTTCTTCCATACTATGTGAATAGTATGCAAATTGTCATTGACATAGTATGTAAAAGGGCTTTACAAACTATTTTCACACTATGTAAATGTTTACAAACTATCTTAGTTTGTAAATAGTTCGTAGAAAATAACATACGAAATATAGACGTCTAAAGATTTACATAGTATGTCAACACTATGTAAATATTGTGTGTAAATAACTTGTAAATCGTGTTTTTGGGAACCCGAAGTAAGTATGTAAATTGTCTGGAAATAGTTGGAGGCTTAGTTTGTAAATAGTTTGCAAAAAATAACGTATATGCATTAAAAGATTTACATAGTATGTAAACACTCTATGTAAAGCGCGGCGCCATCAAGCCTCTACCAGTACGTCTTATCCCGGATTTTTTATCCCGGGATTTTTATCGCGAGTTGACACGTGATACTGTAGTAAATTGCATCACGCGATGCGAGACGCTTGCCTTGCTGTTTTTATGTGATTGCAGTTGATTTGTAGCTATTTAAAAGACGTTATGATGGATGCTGTTGAAATATTGAATATTTATATTATCATCACTACCATGATTGTACATTTACGAGGGAGGTGTTAGTCGGAGAGGTGTACGAAAGGCAAGGTTGCTTCACTTGTTAGCAGACAGTCACAGCCACAGGTCTTTTTCCAAATAATTTTTATCAACAAGGGCCTGCATATCTCTGATTAGTTTGTTGTTACAAACTCGCAACATTGTTATGACAACTCGCAACATTGTTGTTTCAAATAGTGAAACATTTCGCGACATTTACAAAAATAATGAAATGGCAAATTCCTTGGAAATGTTTACTTCTAAATCTTAGATACTCTTCAGTATTCACTATGCATGCATGTAAAATTGTATCATGTTTTGTTGCCTTTGAACTGTTTACAGTTGTAAATTCATAATAATAATAAGTAAATTAGTAGATAAAGCTATGGATGTTTAGGTTTACATATAGTAAACAACAGTAACATGAAGTATGAAATTAAATCCCAAATAAATGACAATAGATAGAAATATAGAATAACTTTATTTAACCACGCTGACCCCCAGGCTCTTTTTTGAGACGGTTTGTCGGCGGGTGTGTAAAAAAATAGGAATACAATAGTTAATGTTATTTGCAAAATATGAGGCACAGTTATGCTGTCCAACAAGCAACATAGCAATATTCATATATGAATATATTCATTTCAACATATTTACAAAATATGAGATATAGTGTCTAAAAAGTAATAAAATTTATGAATAAGTAACTATTTACTGTAATACAGTGTTTGTTTTTTTGTCACGATTGAAAAATGTGAGTAGCAAGTTTCTTTTTAAAACAAGAAAGGGATTTACATGTACATGTACTCTACCTGATTTCGTTTGGAATAGAGTTCCATAGGTGAGCACCGTTATACATGAAACTGTTTTTCATATTGTTGGTGCGTGGTTGTGGTAAACAAAGACTACTTGAAATGTCCCCAAGTTGATAGTTTGTCATCTCACTTTTATAAGTAAAAAGGTCAGTGAGTGACTCGGGACCCATTTTGTTTAAAATTTTATACATCATTTTTGCTTTTACCCTTTTTCTCATTATTTTAAGTGGCTCCCAGCCCAGGGCATGTAAAGCAATAGAATGATCTATATCATTGCTCATATTAATCAATCTGACATTGTATTAAACTTATTATTATGATTCTCATGCCCAAACCTGCTAATAAAGTCAAACTGATATTGTACCTCATCACTGTGATATTACCTACTTTGAAATGACAGTACTGCTGAGTAAATAAAATGTGTAGCTTTTTGAAAAATTAATTTTAGTTCAAGATCACGATGAACATACAAATATTAAAAAAGTAAACCAACACTAGTACTTGTAAAATCTTATACAATACTATACCCTCCGAAAACTCTGTCTACCCTACATATCTTAACAACTGAAGAAAAATTCACTCGGTCTTCTTGATTTGTTAGAGTCCAAACACCTTGACGTCTTGTTTCTCTGTACCAATGCAGTGTTGCTTCTCTAACTGCATGGTCAACATCTTGAACTAATCCAAACCACACCTCATTGGCTGCCCCTAAAACACGGACAAACATCTTCCACTTGTGGGTAAATTGGGACATCTACCTCCTTTACCAGATCTGGTTTTTTTTATAGTCAATACAAATATAAAATCGAGGATTATCAAGATTGGAAGGATCTGGATACAGGATAACCTTTCTCTTGATTTTACATGTTGGTTGGATACTGTCCCTTATGTAATTGCGTGCAATAATTTCTTGGGTTTTGTGTCCACTGATGGTAAATAAGGTTTCCATTATTCAATGTTGGAATAAAATATGTACCATTTACAAAAATGTAATATTTATCATCAACTGGTCCAACCTGAAAGACTTGAGTTATCTCCATGATCCACTCTTCATTATCTGAAGCAATTTTACAAGTAGTTCCTTCAGTGAATCTTTCAATATCACCAACCTCATCTCTTAAAACTACACTTTTAAGAGACACAAGGACATTAGGGATATCGTGTATAGCAATACCATTACGACCAAAGAATCTATTGAGGTCTGCAATGATACTATCTGGGAAGACTTTACTCTTCATACGTCCCACAGATACACCATAGGACATGGCATGCTGTATTTCAGGCAAAGGATTATTCATTTGCTGTATGTCGTGTAGCAATGCTTCAGCTGCAGATAATGATGACTCATTCAAAATTATGGGTGGTGTTACCCCCTCTAGATCAAAGCGGTATTTGCTCTTGTCTAGACCATATTGCGATAATGGACCATTTTTTTCTTGATAGTCATCAAGAAAGTTCCTGATGTTTTCCCTTGTAGCAAATGTCTTCTCTAGTCCCTTAGCATTGTGCTTTTGTTCCTTATGCCTAAGGATAGCCCGCTCATAGAGTTCGCATGAATAATTGTCCATGCTTGAATGGCGTCTTATGTCTTGGGCAACATGTACTGAATACTCTAGGTTTTCAGTGCATATTCCAAGCCCATAAAACTCTTCCGCTCTTATAGCATGAGCCCAAAGTAGCTTCTCTAGCCTTTCAATATGTTCATTTTGCCAACCTGTACCTTGGAGCTGTCTACTGTATAGCATCTGTACAGCATGGCACAGTATCACATAGCAATCATATGCTTTTGATGGAATTTTCTGGGCCAAAACCTCTGTTGCAACACTGCTGAATCTGCGAAAGAAATAAACAATCTTGTACATGATTTGAAGAAAAAGTATCCACATCATTCTACATCAACTTAAGTGCGTACATATAACAGTTACTACACTGTACAGGTTTAAATAGAAACATTGTATGCACATGTACATGCACCGGCCCAGAAATAGGATTATGGGTTGAATTGAGTCTGCTATCTTCAGAAAAATGTTATTTACATCATTAGGCATGTACATGTAACCTGTTTGAGAACGGTTGTATTACAGTATATGTTAGGAATTAACAAGTTGTTTTACATATATATTTTATAAATGAAAGCAATATAAAATACAAAATGGCATGTCTAATCGTTCATGCTCCAATATATCAGATTCAAGTAATACCTAACAAAGTGAAAAGGTGGTAATACTGCCAAGAATTTAGTGACGAAATACTGACGTTTCTAGCAGAGCCCTTCATCAGAGTAGGTCTCATTTCGTCACTAAATTCTTGGCAGTAGAATTAGTAGTAAACGCGTAAAAAAACACGAGCCACTAGGCGATTGTTTTTTAGCTTTTCGAAAGTTGAGCAACTTCCCAAGTCTTTGGATAACAGTATCCAAACATGGAAAAACGATTACTGCTAGGTATTTATTTTATAAAATAATACAAGAGAACGAGCAAAAAAACGTAAGGAAGTTTTTGTGGGAAATTTCCGTGTTTGGATGGCCTCATCCAAACACGTGTGTATTGACCAATCAGAGCCTACGTAGCATACATGTTATTTTATAAACAGGTATCCTGCAATAGCATCCGAAAATCATGTCAAGATCACTGTTTCAATAAGTTCATTAAGTAAAAACTATTTTGTTATCAATGATACTGTATTCATGTAAATACCGGTACATTGTAGAGCACTCAAATAGTCTGATACCGGTAACAACCGACTGTTCCCTGTAAACATCTCTCATGTTCTACATCTCCCAGCAATGTACAGTATACTGTACATGTAGATCTATACAGTCATATACAGTACAGACACACAGAGTAGATTTTACTGTATATTCCTTAAGTAAAATATATACAGTACAGTACCTTTTAAACTCATTCGACTTCCAACCTCCAAGCTTGTCTGTCAAGGTCGTCATTCTCGCAACACCCTTTGCCCTTTCCTCTGTCGTCCACCTAACAGCTTGAAGAGCAGACTTAAACTCCTCACGAACAAGGAGCCCACCTTCAGCAGAATCTATGTCATTGACTTCTTTTCCAGCATTTACCCCAATATCTGACCACATCTTGTCAAGAAACTCTCTTTTGAGCATGTTAAATGTTACGTGCATACGATCAATGGTCATATCCAAGACTGGGTCAAACTTGTACAACTTGTACAGGTCAAACAGAATGCTCACTCCACATACTCCAGTTTCAGTCTGAATTTGTTGTCGCTCACGTCTTGTTGTGGCAGCATCTACCCTCTTTCCGTTATCTAACTGGTAGGCAGCAGTTCGAATAGCACTTGGATTGCGATAACGCTGACCAAAATTGCCATAATAATAATGCCTCTTGCAGGGTACATATATCCCCTGGACTAAACAGCGTCGACAACCAACTTTGCCACCTAAAATAAATTTCAGAGGCACACACCATTACTACTGTACTTATAGAGATTGCAAATAGATTGCAGGCTGGGGTGGGGGTTTACTTAAAGTTTTGGAAGGTGGTGGGATTTATGAAACTTGACCCAAAATATAAGACATAGATATAGATGGTTTTCAGTCATGTGACAAAGAGCCAAAAGACAAATGACGTGGCAGACATGTTAGTGTACCTAACAAAAGAAGCTACAGTAATTCTTGAGGTACTTTACACCAACATGGCAGCTATGATGTCATATGAAAACAATTAAGTACCCTAATTTATAACCATACATGTGCATGTAGTGTAGGCCAAAAAACTGAAAACACTAAATGCGTAAAACAAACTGGTAATTAATTATTACTAATAAATTACAGCACTAATTAAAAAACAAAAGGTTTTCACCAGTCACTTGCTACTATGTAGTTTGTAAGTTGTTTCAAGTATTTAGTGTTTACAATTCTAGCGTTTATATTTATTCAGTTGTTCGTACCTCCGGCATACAAGATAATCTCTTGATGAGCCTTTAAATCAGCTGTACCCAGTAAAAGTAATGCTCGTACTTTGTGGTTTCCTTCCGTAATTGTGTAATTGGAAAGTTCAATGGCTTCAGGGACATGAACATCAATGCCGGTGGTGTATAGCTCAGTTATTTCATCAATCAATGGTTTCAGAAAAGCATCGATTTTGTGTGGAATACCTTCCTTTAGCAAATGCGTAGGAATGAAACTATAGACACGGAGACTTCCTCCATGGAGTCTCAATTCTTTTTTAGTACATGCATTACTGACATGTATTGCTGCAATCCCTCTTGATTTTTTAGAAAAAAGCATTGAATCCATCTTCATGGAAGATGAATGCTTGGTTGAGAGGACTTCCTTTCATACTTGCTACAGTATAAATAAAGTCGAATGTACATTCAGTGCAGGATAAATGAACTGGATTGTTGGTTAAAAGTCCATTCACACCAGCAGCATGAACAATTTCATCAACAGATATGATGTTGAAGCAGTTTGGGCAACGTGTTGGCATATAACTCTCTCTTAATTCATCCCAGAAATAGGAAAGTTCGCGAAATCTCGAGCCATGCCATACTTATTTATATGGCACAGTAATGTTGTCCATATTGAACCACTGATCCCTTTCTTCCCAATGTGCAAGATGGTCTCGCATTTTATTCTCGCTGAGAAATACAGACTGTACATTTAGTCCAAGCACAAAGTAATCAACACACTGGTTTTTGGATTTTCACAGTTTGGGCACTGATCACCATCAACGAGAGTAACATGATCTGTTCCACAACATACTTTGTAATGGCGTGGATTCTTATAACCCAATTTCTTCAAAAATGTTATAACTGCAGGCCATGTCTTGTGAGGTATGTGAGCATCTTTGGTTAACTCATATAGGCTCTGTAATTGACTAAGTGTCTCCTCCTGGGACCAACCATACTTTACTTTTGAGTTAAGTATCCTTAAGATACACTTCTCCAACTCCTTGTCAATGTCATTTTCATCATTATCACCACCATTGCCATCATCATCGCCACCATTGCCATCATCATCGCCACCATCACCACCATCGTTGCTACCATCATCCCTAGCACCATCATCATCACGATCACCTCCATCACTATCACCTCCATCACCATCATCATTGCTACCATCATCCCTAGCACCATCATCATCACGATCACTTCCATCACTATCACCTCCATCACCATCACCACCATCATTGCTACTGCCATCATCATCACCACCATCATTGCTACCACCATCATCCCTACCACCATCATCATCACTATCACCATCATAATCATCACCACCACCACCACCATCAACACCATCATCACCACCACCATCATCATCGCCACCATTGCCACCATCAACACCATCATCATCACCTTCATCACAACCATCATTACTACCAACATCATTAGCATCTGCATCCTGTGCAATACTAATTTCATCAAATGAAAGCTGCTGAGAATTTGTATGATCTAGCTGAATACTAGCAGCCGAGGCATTAGCTGGAGGAGTGTACATATCATTATCACTAGCATGAATAGTAATATTTTCCAAATCTGAATTTCTTTCACTTGTTTTGTCATCACTGTTGGTTCTGGAATGCAGGTATGGGTGATGCAGGAAATGACGACGAACAGTCCTTTTATCTCGCAGTTTCCCACCACATATTCTACAATTACATTGTATTTGATTGGGTTTGGCACCTATATAAAAAATAACACAATATATTATATGCTATGTTGGATATATGTGATTGGTTTAAACTGTGGTTTAAGTGACAATAATATAGTATCATGTCCAAATAAACAGAAAAACAATTGTTCAAAAGTTAATATTAAATAGTGTTCTCTCAAATACTTACACTGCCCCAGTTCCATTTTAGTTACACAGTATGTTATAAAACTCCTATATATATATATATATATATATAAATATATATATGCATGGCATATGAGGTTGATTATGTACCCGAAAGCCAAAGGAGGTTTAGTACTTGTACTAAACCTCTCGAGGCTTGAGGGACATTTAATCACTAATCAACCGTATAAATGCCATGCTATCACTTTATAGTTTAAGATAAATGTGCATATTCTCTACAATATTATGGCAACAAGTTCAAATGGAATAAAACTTTGTGAGTTGCTATTAATGGTTTTTGGGAATTCAATAATAGTTCACTTCATGTCTTCGTTAGTTATTCTATTGAAATGTTTTAGAGTAGTTTAGCATATATATACATATATAAGCTGGATGAGTAGCGTCTTTTGCAGCGCAATTTGAGTAAAATAAAACGGGTCTTATACTAAGGTATGATTAGTTACTAATCGTACCTAATGCATAAATATTAGGTAAAATTAGTTACTAATCGTACCTAATGTTTTATGTCGGTGATTGATCAGGTTATTTAGAGATTAATCGTCCCTCGTGAAACAAAGGATTTATATTAAAAATAGTATATACCTGAAGAACAGTTCTGATCGTCGATATCCACGGTGTATTCGTAATCGTCTCTGTCTAACTCTTTATTCACATCTGTATATTCACTGTAAAGAAATTCTTCTTCGAGTCTCACCGCATTCAGTATCAGAAAAAAAGTAACATAGATTTCCAACATAGAAATTGTAAATAAAAATATATTAATAGCGCTGTTTTAAAGACTGAAAACTTGCTGTTTTGGATGACTTGGTGTTACGAAGATTACGAGGAAGATTGGTAACGAGATCTGATCATCTGATCGTAATGTTTGGGGTTACTTGAAGTATTCACCATTTTCCCGCACTTTTACGAATACGATTTCACAGCTCTCCTGCTTAGCTCAGAATTTTACTCAAGCTATTTTCTCATCTACATTAAAGTTATCGATGGATTATTCAAAGGTAAGCATACAACTTAGTTCCTGAAATAAAAAGGTCTCAAAATTTTGAACTTTACCATCCTGAATTGTAAGATTTCGATAACAAACACTGCGTATAGTGGTTTCGACGACCGTCTATTAGTATACATTATGATTATGTGGCATTGTGGCCAAATGCCAATATTAAACTTATGTAAATGAATTATGGATGAATCGTGTTCATTGAAGCATAACTGGGAGATAACATAGATTGGTGCTACACTTTCAGGTTTTGAATACTTAATTTTTGGACACTAGCTTTAAGGATTTTATATATCGTCAACTCAAGGACAAGGGCAATCGATGAGCGAATTCGCAATCGAAGGTCTTTCAAATCATAAACGTATGCTTACTACGACTGCTTCAGCCTTCTGTTATGAATGAACTGTCACTGATAAGTTAACACTTATATCACCTGAGATTTTATAGTTTATTTTGGTAAAAGTCAAAATCCCCATCGGTGTTTTGTTTAAAAGAAAGCAAAAAGGAGGGTATTCACAAGATACAGTATGTTATCAATCATTGTTACGTACATTGTTTTTTTATTATGTAGAACACTGAAGCTAAAGCCTTCCTTATAAAAATAGGCCTCAATGAATATGTTGAAGAATTAGTCACCAAGAACAAGGTACAATAAATACAATTATTTTCTTTTTGTATCCATTTATTATGACAGATCATACAAATATGTATCTTAATATGTTTTTAGTTTGAAACGATGTCTGACCTGAAATTGTTGACAAACCTAGACGACAATATCTTCCAGAATATAAACATGCCATTGTGTATAGTGCTTAAACTAAGGAACGAGCTAAAAAAGCTCTCAACAGGTACAGTACATGTTTACATGATAACTTAATGATCTATATGTATCTATGACAAGGCAATCCAACATAATTTGGGGGCATTGCAAAAGTGGACCATGATACGAAATAATGAAATATCTGTGACAATTATAATTATATTATATTAATTTCAATAACTTTACTATACATAGTACGTGGCCTCACTACCTGCTTACATGGAGGTAGTTTCCAGGGTTTCATTTTCTTTCCTTTCTGCTTGCTAGGGTAACCTTGGCAGCAAGGCTATCTTTTTGTTTACTTTACCCATGTAAATGCATCAGGTAGGGTCACCCTAATAGACGGGTTATATTTCAGTGCAAAAGCACACAATAAAAGCACTCATTTGGTGTATTACAGATTCAACTAAAACTCCATTATCAGGTTGAGCCACCACTGTTCTGTTCCACCAGGAATCCGCCAAAATCGGCGATGAATAGCTCTCCTTCGAATAGCTCTCCTTCGAATGTGTCTCATCCAAGCTAAAGCAACATTGTACTGATTCGCTGCATAAATTGAAACAACAATAGACACATATTCTAAATGCAGTGACAAAAAGACCAAGAGACAAAATAATAATACTTGCAACCAAAACTCTTTGTTTGTCAGACATTTTTAATTTGTTTAGTAGCCACCAATTTTCAATTTGTTTAGTGGCATATAAATAACAAATGTTAGCGCGCAAAATTCAAATTGCACCAAGAAGCTGAAGAAAATGGCTGCCTTCCGTCAAAGTGCAATTCCAGTATGCCATGCACTCGCATTTATTCGCATTCTTTGGAGCATCGTGAAAACTGCGCGTACAACATTTCGATAGATGGCTACAGTGTAATTGAAGGGCAGACGGAAACGCAATCTTAGTCAAGTCATTGTCTGAACTTCTAGACAGCAATGGGAATCAAGTTCCGTATACAGGTTACGAAGATACATGTACTGTATGTGTCATCTTTTTTAATGTTATTATTAGTGTCAGTTATATTATTCTATGCACGTGTACGTGCTTCGCAAAACTGCTATACCGGTATATACCGAGATTTCTAGAGTGATTGAGAATCCTTTCAGCAGAAGCTCTTGTGCCAGAAAGATGTATCATCTTTTGCTGGCAGGTTATGAAGATGTGTCGTCTTTTCTTAACCAGTGGAAGCTATAGGAGTCTTATATTATTCTATGTATGTGCGCGCTTCGCAAAACTGCTACTGTATATATAATACTGAGATTTCTAGAGTGATTGAGAATCCTTTTAGCAGAAGCTCTTGTGTCAGAAAGATGTATCATCTTTTGCTGGCAGGTTATGAAGATGTGTCATCTTTTCGTAACCAGTGGAAGCTATAGGAGTCTTATATTATTCTATGTATGTGCGCACTTTGCCAAACTGCTATATATAATACTGAGATTTCTAGAGTGATTGAGAATCCTTTTAGCAGAAGCTCTTGTGTCAGAAAGATGTATCATCTTTTGCTGGCAGGTTATGAAGATGTGTCATCTTTTCGTAACCAGTGGAAGCTATAGGAGTCTTATATTATTCTATGTATGTGCGCACTTTGCCAAACTGCTATATATAATACTGAGATTTCTAGAGTGATTGAGAATCCTTTTAGTAGAAGCTCTTGTGTCAGAAAGATGTATCATCTTTTGCTAGCAGGTTATGAAGATGTGTCATCTTTTCTTAACCAGCGGAAGCTATAGGAGTCTTATATTACTCTCTGCATCAACGCATTCCGTAAGCATGCTAAGCCACAATAGCATGTGTGAAACAAACCCCATATTTAGCCTCACCATTGACAGTCTTAAATAGTTAAGTGTAGGTTATAATTTATATATGATGTTTGTGCATTGTTAAATAGAGCATACATATTTACTGAAGAAAAGTAAATACATGTGTCAGAGATGTTAGGCGATTGTAACAGTTGTGATTTTGCAACTGAAACTATTTAATATGACGCGCATCTGCAGGTGTTGTCGACCCATGTTTTTTTTGCTGTCTCATCCGGAGATTCCTGCATTCAAAGAACTTGGCTTCGTGCTGCGTTTTTGACTGTGCAGATCATCATTCATTACCTCATATGAATAATACCTAATAATAATAATAAGCTAATAATAATAATAACCTAATATGGCCATGTTCTATGAAATGAGAAATGACTAAATCTCAATTCCTATAAATTGGGGAAATTAATTACATGTGTGCAGTCATAATGCTCCATTAAAATATATTTCTACAGTACACACAGATGATGACCAAAATCCTGATAAAGTTAATGTACTATGTGTAAAACAAGAAGAATGTCAACAGAAGAATACCAATGAAGTCCCAAAAACGAAGCTTTGCAACTACAAAGCAAGAGCATGGATGCACAATTTGCTAACTTATTTGATGAGAAAACTGATGCCTTAACCTATAGTGAATCATTAACTGGTGAATTGTCCTTGTCATGTAATAATATAACCTATATTTGTCTTAAAAATGCATTTACGAATTTATTTTCTGCTGATATATTTAGTTAAATCTGCTGTTAGCTTACCAACAGCACTGTCTAGTAATCCACCATGAGAAAATTTCAACACCTGGTTTATGCTAGCCAGTGTACAGCCTGAATATACACCTGTAATACAGTCTGAAAATTTGCACTATAACTTGTCGACCCTCCACTGAGCTACTCAGAACTGAGTAGTAGATTTTGATTAATACTCATATCATTCATAATTGTTTATTTGATTGGTTTATTTGATCTCACAAGAATTCCAAGAGAACCAATTGTAACTGGAATAAGACAAGAGTTGTGATTTGGACAATCAAAATCTTCTTAGATCTAAGAAGCTCAGGGGGGGTCGACAAGCTATCGTGCGAATTTTCACAGACTGTATTACAGGTGTATATTCAGGCTGTACACAGGCTAGGTTTATGCACCCTCTACTCCTTAATCAGTCTATCAGTACAAGTGTCTATGAAATGAAAATTCACCACAGCCTTTTATGATTGTATTTGAAAGAACACGTAAAATAATGAAAAATGGCTTTTTCATGACTTTCATATCTTATGCCGTTGAGCTGTGACATCACAACATGGGCACAGCATTACATCAAAACACAAAATCAGGCATATCTTTGGATTGGTTTGACTAAAATGGCTCAAACCATGCATACTTACTGAGTCAACAAGTCTCAGCATTCATATTGTTGTTATTAAGTTCCCATGGTAACAGATTCGTTCCCAGGCCACTTTGTATATAAACAAAATTTTCCACTTTTCGTCATTGTAGTTTTGTTGTTTTAAACAGTATTGTTGCATTGGAAATCATGGAAAAGGCTGTCAACTTCCTAAAACTAAATAAGTTGTTGTAAATGTGGTTGAAAACAAATAATTATTATAAAGGAAGAGAGTAATCTGGAAACTAATCTGTTACCATAGCAACCACATTAGAACCATGACAATGTTTAGTTTTCTTGACTGAGTAAGTAAGCAATGTTTGAATCTAGTCGAAGCAGTCTGAAGATATTCTTGATTTTCAGTTTTGATGTCCATCTAATTGTAATGTTACAGCTCAAGTTACACGAAGCGTAATAACTCAAGAACGGCATAAGATATGAAAGTCATGTAAAAGCTAGTTTTCATTATTTTACGTGTTCTTTCAAAAACTATCCATAAAGTGTCTATGAAATGAATTTTCATTTCATAGACACTTTAAAGGCACCACATCAATATAATGATAAAGTGCCTGCATGGCAGTGATCTCATAGTGAGGATAAATGCCCCAGTATAAATGAATAATACTAATATTTCAGTTAGTATCACAGATTTGGATTTATCTTTCCACAGTTTAGATAACGTAGTATTTTGGTTTCATAAAAAATGGGCCTCCCTTTTAGTCACACCCCACGCTCATTGCTCCACAAGGCTGACACTGGCACTAATGTTCCATGTGGTATGTTCGCATCGCGGACCTATTTTTTAACATAGTTGTTAACAAATCCAAGTGAGCGAAACATAACGACTGGTGGTCTTCAAGCTGTCCGTGATGCTTTAACCTTTTCATATGCAGAAAATGTGATCGACGACGCAGAATTTGCCTTATTCTACCATTACAACAGGTATAAACCGCTTTTTCCATACTGGAAATTTGAAGAGTTTGACATAGAAACTTGGGGACGACGTTGAGTGTCGCACGGAGTTGCGCTTTAAATGATTTACAATCGTCGATAAGATGTTTACAAATTCCCGAGAAAGTTGTCAGCCCGCACGGTACGGTCTGCAATGGAATGCAGGGTTGTGTATTGTTTTGAGGAGATTGGCTTACCCGTGTAGGTACACATATATGTGATATCTGTTCGAACGAAACACGTCAGAATTGTGTCTTATTTTCGACGAAGTAATGGACACCATGTACGAGACTCACCAACATCGTCTTGAAAGTTGGGACCATGAGCCTTATTTTCCCCCACGAATACCCCCAAACGACGTGATCCGTTGTCGGCAAGTTCATATTTTCCGGAATTGTATTTTCAAAGACCAAACAACCACGAGAGAGACCAACTTTACTGGGTATAGCAGTACAGACAAAAATTAAAAATCGACAAGTTTCATTTGATTTCATAAAAAAACGTGTGATTGGCGGCATTTTAAATTTTCACTTCCTATATTTCGTTCTCGCATTTTTTAAATACAAAACAGCGTTCTCTTTTGATCTTTAGTAATTCTTTCTTACATAACAGGGCAGCATGTCTATTTACGAACGAACACCCGTGGCTTAATATCTTGCAACCATAACTGTTGCGAAAGCTATATATTTTTTGAAAGCTCAATAAACCGTCTGTTACAATACTTTTAAATTTCCGGAATAAAGATACACTACGTTAATATAAATTAATATTAATAATTATAAACTAGAAATACGTATACGCAGCAACCCCTCGCCCGCTTACTGTTTGAAACGTTTAAATTTATAGCGCAGTTGCTTACTGTACATATTTTCGTTCTTTTACTTGAATAGCAGCCGTCGAGATGACGTCAGTATCCATGTTTGTCCACTGTTACCCCTAATTCGTGCGGTCATAACAAAAGAAAATAGCTCGTTTGCAGGGCTGGTATAAAACGCAGGTTGCAGGTTGGGAATTTGCAGGCAGGTTGAGAATTTGCAAGTTGGAAATTTGCAGGTTGGGAATATGTATAGTCGTTTTCTGGACGATCTTTTTAGATAGGGTAAAGATTGGGGTTAGTATTAGGGTTAAATAACCACAATCCTAATCGTAACCCAAATCCTAACCCTAACTAAATGCCGCATTGTCTCTCCCTTAGATTAACCTATTATCCTTAAGTTATAAATTGCTCTGAATTAAGGATAATAGTTATTAGTATCAACCAACTAGTGGTCTATTACAAATTCGGCATTCTGATTGGCTGAGCTACTCACTGTCTATTGGTGATAGACGGTGAGTAGCGTTACCCAATCACAAACCTTCTTATGCTGGAATATTCCTATCCTGACCAATCAGAAGCCACGACATATTCACGCTGCACGGCCAAACCTGAAATCTAGTCCAAACATGGCGCCCGCTAAAATTTATATACGAGTGATGAAATCATGAAAACATTGGCCCGAAAGTAATGGAAAATTGTTCAGTTTGACATTTTCGAATAGGAAAATGAATTCGCTTATGCCTATGGAGTATATCTATACCGAATGTGAAGCAAAGTAATTACAAACTCGTTTTTTGTGAGCGATTGTTTATTATGTGCCATCGAGCAACTCTACATTTTGAATGGGAGATTTCTACAAGCAAAAAGGTAAAACTATCTGAAAATTTGGAACAATGTTAGAAAGGTTGTTTATGGTTGATACTAAAACAATTAGACAACTCGCCCTCGTTGTCTATGAGCAGATAGTCAACTCGGGCTTCGCCCTCGTTGACTATCTGCTCATAGACAACTCGTTCTCGTTGTCTAATTGTTAAATATAATGGATCATAAGAATCGCGCATGCGTTTAACAGTCAATTACTAAGTCATCCTTAATAGTCTACAGACACCAAGTATGGGAGAGGAGGGTGCGGGGTACTGGTATGGTTGTGTCGTAAAACTTGATAGACAGGGGTTAGGGTTAGAAAACTCGCTAGGCGGGTGGTTAGGGTTAGAAAACTCGCTAGGCGGGTGGTTAGGCTTAGAAAACTCGCTAGGCTAGGGTTAGAAAACACGCAAAGGTGGGGGTTTAGGGTTAGGGTTGGGTTAGGATTGATGTTGTAATGGGGTTGGATTCTAACCCTACAATACCATTAGATTAACCATTACCCTTAATTCAGAGCGATTTGTAACTTAAGGATAATGGTTAATTTAAGGAATAGACCATGCTGAACTAAGAAAGATTGTCTAGAAAATAACTTGTATTCCCAACCTGCAAATTCCCAACCTTCAAATTCCCAACCTGCAAATTCCCAACCTGCAAGTTCCCAACCTGCAAATTCCCAACCTGCAACCTGCATTTTGTCCAGCCGCTCATTTGCAATCATTTGTGAGTTAAATTTGGTTTGTTTGACTGCATTTTGAGCTATTAATAGCAGCCAGACGCTACGCTATTAGGTATAATAGCCCATTCATTTGCCAAAATTGGACAATTTGTCAATATCTCTGAGAGCTTTGTGTTGTCTGAATTTAATTGTTTCATAGAAAATCAAACTAAATAACTATATAGCCCAAACTTTTTAATTTTTGGGTGCAGTAACAGAATAGTGGGGAAGTCTACTACCGTTTCTACCCTCAATCACTAATAAAAAAATTACTTGTTTCACACTATTGATAATTCCACATGAAATAATCAACTCAGTAGTTAGTATAAAGAGACATGTAAGGCTGTTGGAGGAAGAAAGTGCATATTTATCATACGGTTCACTTTAAAAAAAAATCAAATTTGTTCAAATGTCTATGGGTCTATTCAAATTGGGTTTAACATGTATTAGGGATTCTACCCCGATTGTTGGTGCGGATGATTATATAAAGTTAGTTGATAATTCTACCCTCATTAGACTGCTGCGATGTGGAGCTGGCAGGGATGTGGAATGTGGATAACTTATATAATATTGATGTTCTTGTTAGGTCTCAATGCAGTTCAGGAAAACTGATCTTTTCTAAGTGGGGACTTGCAACTGATCAGTTAATGTACAGGATTTATACAACTTTTGAGTTAAAATTAGTTTTTGTAACATTGTACAGTACATATAAATATGTGTTTATATTTGACTGTAATTTGTTAGGAAACAAGACGCCCATTAATACCAGTCTTAGCATTGAAGGGGCTTACCATAAATATTATTGTATTATTATTAATAATACTAATAATATATAATAATAAATGCCTTAGTGC
Source organism: Chrysogorgia sp. JL179-B06 (assembly GCA_035772405.1). NCBI lineage: Eukaryota > Metazoa > Cnidaria > Anthozoa > Scleralcyonacea > Chrysogorgiidae > Chrysogorgia > Chrysogorgia sp. JL179-B06. The sequence continues at coordinate 797,764 of JAYKKM010000361.1, read as the reverse complement.
AGATACCATATTTTGATGGTTATTAAATACAAAAGCAATGTATGTGCAACAAGACATGGCATTGTGTACTATAGTATCTAAATTACATCACCATGTGCATAACCAATGTTCAGGATGACATTCCCAGCTCGCTTGTTGACAATTGATTTAGTTGACACAGTACTTGTTCAATACCTATCAATTTTTGCTGACAATGAATGTCAACACACACCCAATGTCAATATATAATCCTATATAAGCTGTATTTTACATTACAAGCCGTCCTAGGACCAGCATCGTCCAAGCCTATTCACATGCAGACACAATAAGTTATGTTATGGCCACTAGGCCAGCTACTGTAAGCCTATGTTCCATAATGGCTGGATTAAACACAGATTGTTTATGGAATATAGATTATTGCCAGTTGAAATATTATAACCTTCTGGTTGTCGGTGACTCTAACCATTGAGCCATCAAGACTGCGATGGAGAGAGAATGAATACAATGATGTATGTAGTTCAATTGGTATATGTACTGGCACTGCCTATACGGCAGTCACTATATTATATCAGTAATGCTTGGATGTGTTAATACTTAATATATACACTGCTGTAGTGAATGCAAGCTACATAGAGAGTACTGTATACCTAGGCCTAAAAAAAATCCTGTGGTTCCTATTTCATGTCCTCAAAAAAGTAGGGTAGGTAGGTCGGAAAAACGTTATGTTTGAAAAACGTTATGTTATGTTTGAAATTGGTAATTGCGATCGATTGGTCATTGTCGCAACACCAAACATTTGAAGAAGCAGCTAAATATTTAACAGTTCATTGTAGAACTGTCACTTTTCTTAATACGTATTAAATAATGTACTCATTAAATAGGACTATTAAACAACTATTAAAAGAGATTTAACATAACACCATTTTAAAGTAACTTCTCACAGTAAATGTTAATAATATTAAACAATATTAAAGTGTTCAAAAGTGTCTAGTACATGTATTTTTGTAATACAGTATTATATGAACAGAATGTTAATCAATTAACAATGTAACAATTCAACTAGTTGCATTTTTTCCATACGGCCGCTGGCAAACTGTGGTATGTCCAGCCTCATTGCACACTGAGCACATTGGAAGAACTGTCTTATACTTCTTCTTAAGCTCTTGGTCGACTGTTGCATGTGCTCCACCACAAACACAGCAGACATATTTTCTTCCAACATCTGAGCCATAGTAGGAATTCTCAATGAAAGACTCACACGTCATTGTAAGACGACTAAAAACCTTCCCCAACAGTGGATTATGTGGTGGGCATACAGGTGAACCACAGCTATAATCATACTCAGACAACATCAGGGCGCACTGCATAGCTTGGCGTTCAGTAAGTTTAGATTTAGAGTAAATAACTCGAGGCTTCTGGCATTCAATACAATTAATAATCATGCGTTCATTCTGTGCAGTGTACACAGATGAATCATGAATCACCTTGAAGTCCCTGGCAATGTTCCTCAGAGAGAAGAGCAGTCTGGAGATCCTTAGCCTGCGACTTTGTCTTCTTAGTTGTAGAGGACTTTGACTTCTTTCCATCCTTGGCACTGGCCTTGGCCTTCAGGGTTGGACGGTCAGATTCATTAGTATCCTTGTTCCATGCTTCTTGAAAAGGAAGTGCTCACCTGATGCATCAAGCATAGCGTCGGGTAACCACTTTAGGCTCTCTTTAGTAAGATGACTTGGAGTGCAACATGACAGGTCATTACACTTTCGGATTTGGAAGATGTATTGCCGCTGTCGACAATGGTTGTCAAGCCATTTCTGGTATAATGCTACTTTGCGGGTATGCTCCTTAATAAGCTTGTTTATATCCAATCCTGGAAAGATGCTGAGATGACGTTGAAGAGCAACTATTTCTTCTTCTTCCACATGATCCATAGTAGAGACTTTTCCTTCAATGCTAATCTTTCAAATCTTCCACACAGTAGATCTTGTACACCAGATACAGACTTTTCCCATTCATCTTTTATCTCTGGGTGCCTATGGGCTTTCTCTCGAACATATTTAATTGCATTACATGACTTTATCAACTTATCCACACCGTTTGAACAGGGTTCACGTCCAATGGCACAATTCTGTAAGCCAAGATTTAGAATCGACATTATTCGTTCAGCTGGGTTGGTCCAACTTTGACCTGGGGCACATCTTCCTGCAATAATAAAAATAGCTATAAATCCATATGGAATTTTAATATTAAATAACATCTGATCTTTCTATAAATTTAATAGTTTTTGAATACTGGTACTTTTAATTTATATCCCATCAGACTCATCTGTAATATTTACCTGCAATCAGTAAATCAAGGTCAAACTCTTTAAATATACAAATGAGTGAGCATTTTACTGCTTCCAGAGTGTTGCGCTGATCTGTTCCACCATCAGAAAACTTTAGTAGAACATGGTGTGTGTTATCTTTCAAAAGCTTTGTCATAACTGCTGCATGACGAATTTGGATTTTTATCACTGTTGTTATTTGACCCCTCACAAAATATTTCTTTGGATCAGGAGGAATATCACAATGCAGGTACACAGAAGGTGTCAAGGAACCTTTGTGATGCATATCATGGTCTGCAGCTGACAGAGTTGAGCTTCTTGGAGCCAATGTTTGCTTACCACGAACACCAGTTGACAGAACGACGCCAGGTTCACAACATTTACCTTAGCCTTGTCATTACAAAAAAACAAAGAACATTCTTTTTGAAGAATAACAGAAAGATGCTTTAAGTATAGAAGAATGGCAGCACAGTAATGGTCATCTGGATGAGCTAATCGAAGCTGACGACGCTGAATCTTGTATTGAACTGCAAACTTTTGAGTGAAACTCAGGGCTGTGTGTGCATATGGGTTTCTGGGAGCAAACTGAACGCGAACAAGGGCTTTTGATGGAATAGGTGTATCAGCCGGGCACTTGTCTTTGGCTTGAGATATTAAGTCCCTCAACGAAATCCATTCAGAAATATGAGCTACATTGTGATGACGCTCATCTGCAGCACTTACACTCTCAATTATTTCACCAAGCTTCTCAAAAAATACATCAAATGTTCCGGTAGGTCGCCCAGCATTTAATTTACGCAGATCAGCAATAAATCCTGTTTCACCAAGGAAGATCAGTCGTAGACGCTGTTGAGTATCTGCATGTGATGCTACACTAGAATCAATGGCCAAACTCTGGTATATAAATTCTGCAGCACTGGCAGTGATGGAGGCAGTGTTGGCAAGCTGTTGTTGTTTGAAATTTCTTTTCATTGTTCGGGTATGGAATTCTGGAAATCTTGGCTTAATTGCTGCCATCATCTTTGCAGTCTGGGTAAGTTTTTCATTGACAGAACGACTTTCGTCAACTTGAACCAGACATACCACAGTTGTGTACGAGCCACCAGGTGCATACTTGAACATATCAACTGGAAAAGATAACTGGAGTTTCTCTAGGAAACGAAATCGTTGAAGGTTGGTTTCAAATGTTCAGTGATATGTTTGGATTCATCAAAAAAGAATGGTTGAAGGACACCTGACTTTCTGATCTCCTCATCCAGAATTTTATATTCTTCTTGAATAGGATATAAAGTTTTTGTTCTGGCCTCAACAACACAATTCTCAGATACTTGTCGAACAGGGTGATCGAGAATTATGATGGTTCCTTGTACTTCCTTCTGCACAGTCAAATAGTTATTGTAAGCATCTAGGCAATCAGCAAGGGCTTCTATGTTTTGCTGCATTCTTTCCCATTCAGGACTGGATTTCATCACAGGCCTGTTACAAATACTATATAGTGCTTGTGAGTGACTATGAAGCAGATTACTGCGCAATGGTTGCGATTTTATTTTTTTACGTTTAATGTCATTATATCCTTGGTACTTGTCAAACACAGGTGGGATCTCAGTTACATCTTTTTTCCTTGAAGCTGCATCATTTATGACCATGTGTTGATTGGTGATATACCATAGACAATTGCATACAACCTTGATATTAAAGGTTTAAAAAAGTTGAAATAACTATTTTGAATTTTATCTCTTTAAATCTACAGTATTAAACAACAAAATGAATCAGTCTCTCTGTATGACACAATAATGATGGTAATGACCTGTATGATGTAACTGCCTTCGCTTTCTTTGGTCGATATCGGAAATTTGCATCCTTCTGATTCGTGTTCTGCCAACAAGTCCTTGTACATCTCATCTTTTCGGGACAGACCAGTTTTAATGCCTGAACTAAAAACAATGCCTTTGACAGTTAATTTTGCACAGCAATGAATTTAAGTGAAACAAAACACAAGAAAATCCTGGTTTAATATATAGCTGTTATATTGAAAAAACAAATCTAAACTATTCAACTTAATCATTTTGCTGGCAATTTGTATGAATATTAATTATTTTATACTTTTAATATGCCAATAATATGGCTCCAAACGGCCAAACAAAAAGCCTTGAAATGGGCCACGAAATACAGAAATTAATTTACCTGGATTTCCTTTTCTGTGGCATACCGCGTTCTCTGGCCATCAGCACTGTAAAGGCGTTTCTTTGTTCTGAAATATTATCTTCTTCTGCACTTTCCTGTTGCTCACCAGTACAGTATTTTCAAATATTTTATTTTGAAAGAAATAAGCGACTGAAGTGTCAAATTGTCACTTAATTTCCTGTGTCGTTTCAAACTTGCAATCACTTGTGGGAATTCCGTGATATTCGACAAGTAACTCGTGGAATGTTTTGTGATGAGACACTGAAGCAAAACATATTTTTTGTGTCATATTATGCAAACAAGGTTCGACAATAACTGTCACAACAGACGCCATTTTGGCGTCAGGTTGACCCGCAACCACCCAAAAAAATAGGGTCGGAAGGTAAATTGTAGGGTCGGTCGGGAAACCGGAACCACAGGATTTTATTTAGGCCTTATATCAACCGAATGTATTATGTTGCATTGTACCAAGCTTCACTCTGCATCTGAATCTCGGTAGCTCAATGGTTAGAAGCAATAAAGTTACAGGTTCGATTCCTGTCCCGGACTCAGAATCGTTTTATGTGTATATGAGCTTGACAATCCATGTATCATCTTTCTACTCCAATCACTCCCTTATTCACTATACAGCAGTGTATATATTAACACTGACCAGTATACAGTAATGCTTGTTTATATACTATAAAATTGTAGGCCAGGCCCTGGTCGTATAAACACTGAAACACAGCTATAGTTTACTATATAGGCTCATTATCAAGCACAGAATAAACATACTGTATATTTTAAAATATGAACTAACACTTACTATTCTTTAGCATTATAAAGCACAAATTACGAGAATAACACCGGTGGATATCGTCTTCGAGTCGCTTTGACTTCTTTATGTCGCAATCCTTCTTGCTGTGTTGGTTTTGTTACAGAATAAGTATTGAGGTTTTGTTTCTAATAACGACTGTCCCCTCTCGTTCTCTTCTGCTCGTGCAGCTTCAGCCTGACATTCGTTATTTAAATTACTCATTTCACATACATTTCACGTTTTTTCGAGTAAAACAACACAAAATGTTCCCGGTCACGACCTTAGATAAATATCCTTTTTTAACCATAAATATCCTTGTTTACCTACTTTCTTCCCCGTGAGCACGTTATCGTAACCAAGACAACCGATGTCGGTCCAGTTGATGGATACCTATATTTATACGCCGCACAAACATTTGGCAGAACTAACTTCCCACTGACGACCGGACATTGTACACGACCGGACATTCTACCACTCCGTCAAGGTTATCACCCTCGCCCCAGCGCTTTCGGCGCAGGACAGCGCTTCGCGGCGTCCGGGCGAGGGGATTAGCTTGAACAACTTTGATTTTTCTAGAAAAGCGCATCTTGCACGCCTGCATAACTTGTGACGATCTAGATATATCAATAAAACAAACACGTGGTTCAATATTTTGCAGTTTTTCAGCCAGACAGCAAAGAGTTAAATGACAGTTTTTTGCGTGTGTTTTCAATATTTTTCGATGAAGTTTTATTCGGCACTAGAAATACGTGTACGCAACAACCCCTCGCCCGCTTACTGTTTGAGGCTTTAATATTGCCAAACTCAACAGATTTTCAAACTGCTTATTTTTTGGGTGCAATTTGTGGGTAGTGTACTGAACAGAACCCAAGTGGGAAAGTCTGCCGAAACAATTGTCTCGCAGGCAGGGTTGGAAACCAATTGTGTAACTATTGATTATTGAAATTAATTTTAATAATTATTAATTTAAATAATAATTTTATTAATTATATATTACATAATTAAAGTTAATTATGTCAGTTATGCTTTTAATAATAAATTTCAACATGCATGTTTACTGTAACAGTGGCATACTCATAATTTTACTCAAAGTACAATTGTATTCATGAAACTGCATAACCTTGTACATACATGTACCCTACTGTACTAATGTAATCTGCATGTTCCTTATTGCCTAATTGTAAGTATAAGCAGATACATGTACCCTACTGTAATAATGTAATCTGCATGTTCCTTATTGTCTAATTGTCAGTATAAGCAGATACATGTACCCTACTGTAATAATGTAATCTGCATGTTCCTTATTGTCTAATTGTTAGTAGCAGATACCAAAAGATTCCATACCTAAATTTATCCTAGACCAAATTGATAAGTCTGATAAACCTTTTATTCTTTTAGAAGACTTCTGTTTCTTAACTTTTATTAATATTATATAATTAAGCACATTCATGTACCAGTATTTCAATGGTATTCAAGTACCGGTAACACAATTTCAAAAATTGAAATGACAAAAGCCCATAATATACAACAAAGAACGATATTGCTTAATTTAATTATTTCACCAATATATATATATATATATATATATATATATATACTAGAAATACGTTGTACGCAACACCCCTCGCCCGGCGCTTACTGTTTGAAACTTTTATAGCATAGTTGCTAATTTACTACTGTAATACAGTACTGTAGTTATGCGCTTTGTCCTAGTGACGTCATCAGCGCTCAATAATTTTTGTTTTGGACACCTCCGTTCAATGATTCACAGTATTCGACGGAATTGGGTAACAGTGTTGAGATGAACTGGTACTTTGCATTAGGCATGCAAAATGGTTGCAACATTTCATTGGTCTGCAGATTACACCAGTCACAAGTGATTGATGTGGCGACGCGGCCGGGCGCCCCCTTGAAAGGTCCCAGGTTATTTTGCCCCCCATTCTCACCGACCTTTTGATTCATGAAATAATCAACTCAGTAGTTAGTATAAAAAGACACCAAGACTGTTAAAGAATGAAGGAAGAAAGTGCATTATCTTTATCATTCAAATGTCTAGGGGTGCATATAGTGCAAATGTATAGGCTTGAGGTCTCAATGCAGGGCAGAGAAACTGACCTTTCCTAAGTCTGGACATGTAACTGATCGGTTAATGGAAACCCTAGGATTGGTACCATGTTAGTTAAGAAATGTCTTGAAGGCATTTCACCACCATTTCTAAAGAACTATTTTAATCTCAATGAATCTGTTCATATATAGCGGATTTATACAACTTTTAAGTTATAATTAGTTTTTGTAACATATTGTACATATATATGAATATGTGTAATAAATTTATATTTGTAATAAATAATAATTGTAATTTGTTAGGAAACAGGACCCCGTCAATACCAGTGTTAGCATTGAACAGGCTATCCTGTATTTTTATTAGTATTATTAATAATGCCTAAACTTTTCCCAATCCCAGAATGTATACAGTACAACTCTCTGGGTAAGTATTTCATAATTTGTCTAAATATTTCTGAACAATCACAATGCAGTACTATACAAGTTACAACTAAGAAACAATAACATGACATGGTTGTTTTATTGAAGATAAAATATTGTTCAGCGTACTGTACATTGTAGCACTGCCAAAATCTCAGACATTCAACGTTTCGAGCGAAAGCCCTTTGTCACTCAACTCTCAAGACAATCAAAGAGTTGCTGTAATAAACGATAAAGTAGTGTCTAGTAGTGAAGACAGTGGCTACTCGTACGGTAGCAGTAATGAAAAGGCATATTATAGACAATTAAAAGTTAAAATAAAGGGTCCTTGAATACTGAGAATACTAATTTAGTTACCTGTATTCGTGTCCGAGCAAAGTATCCATAGGCATAGATGAATATTTCAAAATAAAACTTGCTTGTCCGTCAACACTACATTCCACAGTTTCGGCATGAATTCAGTGTTTACTTTGTTCAAAAGTCAAAACAAACATTACTACATCCGCTGATTTTGTGCGGAATATGGCTTGTTGTGATTGAAATTATATCTTTTGTCCCTGTCGCTCTGCTTTTTTCCGTAGTGTTTCGATCTTTTGCTCCTCCGTTTTGCTTTTGCCGCCTTCCTCTTCCGCTCCTCTTTTTGTTTTGCTTGTTGTTTATCCATAGCAATAAATTGTTTTCAAACTCACTTTTTTCAAACTCACTTTTTCCTTTTTGAAAAAAAACACCTTGAATCGTTTCAACTTTGCATTATTCACCAGGCCAAATGCAATTCAACTTTGCAATATTCACTGTAGACCCAAGCGTCCCCCCCCCCCGTGATAAGGGACTAAACGCCGGTCGATATTAGCACCCTCGCCCTCACCGGGCGAGGGGATTAATTCAGGATGAAATTCCTTTCAGCTGCTTCTTGTCAGTGGGGTGATACCACTTGTTTAATCCTAACATGTTCCCCTGACACAGTCAGTGTTAACCTACCCAATTATACATTATACAGTATTTATCCTTCAAAAGCTGTGTAAAAATATACATTGAAAGCCTAGGACTGGCACTGTCCAGGCCTACTATCCAGGACAAAGGTGAATTTAAACAGACACACTAAGCCATTGACCAGAAGGGCATATGCCATAATATCAGATGAGCGTAAATGCTGATTGTTATAGCCAGTATGGTGTATGTTTACACTATAGTGTAAAAAACTTACTAAAGTGAGTAAAATGTAAGCCAGGCCCAAGGTGGCATCCAGCCAGGTTGGTCGGTTAGTTCTATAGACTTGCAGTATAAACACAGCTATAATCTGTACTTTTTTACATCCTTACCACCAGTACTGGTACTCACTATACAGCTAATTATCAAGTATTGCAATTATTCCATTGTGGATGAGGTTGCAAAGTGACCGAGTGAAACAATGGTGATGGATAATTTAAACAAAAGTATAAAATCTGCCATTCAAAATTTGTATTAACATTTGTTATTCTGCAATATTATAATAAAGCACATAATTTATTGGTATATCTTATGTAAGGACTATTCAATTTCGAGCGAAAGCCCTTCAAAGAGTGATTTCGTGATGTCTGATTGGCGCTTTCTCGATATATCAACAAACCGAAATTCAAATAATCGCTAATCCTAATCCTAACCCAAATCCTAACCCTAAAACTGACTTGGGTTGATGTTATAATAATTTTAAATTTCGGTTGCCATGACGACATGCCAAAAGTGAAATGTTCCGACCACAATATATTTTGAAGTACTAACTCTAACAACTCATTCTACATATCTAATGAAAGCTTGATTAACAGCCTCTGACATACCTAAAAAAATATTTTTGTAACTGATACCTAACAGCTTGAAAAAAGCGACGACGTTTGGATTGGATTGGCAAACTCCGTATAAATATTTTAGATATTCAGACGACGATATATTTTGAACTACTAACGCAAGAAAATCATGCTATACATCAAATAAAAGCCTGAATAACATACTCGTACATGTTTGCCAAACTATCTTTGTAACTGACTAACAGGTTTAAAAAACCGAAAGTGGGTTTACCTTTAGTTTTGACGCCACGTATTAAAAACTTGATTTACGAACTTGATTTACGAACTTGACATATATTGCATTTTCACTGCCTTTTCACGATCTTTTTTAACTCAAATCTTCGTTAACCGTATAACCCGACAAAACACGAATTCAAATGCAGATATTTATTATTTACCATATCTAGTTACCAGGGCCAAATTTCCCGATGCCGCGTATCCTCCGGATAAAAACAAACAAACTCGATTCTACTCTGCCCATCCCTCCATCCCTTGCATCCCCAATCTCGTTCCCAGAGCCTCCGCCGCGCCACGCAAACGGAGGCTCTGGGATAATCCACACCGGAAGTGTTTTGATTGGTTAACTAAAGATTGCTTTTAATTAGATTAACGCGAGTGCTTCACTGTTTCGTTCAAACGGTATTGTACTTCGTTTCTTATGGCAGAGTTTACACCAAAAAAGTTATCTTCGGACAAACTTTTAGTCGTGTTTCCAGAAAAGCTCAAAAAAACTAGTCCACGTTTAAATGGATTGATATTCTACGCGAAATGCAAGAGAGGCGCCTGGTCTAAACGTTAAAGAAGACTCTCAAGTCGCATAATCCATAGAGTTATCCATCCATGGTGCAAACAATTGCCTCAGTTATTCTTGGCTCAGGAAATGCGACCAAAAAGTATCTTGATTTCTCCAACTAAATCATCGGGCGTTGTGTTTATATTGCAGCACAGAAACGAGAATACAAGCCATCGAGAATCAAAACAAAGATTGATCAAATATTTTCCCACGCCTCACCACAGGGAGCCGTAACGTCTATTAGTGAAGCGAGTTTAACGGTAAATCGGGTTTATTTGGTATTTTTTGCACAATAATTTTATTAAATTGCTATTAAAATGTTCTTACTTGTTAATTTTGTCGACAATCAGGACAAATTACAGGCAACCAGAGGGCAACCACAGTCAACGGCCTTCCGTATTGATGTAAACACTGATTCGATGCCTCCTGTGATTTGTCCTGATTGTCGACAAAATGAACAAGTAAGAACATTTTAATAGCGATTTAATACAATTATTGTGTAAAAAATACCAAATAAACCACGTTACGGCTCCCTGTGGCATCACGAACGCCGCGTAAACTTGTATATAGCGTCAGGTGTGTCTTGGTCGTTTATAAAAATATGTTACCGTTAATTTGTGTGCTGTCAAGTATTTTATTGTTTGAAGTTTCAACAATCAGCCAACACCTCGATAAACATTTCTTTGTGTATTTATTAATACCTTTTGATTTCATTGCAGCGAGTTACATAAATTCTAAAATCATATTCTTTTCTGTCCCAAATCCCAATTGGTTGCTAATTTAAACACCAGACAACAACTTGTTTTCACCTCTGAAGAGATCCTCGAGAGTTATTAACGTGTTTAGGGAAGATTCTTGCCGAAGAACTCGATATTTTAATATAGCACAGATAGTTCTCACGTCCCAGAAATTACGCTCGGTCTATTACTGGCGCATGCTCTGTTCAATCGACGCCCTGTTTTCCGGCCCTCTGGTGATGGATTATCCCAGAGCCTCCGTTTGCGTGGCGCGGCGGAGGCTCTGGGAACGAGATTGTTGCATCCCCGTCATGATAAGGGACTAAACACCGGTCGATATTAGCACCCTCGCCCTCAGGCCTTCGGCCTTTGGGCGAGGAGATTATTAAGTAGTTTATCTGAGTATTCATTCGTTCACATATTATCGGTTTTACTTAGGAAATGGAAGAATTTAATAATGCCAATATGTCAACAAATGAAGTAAATAAAGCCGTGTTAGATTACGTTTGCAAGGTACAGTATCATAATAATGTTATCAGTATTAGTTGTTCAAATTATCAACCAATTCTGTTTTGGTATACAGCTGTTCTATAGAAATGGTGTCAATATTATCGGTATCATTTGCGTATGGGCCCAGTGAAATCCGGCCACTCCATTTTGTTATTTACGATAAATTCAGTAACAAGAAATATTCGCACTTCAAGTAATTAATCGATATATTTTTGAAAGAATTTACGATTGCTCACGTTTAATTTAATTTAATCTAGGTACAGTGTAACTAGGGTAAAGGTAATAAGCAATTGCCTTGCGATTTCTGCAAGAAAGTCTGCAAATCGGAAGGTGATGCTGAACTGGGAGATGGTTCGTCTTGTATGATTTCTAACGAAAATTTGGTTTTATCTTTGGAGAAAACCTGTTGTATAATCGGTGATATCAATCGGTATTTAGCGGGTGAGAAACTTTACATGCAGGAACGCATTCGAGAGGTTTTTCAGGCGATTCGTTTGTCGAAATGATCAATAATAATATATTATTGAAATTTAAAATTAAAATTAAAGGAAAGAAAGATAAAGACAACTTTCTTCGGGAGATGTATGGAATTAACTAAAAAAAAGATGAACTGGAAAACAATTTTCCATTCGTACAGCGACAAAAAGATTGTGTTCTTAAAATGCGTATGAAACGAAAATTCAGTTACTTAGTCTTTTTTAAAGAACTCTTAAAATAATAGAGTAGCAATTTACAGCTTTTGTATATTTTTGTTAGTTCTAACACTTACGTGATGCAAATGAGATGGTCTATGACGTCACACGTTGTACACAACATTTTAACATATTGGAAAATTGTATATATATTTAAAGTGCCTATATCACTTGTGGGATCTTTACATATTTATAGTAATTGGAACATTCTAAGAAGATTTGTACTATATCTTCTCAGGCGAAAATTTCATCTTCATGGACTTTTTTGCAGTTAAAGTTACCGGATATGACATCAAAGGAGGAATTGCAAATCAGTTTTCTTTTGTTTCTTGCTTCAAAAATTCCTCCTTTGATGTCATATCCGGTAACTTTAACTGCAAAAAAGTCCATGAAGATGAAATTTTCGCCTGAGAAGATATATTACAAATCTTCTTAGAATGTTCCAATTACTATAAATATGTAAAGATCCCACAAGTGATATAGGCACTTTAAGGTTATTGAATGAAATCACTTGAAACTTTGCATGTACATACTGTACTGGTCCGTCGACACAAACATTGTCAAGTACACCCCCCTAGAGTTTCATCCTAGTGAGCTCTATATATATGTATGAAGTGAGATCTTGAGGTCATGGAGTGAAGCCAAGATTAGCTAATAAGTTAGGTAATATTTGGCATTTCACTCGATCAAACTACATGTTGAAAGGATTTATGGTGACGGAAAATTTCGAGTGTTGGAATACATACATTTTAAGACCAAACCGGGACCAGTTGCGAGAAATGCAACTTTAAGGCCTTCCTGCTGGAATTGAACCTGCGATGCTAGTGCAGTGCTCTGACCACTGAGCTACGTAAGTCGTTTCCGAGAGCCTAGTCACGAGTTCTGTATATATGGTGGTGGTAATGCCGGGATAAGTTTGAATTTGGGCTTGCCATTGACATGCCAGCATTGCTGAGGTGTTGAATTAGTTTATAGAAAGCAGACAAATAAAGACATGATTACTTGTTATCTATAAGTAGAGAGAATAATGTATGAAGTCTTGATTTCTTCTCAAGTTGTGAAAAGCTTGTGGAGCAAAATTATTGAAAATTGTGATGTAGAAATATCAAATGAATGTGATTATTTGTGTTTAGAAAATATTGTTAAATGATATATTATAGTGTTAGGTCTTTTATTTTGTTAAGGATATTGTTAATAAGTACAAACTAAGTCGGCATACTCAAAGAAAGAACACTTTATATAAACAATTGAAGAAAGCCAGTAATTTAAGATGTTAATACTGTCTAAAATTAATTATGCTTAACGGTTAATTTAGTTCTGCCTCAGTAGTTAATTTAGTTTTGCTCTTTAGTTCAGCTTTATCAATTTAACAACTAAAAGGTGGTGTACTGCTAAATTATTTGGAACAAAATACTAATGCTTTGAGCAAGATTTCTTTAAATCTAATAGAGGCATCTACTGTAAGATCTTGCTTGAAACATCAGTATTTTGTCTCACACAATTTATTTGTAGCATACGAATTTCCAGTACTCATAATTTTACTGATGTTAATGCCAGACAATTTTTCTCATCAATGGTGGAGGCAGGATTAGAAAATACATGTTATACTTATACAATTAATTTTTCAATTCATATTTATTATTAGATTACAGAATTACATGTAACTATATCCCTAAACTCTACATATATTAATTATTCATGTGTATTGATATTTGTATTTATAATCCAAAGATAGGAGTGACAATTGAACAATACCGTGCCAGAGTGGGTTCACATATTAATTTTCTCAAACAAAAGGAGATTGCAGGTCGTCTTAATTGGTACAGAATTTCTGGAATACAATGTTAATGTTATTTTATAAAAATTTGTTTTATTTATCGATCTTGGATCAGCTAAATCAGCGATACAGATGTTCGAAAGAAACAGTAGTTTTGTTTATTAAAATGCTGTGCTACCATCAGGTTTATGTACCAATGTTGTTAAGACTTTCTAATGATGTAGAAGAAAACCCTGGGCCGACGTTATAATATGATATTGTATAGATACAAGCAAAGAAATTTAAACTCAACAAATTCCAAGCGAGCAACGGAAAGACAAAGTAACTTACCTTGAACACCAACAAAATGAAAACGAATAACAACACAATCGAAACTACTGGTAATTTAGTAAACCAAAAATTCAAAGCTGTTGTCTCCAAAGAACTCGGGAAAACCCGTAAATATTCGCTCTAACTTCGTAACACAATCACGTGATTGTATCAAACATTTATTGGCCCCGTAAATTTTAGCCCATGACATAGAAGTGCACTGTAGGACAGTGGACGCAAAAATTGAACATGTTCTGCAGAACAGAATTTGTGAATAGGTTAAGGTGGCTCGATAGTCTAAATCACGTGAAATTGCATTTTTCCCCATAAAAAGTTTTGTAATACAGATCTGAGCTTTATTTTGGTTCATCGCCAGCGATACATGGTATTACCGCTATAAAACTATTCAGTAAACATGACCACCAGTACAGCTATGCAATTAACCACGATGAAGCTCAGGTCTGCATTACAAACATTTTTATGCGGAAAATACAATTTGTCATAATTTAGACTATCGAGCCACCTTAAGTAAATAGGTCTTCTGAAGTAATTAGAAACACTACCCTACTAATTAACTTAGTTCACTTCTCTATCACTAGTGATATTGTCTGTCATGACAGTGCTAACACTTGTTTTATTGTCTTCCATGACAATGATCGATGGCTGCCGTATCCCATAACGCCTTGCGCGCTCCATTGCGTGGGTACGAGGCAGCTGCGACAGGCCGGGGCGTCGGAGTCCAACTCGTATTTGTTCGCAGAACTCATTAGATATTGGCGGAATTCCAAATCTCATTCTCGATTACGCACTCATTGTCGTTGTTTAAACGAATGTTTAATTAAGAAGTCTAATAAAGAAGGGTATGCACCTTGCGTTATATAATAGGCACGTAAAGTCATGAACGTGGGCTCTGTTATTCCAAATATGTTAATTTCAGAATTTAAATCGCTTAAATATTGCCCGAGATAACATTCAAAATCTACGACGAAATGGGTTTTTGCGATTAGTGATCAACAAATACATATAATATATTCTTTGAAATAATTAAAAAAAATGTTTTCTGATATAACAGGCCGTCGGCTAAAGGTTATTTCCGGTACGTTTTTCTACTAATCAGAGTAATTCGACTGTAAACCATGGGTTTATATTATTTTGTTAATTATACGCTAGTTGTTTATTTTAGCCAGATATTCAACAACTGAATAAAATCGGATACTTACAAATAGCGAAGATTTGGTATAGACTTGAACAGGTTCTCAGAAATGGCAGATATTTTGTTGTTTTGAATCATTCTAGAATAGAAAAAATGACAGAAATGCTTAGTATTGGAATTTAGAATATAAAATATCAAATACATCATGGTTACAAAAGTTAGATTTTGAGCACTATTTCAGCACACGAGTCTTATAGTTCTACTGTTGTTCTGTTTTGAGGTGTTCTCAATATGATGTCACTTCCGGCGCTAAACGCCATTCTCTCAACAGTAGTCACCAGTAATTTCCATCTCGCGGTAAAGGCCAAAATAGCCAACTTCGAGAGCGAAAAAGTCCATGAAGATGAGATTTTTTTCTGACAAGATATATTACAAATTTTCTTAGAGTAACTCAAATATTCGAAATATGCAAATTCCCTGACCTTGACATAGGCACTTTAAATGGACGGATCATATTAAAAAATTATCTTCATCGTGTTATGCCGGCATATCCACCCTTAACGTAAGGCAGTGACTTGTGGAATGTTTAGTTCTGTCCAAACTTGACAATAACGATGTAGTGTGTTATGTGTGCAAATGTAGTGCAAAGATGTAGTGCAAAGAATGTAGTGCAAAGAAAACTGCAGCGGAAAAACGTCCTCAACAAATATACAAACGAAAATGATGTGCTACATCAGCACAAGTGGCTTCCTCTTAAGGAAAGAACTGAGCACCATCTTCTTTGTCTGGTACATAAATCACCGTGGGACCCATCGTTCCCTGGCTACCTGAAGCTTTAAAGGAGCATATTTAACCGCCAACTACGATCGAGCCAAAGCACCAATTTAGTTATCCCTTTGGAAACTGGAACCTTTCAAGGCTGCTCTTCGAAACTTTTTAATCAGTTACCAGTAATAATTAGACGACAAAGATTTTATATATTTTACAAGACAAGTTAAAACACTATTATTCAATAATGCCAGAGAACGCTCGTGCATCTACGCATGATCAGACTGTAAATATAATATAATTTTAAACATCCCTACATATATTTTAAATTTTAAGCATCCCTCTTACTTTCTATACATATAGTTTTTATCTGTTGTTAAAACTAATTTTAACACTATAGTATTGAAGATGTAGAGCTACTTTGTAGATATGCTTCAATAAAACCATTATTACTATTATTAGTAATTATATAGTAGTAGTAGTAGAAGTAGTAGTAGATGTAGTAGTAGAAGTAGTAGTAGAAGTAGTAGTAAAAGTAGTAGTAATAGTAGTATAAGTTAAGTCTTAAGTTAGTCCCGTCAACTTGTATTATTGTTTGAAATAAATAGTAGTAGTAGTAGTAGTAGTAGTAGTAATAATAGAAGTAGTATAGTTGTAATTTATTACATTTCCCGAACGTTAAACTAAAGAGGGCTAAAAGATAATTTTTGAAAATGGTTATATTGTTTTTAATAGTTTTACTTGTGATTCGAACACTTCGTATAATAGCTAGTTTTGTTTTATTTCTCTTTTTTGTATTAATAATTTGATATATTATCCTTGTCTTTTTAATGATGTAATGTTCAGTTTTTACTGTAGGCTCCCACTGATAACAGTATTTATTTTAATACTTATTGAACTACCCTAATAAAATAAAGTTTTTCCATTCCAACAACATGTATGAGTCAGTGCTCACATTTCTGCAGCCTTGAAAATTGCTCTGTTGAGTTGCGTTGTTAGTTTCTTAATAAAACATTTTAAAACTTTTAAAAATAGTTAGTGTCAATCGTCGTACATTGCGCGTTTGTCTTTATGATTCCATACGATAACGAAGTGTTTGGCTTGCTTCGTTCCAAATTTGACGTGGTATTGCTCTGCAAATTAGCCAAGTATTCTCAGCTAAGAATGATAAATTATTTATGTGGTAATTAATCCGTTTCTTTCTTTAAGTTTTATACTTGTTACTACTGTAGAATCTCTTACATTTTAGAGTTTTGAATTTTAGAATAATTATGATTTTCTATAGTGCACGTAATTAGTTACGCTATTCAGTTTTACTGTGATGTATTTAACCTTTTTGGAATAAAACAATATATCTATCTATATAGCATTAATTAAAATCGTCAATTGAACGTCGATAAATTGAAATTAACGATACTACTTTATTAGTGACAAGAAGTTCATATGATCCGAAAGCTATACTTAATAATTGTCGTTCTTAATAATGGAGCATATCATCCTGATGGGTTCGCAAGCTGAGAGAAACCATCAGTAAGGGCCCGTCACAAAACAAAATAAGCCATGCGTCAACGCCTTTCTAGAAGATGGTAAAAAGTTTAAAGAGCCCCCAAAATAAAATCTTTGGTGTTCCATACTCTTATATATTAGCAAAGATCATGTCCTCCTTATTTCACTTCTCAAATTTGAAGTCATTGCGAATATGGAAAGTCACGCTTTTCGACTGTTTTTATACCAGATCACACATTGATCACGTTGTAAGCAATATATTATTGCCGGCGTTGTAATAGCATTATAACCAATAAGTTATTGGATTGTAATATGTTATTGGATTGTAAGCGCATGCGTGTATAACAGTCAATTACTAATCCCATATGTTTAGTCTCTCTCACTAGTCTACTAATTTAGGACTATAGGATAGGATAGAAACTTTATTTGAAGAGGGTTACACTAAATCGTACAAAGTACTAACAAACTTGTGGACCTCGAAAAATGTTTACAAAATGAAAATGTATGTATGTGTATATCTATATATATATGTACAAAAGTATAAAAATATGAAAATTAATGACTAAATTACATGATAATGTTAATATAATGATACAAGTTAAAGTCCTAATTACATGACAGTTGAAATACACTGTGTAAAGTTAAAATCAGACGTGAATTGCTTAAATTATTTTTGGTAATCACGAAAACAAATATACAAAGACTGCTTAACTCTTTCCCTACGGGCGCAGTTAAAATGGGTCGTTGATGACCCGCAAAGTCGTCAATCGAAAAACACGGCACACGGTAACGCAAGATTAAAAATTGAAATTCGACAAGCGCCAGGAACATAAAATCCACGCACACGCCAAGTTTGATTTGATTTCATAAACAACTCTGCGATTGGTGGCATTTTGAGTTTTCAAGATGCTATGCGGGCGTGCAAGATGGCCTTTTCTGGAAAAATGTAAATTTTTCAACCTGATTTATGATAATTAATGCTAATTTATATTAACATAATGTGTTTTGTTCGGGAAATTTAAAAGAACAAGTAAAAGCCGGTTTATTGGGCTTCCAGAAAATGTATAGCTTTCGCAACAGTTATGGTTATTTCAAGAGATATCAATTTCAGCCGTAAGGAAAGAGTTAATAAGCAATAATAGGTAAATTGAAAATAATCGAAGAAAAAGCGTGAAAGGAAAAGCAGTTTATTATCTGTTGAATTTAAAATAATCAATGTAAATACAGTTTAACAAAGCAAAAAAATGGTCAGTGACAAAAAATGAACCCCCTTCTCTACTCCCCCCTACCCCCCTCAATGAGAGGAATTATGTAAGGGTTACCCGAAGCAGAGTCTCTGCAGAGATCCCACCCGCACCGGTCCACCCGCACCGGAGCTCATACTTTTAAATATATACGCAAGCTATCTATACACTACAAAGACAATAGGTTCTGTGCATGTGGGTCAAAAAGGTCAAAATTCACCGTGTTTAGAAATGTAGGAAATAATTCACCAAATTGGCTTAAAATTTTATATGTGTGTTGTTTAGCCGACTTACAACGATGATGAAAAATTCAGGCGAAAATATAAAATTGATCGATGCGAAAAAATATCGGCCATTCTATATTAACTCTTTCCCTACGGGCGCAGTTAAAATGGGTCGTTGATGACCCGCAAAGTCGTCAATCGAAAAACACGGCACACGGTAACGCAAGATTAAAAATTGAAATTCGACAAGCGCCAGGAACATAAAATCCACGCACACGCCAAGTTTGATTTGATTTCATAAACAACTCTGCGATTGGTGGCATTTTGAGTTTTCAAGATGCTATGCGGGCGTGCAAGATGGCCTTTTCTGGAAAAATGTAAATTTTTCAACCTGATTTATGATAATTAATGCTAATTTATATTAACATAATGTGTTTTGTTCGGGAAATTTAAAAGAACAAGTAAAAGCCGGTTTATTGGGCTTCCAGAAAATGTATAGCTTTCGCAACAGTTATGGTTATTTCAAGAGATACCAATTTCAGCCGTAAGGAAAGAGTTAATAAGCAATAATAGGTAAATTGAAAATAATCGAAGAAAAAGCGTGAAAGGAAAAGCAGTTTATTATCTGTTGAATTGAAAATAATCAATGTAAATACAGTTTAACAAAGCAAAAAAATGGTCAGTGACAAAAAATGAACCCCCTTCTCTGTTCCCCCTACCCCCCTCAATGAGAGGAATTATGTAAGGGTTACCCGAAGCAGAGTCCTCTGCAGAGATCCCACCCGCACCGGTCCACCCGCACGGGAGCTCATACTTTTAAATATATACGCAAGCTATCTATACACTACAAAGACAATAGGTTCTGTGCATGTGGGTCAAAAAGGTCAAAATTCACCGTGTTTAGAAATGTAGGAAATAATTCACCAAATTGGCTTAAAATTTGATATGTGTGTTGTTTAGCCGACTTACAACGATGATGAAAAATTCAGGCGAAAATATAAAATTGATCGATGCGAAAAAATATCGGCCATTCTATATTAACTCTTTCCCTACGGGCGCAGTTAAAATGGGTCGTTGATGACCCGCAAAGTCGTCAATCGAAAAACACGGCACACGGTAACGCAAGATTAAAAATTGAAATTCGACAAGCGCCAGG
Source organism: Chrysogorgia sp. JL179-B06 (assembly GCA_035772405.1). Lineage (NCBI taxonomy): Eukaryota > Metazoa > Cnidaria > Anthozoa > Scleralcyonacea > Chrysogorgiidae > Chrysogorgia > Chrysogorgia sp. JL179-B06. The sequence goes on along the minus strand of JAYKKM010000361.1, from coordinate 777,309 downwards.
AACATAAAATCCACGCACACGCCAAGTTTGATTTGATTTCATAAACAACTCTGCGATTGGTGGCATTTTGAGTTTTCAAGATGCTATGCGGGCGTGCAAGATGGCCTTTCTGGAAAAATGTAAATTTTTCAACCTGATTTATGATAATTAATGCTAATTTATATTAACATAATGTGTTTTGTTCGGGAAATTTAAAAGAACAAGTAAAAGCCGGTTTATTGGGCTTCCAGGAAATGTATAGCTTTCGCAACAGTTATGGTTATTTCAAGAGATATCAATTTCAGCCGTAAGGAAAGAGTTAATAAGCAATAATATAATAGGTAAATTGAAAATAATCGAAGAAAAAGCGTGAAAGGAAAAGCAGTTTATTATCTGTTGAATTGAAAATAATCAATGTAAATACAGTTTAACAAAGCAAAAAAATGGTCAGTGACAAAAAATGAACCCCCTTCTCTGCTCCCCCCTACCCCCCTCAATGAGAGGAATTATGTAAGGGTTACCCGAAGCAGAGTCTCTGCAGAGATCCCACCCGCACCGGTCCACCCGCACGGGAGCTCATACTTTTAAATATATACGCAAGCTATCTATACACTACAAAGACAATAGGTTCTGTGCATGTGGGTCAAAAAGGTCAAAATTCACCGTGTTTAGAAATGTAGGAAATAATTCACCAAATTGGCTTAACATTTTATATGTGTGTTGTTTAGCCGACTTACAACGATGATGAAAAATTCAGGCGAAAATATAAAATTGATCGATGCGAAAAAATATCGGCCATTCTATATTAACACTTTCCCTACGGGCGCAGTTAAAATGGGTCGTTGATGACCCGCAAAGTCGTCAATCGAAAAACACGGCACACGGTAACGCAAGATTAAAAATTGAAATTCGACAAGCGCCAGGAACATAAAATCCACGCACACGCCAAGTTTGATTTGATTTCATAAACAACTCTGCGATTGGTGGCATTTTGAGTTTTCAAGATGCTATGCGGGCGTGCAAGATGGCCTTTTCTGGAAAAATGTAAATTTTTCAACCTGATTTATGATAATTAATGCTAATTTATATTAACATAATGTGTTTTGTTCGGGAAATTTAAAAGAACAAGTAAAAGCCGGTTTATTGGGCTTCCAGAAAATGTATAGCTTTCGCAACAGTTATGGTTATTTCAAGAGATACCAATTTCAGCCGTAAGGAAAGAGTTAATAAGCAATAATAGGTAAATTGAAAATAATCGAAGAAAAAGCGTGAAAGGAAAAGCAGTTTATTATCTGTTGAATTGAAAATAATCAATGTAAATACAGTTTAACAAAGCAAAAAAATGGTCAGTGACAAAAAATGAACCCCCTTCTCTGTTCCCCCTACCCCCCTCAATGAGAGGAATTATGTAAGGGTTACCCGAAGCAGAGTCTCTGCAGAGATCCCACCCGCACCGGTCCACCCGCACGGGAGCTCATACTTTTAAATATATACGCAAGCTATCTATACACTACAAAGACAATAGGTTCTGTGCATGTGGGTCAAAAAGGTCAAAATTCACCGTGTTTAGAAATGTAGGAAATAATTCACCAAATTGGCTTAAAATTTGATATGTGTGTTGTTTAGCCGACTTACAACGATGATGAAAAATTCAGGCGAAAATATAAAATTGATCGATGCGAAAAAATATCGGCCATTCTATATTAACTCTTTCCCTACGGGCGCAGTTAAAATGGGTCGTTGATGACCCGCAAAGTCGTCAATCGAAAAACACGGCACACGGTAACGCAAGATTAAAAATTGAAATTCGACAAGCGCCAGGAACATAAAATCCACGCACACGCCAAGTTTGATTTGATTTCATAAACAACTCTGCGATTGGTGGCATTTTGAGTTTTCAAGATGCTATGCGGGCGTGCAAGATGGCCTTTCTGGAAAAATGTAAATTTTTCAACCTGATTTATGATAATTAATGCTAATTTATATTAACATAATGTGTTTTGTTCGGGAAATTTAAAAGAACAAGTAAAAGCCGGTTTATTGGGCTTCCAGGAAATGTATAGCTTTCGCAACAGTTATGGTTATTTCAAGAGATATCAATTTCAGCCGTAAGGAAAGAGTTAATAAGCAATAATATAATAGGTAAATTGAAAATAATCGAAGAAAAAGCGTGAAAGGAAAAGCAGTTTATTATCTGTTGAATTGAAAATAATCAATGTAAATACAGTTTAACAAAGCAAAAAAATGGTCAGTGACAAAAAATGAACCCCCTTCTCTGCTCCCCCCTACCCCCCTCAATGAGAGGAATTATGTAAGGGTTACCCGAAGCAGAGTCTCTGCAGAGATCCCACCCGCACCGGTCCACCCGCACGGGAGCTCATACTTTTAAATATATACGCAAGCTATCTATACACTACAAAGACAATAGGTTCTGTGCATGTGGGTCAAAAAGGTCAAAATTCACCGTGTTTAGAAATGTAGGAAATAATTCACCAAATTGGCTTAACATTTTATATGTGTGTTGTTTAGCCGACTTACAACGATGATGAAAAATTCAGGCGAAAATATAAAATTGATCGATGCGAAAAAATATCGGCCATTCTATATTAACACTTTCCCTACGGGCGCAGTTAAAATGGGTCGTTGATGACCCGCAAAGTCGTCAATCGAAAAACACGGCACACGGTAACGCAAGATTAAAAATTGAAATTCGACAAGCGCCAGGAACATAAAATCCACGCACACGCCAAGTTTGATTTGATTTCATAAACAACTCTGCGATTGGTGGCATTTTGAGTTTTCAAGATGCTATGCGGGCGTGCAAGATGGCCTTTCTGGAAAAATGTAAATTTTTCAACCTGATTTATGATAATTAATGCTAATTTATATTAACATAATGTGTTTTGTTCGGGAAATTTAAAAGAACAAGTAAAAGCCGGTTTATTGGGCTTCCAGAAAATGTATAGCTTTCGCAACAGTTATGGTTATTTCAAGAGATATCAATTTCAGCCGTAAGGAAAGAGTTAATAAGCAATAATATAATAGGTAAATTGAAAATAATCGAAGAAAAAGCGTGAAAGGAAAAGCAGTTTATTATCTGTTGAATTGAAAATAATCAATGTAAATACAGTTTAACAAAGCAAAAAAATGGTCAGTGACAAAAAATGAACCCCCTTCTCTGCTCCCCCCTACCCCCCTCAATGAGAGGAATTATGTAAGGGTTACCCGAAGCAGAGTCTCTGCAGAGATCCCACCCGCACCGGTCCACCCGCACGGGATCGAGCTCATACTTTTAAATATATACGCAAGCTATCTATACACTACAAAGACAATAGGTTCTGTGCATGTGGGTCAAAAAGGTCAAAATTCACCGTGTTTAGAAATGTAGGAAATAATTCACCAAATTGGCTTAAAATTTGATATGTGTGTTGTTTAGCCGACTTACAACGATGATGAAAAATTCAGGCGAAAATATAAAATTGATCGATGCGAAAAAATATCGGCCATTCTATATTAACTCTTTCCCTACGGGCGCAGTTAAAATGGGTCGTTGATGACCCGCAAAGTCGTCAATCGAAAAACACGGCACACGGTAACGCAAGATTAAAAATTGAAATTCGACAAGCGCCAGGAACATAAAATCCACGCACACGCCAAGTTTGATTTGATTTCATAAACAACTCTGCGATTGGTGGCATTTTGAGTTTTCAAGATGCTATGCGGGCGTGCAAGATGGCCTTTTCTGGAAAAATGTAAATTTTTCAACCTGATTTATGATAATTAATGCTAATTTATATTAACATAATGTGTTTTGTTCGGGAAATTTAAAAGAACAAGTAAAAGCCGATTTATTGGGCTTCCAGAAAATGTATAGCTTTCGCAACAGTTATGGTTATTTCAAGAGATACCAATTTCAGCCGTAAGGAAAGAGTTAATAAGCAATAATAGGTAAATTGAAAATAATCGAAGAAAAAGCGTGAAAGGAAAAGCAGTTTATTATCTGTTGAATTGAAAATAATCAATGTAAATACAGTTTAACAAAGCAAAAAAATGGTCAGTGACAAAAAATGAACCCCCTTCTCTGCTCCCCCCTACCCCCCTCAATGAGAGGAATTATGTAAGGGTTACCCGAAGCAGAGTCTCTGCAGAGATCCCACCCGCACTGGTCCACCCGCACGGGAGCTCATACTTTTAAATATATACGCAAGCTATCTATACACTACAAAGACAATAGGTTCTGTGCATGTGGGTCAAAAAGGTCAAAATTCACCGTGTTTAGAAATGTAGGAAATAATTCACCAAATTGGCTTAAAATTTGATATGTGTGTTGTTTAGCCGACTTACAACGATGATGAAAAATTCAGGCGAAAATATAAAATTGATCGATGCGAAAAAATATCGGCCATTCTATATTAACTCTTTCCCTACGGGCGCAGTTAAAATGGGTCGTTGATGACCCGCAAAGTCGTCAATCGAAAAACACGGCACACGGTAACGCAAGATTAAAAATTGAAATTCGACAAGCGCCAGGAACATAAAATCCACGCACACGCCAAGTTTGATTTGATTTCATAAACAACTCTGCGATTGGTGGCATTTTGAGTTTTCAAGATGCTATGCGGGCGTGCAAGATGGCCTTTTCTGGAAAAATGTAAATTTTTCAACCTGATTTATGATAATTAATGCTAATTTATATTAACATAATGTGTTTTGTTCGGGAAATTTAAAAGAACAAGTAAAAGCCGGTTTATTGGGCTTCCAGAAAATGTATAGCTTTCGCAACAGTTATGGTTATTTCAAGAGATATCAATTTCAGCCGTAAGGAAAGAGTTAATAAGCAATAATATAATAGGTAAATTGAAAATAATCGAAGAAAAAGCGTGAAAGGAAAAGCAGTTTATTATCTGTTGAATTGAAAATAATCAATGTAAATACAGTTTAACAAAGCAAAAAAATGGTCAGTGACAAAAAATGAACCCCCTTCTCTGCTCCCCCCTACCCCCCTCAATGAGAGGAATTATGTAAGGGTTACCCGAAGCAGAGTCTCTGCAGAGATCCCACCCGCACCGGTCCACCCGCACGGGAGCTCATACTTTTAAATATATACGCAAGCTATCTATACACTACAAAGACAATAGGTTCTGTGCATGTGGGTCAAAAAGGTCAAAATTCACCGTGTTTAGAAATGTAGGAAATAATTCACCAAATTGGCTTAAAATTTTATATGTGTGTTGTTTAGCCGACTTACAACGATGATGAAAAATTCAGGCGAAAATATAAAATTGATCGATGCGAAAAAATATCGGCCATTCTATATTAACTCTTTCCCTACGGGCGCAGTTAAAATGGGTCGTTGATGACCCGCAAAGTCGTCAATCGAAAAAACACGGCACACGGTAACGCAAGATTAAAAATTGAAATTCGACAAGCGCCAGGAACATAAAATCCACGCACACGCCAAGTTTGATTTGATTTCATAAACAACTCTGCGATTGGTGGCATTTTGAGTTTTCAAGATGCTATGCGGGCGTGCAAGATGGCCTTTTCTGGAAAAATGTAAATTTTTCAACCTGATTTATGATAACTAATGCTAATTTATATTAACATAATGTGTTTTGTTCGGGAAATTTAAAAGAACAAGTAAAAGCCGGTTTATTGGGCTTCCAGAAAATGTATAGCTTTCGCAACAGTTATGGTTATTTCAAGAGATATCAATTTCAGCCGTAAGGAAAGAGTTAATAAGCAATAATAGGTAAATTGAAAATAATCGAAGAAAAAGCGTGAAAGGAAAAGCAGTTTATTATCTGTTGAATTGAAAATAATCAATGTAAATACAGTTTAACAAAGCAAAAAAATGGTCAGTGACAAAAAATGAACCCCTTCTCTGCTCCCCCCTACCCCCCTCAATGAGAGGAATTATGTAAGGGTTACCCGAAGCAGAGTCTCTGCAGAGATCCCACCCGCACCGGTCCACCCGCACGGGAGCTCATACTTTTAAATATATACGCAAGCTATCTATACACTACAAAGACAATAGGTTCTGTGCATGTGGGACCGTGGGTCAAAAAGGTCAAAATTCACCGTGTTTAGAAATGTAGGAAATAATTCACCAAATTGGCTTAAAATTTTATATGTGTGTTGTTTAGCCGACTTACAACGATGATGAAAAATTCAGGCGAAAATATAAAATTGATCGATGCGAAAAAATATCGGCCATTCTATATTAACACTTTCCCTACGGGCGCAGTTAAAATGGGTCGTTGATGACCCGCAAAGTCGTCAATCGAAAAACACGGCACACGGTAACGCAAGATTAAAAATTGAAATTCGACAAGCGCCAGGAACATAAAATCCACGCACACGCCAAGTTTGATTTGATTTCATAAACAACTCTGCGATTGGTGGCATTTTGAGTTTTCAAGATGCTATGCGGGCGTGCAAGATGGCCTTTCTGGAAAAATGTAAATTTTTCAACCTGATTTATGATAATTAATGCTAATTTATATTAACATAATGTGTTTTGTTCGGGAAATTTAAAAGAACAAGTAAAAGCCGGTTTATTGGGCTTCCAGAAAATGTATAGCTTTCGCAACAGTTATGGTTATTTCAAGAGATATCAATTTCAGCCGTAAGGAAAGAGTTAATAAGCAATAATATAATAGGTAAATTGAAAATAATCGAAGAAAAAGCGTGAAAGGAAAAGCAGTTTATTATCTGTTGAATTGAAAATAATCAATGTAAATACAGTTTAACAAAGCAAAAAAATGGTCAGTGACAAAAAATGAACCCCCTTCTCTGCTCCCCCCTACCCCCCTCAATGAGAGGAATTATGTAAGGGTTACCCGAAGCAGAGTCTCTGCAGAGATCCCACCCGCACCGGTCCACCCGCACGGGAGCTCATACTTTTAAATATATACGCAAGCTATCTATACACTACAAAGACAATAGGTTCTGTGCATGTGGGTCAAAAAGGTCAAAATTCACCGTGTTTAGAAATGTAGGAAATAATTCACCAAATTGGCTTAAAATTTGATATGTGTGTTGTTTAGCCGACTTACAACGATGATGAAAAATTCAGGCGAAAATATAAAATTGATCGATGCGAAAAAATATCGGCCATTCTATATTAACTCTTTCCCTACGGGCGCAGTTAAAATGGGTCGTTGATGACCCGCAAAGTCGTCAATCGAAAAACACGGCACACGGTAACGCAAGATTAAAAATTGAAATTCGACAAGCGCCAGGAACATAAAATCCACGCACACGCCAAGTTTGATTTGATTTCATAAACAACTCTGCGATTGGTGGCATTTTGAGTTTTCAAGATGCTATGCGGGCGTGCAAGATGGCCTTTTCTGGAAAAATGTAAATTTTTCAACCTGATTTATGATAATTAATGCTAATTTATATTAACATAATGTGTTTTGTTCGGGAAATTTAAAAGAACAAGTAAAAGCCGGTTTATTGGGCTTCCAGAAAATGTATAGCTTTCGCAACAGTTATGGTTATTTCAAGAGATATCAATTTCAGCCGTAAGGAAAGAGTTAATAAGCAATAATAGGTAAATTGAAAATAATCGAAGAAAAAGCGTGAAAGGAAAAGCAGTTTATTATCTGTTGAATTGAAAATAATCAATGTAAATACAGTTTAACAAAGCAAAAAAATGGTCAGTGACAAAAAATGAACCCCTTCTCTGCTCCCCCCTACCCCCCTCAATGAGAGGAATTATGTAAGGGTTACCCGAAGCAGAGTCTCTGCAGAGATCCCACCCGCACCGGTCCACCCGCACGGGAGCTCATACTTTTAAATATATACGCAAGCTATCTATACACTACAAAGACAATAGGTTCTGTGCATGTGGGACCGTGGGTCAAAAAGGTCAAAATTCACCGTGTTTAGAAATGTAGGAAATAATTCACCAAATTGGCTTAAAATTTGATATGTGTGTTGTTTAGCCGACTTACAACGATGATGAAAAATTCAGGCGAAAATATAAAATTGATCGATGCGAAAAAATATCGGCCATTCTATATTAACACTTTCCCTACGGGCGCAGTTAAAATGGGTCGTTGATGACCCGCAAAGTCGTCAATCGAAAAACACGGCACACGGTAACGCAAGATTAAAAATTGAAATTCGACAAGCGCCAGGAACATAAATTCCACGCACACGCCAAGTTTGATTTGATTTCATAAACAACTCTGCGATTGGTGGCATTTTGAGTTTTCAAGATGCTATGCGGGCGTGCAAGATGGCCTTTCTGGAAAAATGTAAATTTTTCAACCTGATTTATGATAATTAATGCTAATTTATATTAACATAATGTGTTTTGTTCGGGAAATTTAAAAGAACAAGTAAAAGCCGGTTTATTGGGCTTCCAGAAAATGTATAGCTTTCGCAACAGTTATGGTTATTTCAAGAGATATCAATTTCAGCCGTAAGGAAAGAGTTAATAAGCAATAATATAATAGGTAAATTGAAAATAATCGAAGAAAAAGCGTGAAAGGAAAAGCAGTTTATTATCTGTTGAATTGAAAATAATCAATGTAAATACAGTTTAACAAAGCAAAAAAATGGTCAGTGACAAAAAATGAACCCCCTTCTCTGCTCCCCCCCTACCCCCCTCAATGAGAGGAATTATGTAAGGGTTACCCGAAGCAGAGTCTCTGCAGAGATCCCACCCGCACCGGTCCACCCGCACGGGAGCTCATACTTTTAAATATATACGCAAGCTATCTATACACTACAAAGACAATAGGTTCTGTGCATGTGGGTCAAAAAGGTCAAAATTCACCGTGTTTAGAAATGTAGGAAATAATTCACCAAATTGGCTTAAAATTTGATATGTGTGTTGTTTAGCCGACTTACAACGATGATGAAAAATTCAGGCGAAAATATAAAATTGATCGATGCGAAAAAATATCGGCCATTCTATATTAACTCTTTCCCTACGGGCGCAGTTAAAATGGGTCGTTGATGACCCGCAAAGTCGTCAATCGAAAAACACGGCACACGGTAACGCAAGATTAAAAATTGAAATTCGACAAGCGCCAGGAACATAAAATCCACGCACACGCCAAGTTTGATTTGATTTCATAAACAACTCTGCGATTGGTGGCATTTTGAGTTTTCAAGATGCTATGCGGGCGTGCAAGATGGCCTTTTCTGGAAAAATGTAAATTTTTCAACCTGATTTATGATAATTAATGCTAATTTATATTAACATAATGTGTTTTGTTCGGGAAATTTAAAAGAACAAGTAAAAGCCGGTTTATTGGGCTTCCAGAAAATGTATAGCTTTCGCAACAGTTATGGTTATTTCAAGAGATATCAATTTCAGCCGTAAGGAAAGAGTTAATAAGCAATAATAGGTAAATTGAAAATAATCGAAGAAAAAGCGTGAAAGGAAAAGCAGTTTATTATCTGTTGAATTGAAAATAATCAATGTAAATACAGTTTAACAAAGCAAAAAAATGGTCAGTGACAAAAAATGAACCCCTTCTCTGCTCCCCCCTACCCCCCTCAATGAGAGGAATTATGTAAGGGTTACCCGAAGCAGAGTCTCTGCAGAGATCCCACCCGCACCGGTCCACCCGCACGGGAGCTCATACTTTTAAATATATACGCAAGCTATCTATACACTACAAAGACAATAGGTTCTGTGCATGTGGGTCAAAAAGGTCAAAATTCACCGTGTTTAGAAATGTAGGAAATAATTCACCAAATTGGCTTAAAATTTTATATGTGTGTTGTTTAGCCGACTTACAACGATGATGAAAAATTCAGGCGAAAATATAAAATTGATCGATGCGAAAAAATATCGGCCATTCTATATTAACACTTTCCCTACGGGCGCAGTTAAAATGGGTCGTTGATGACCCGCAAAGTCGTCAATCGAAAAAACACGGCACACGGTAACGCAAGATTAAAAATTGAAATTCGACAAGCGCCAGGAACATAAAATCCACGCACACGCCAAGTTTGATTTGATTTCATAAACAACTCTGCGATTGGTGGCATTTTGAGTTTTCAAGATGCTATGCGGGCGTGCAAGATGGCCTTTTCTGGAAAAATGTAAATTTTTCAACCTGATTTATGATAATTAATGCTAATTTATATTAACATAATGTGTTTTGTTCGGGAAATTTAAAAGAACAAGTAAAAGCCGGTTTATTGGGCTTCCAGAAAATGTATAGCTTTCGCAACAGTTATGGTTATTTCAAGAGATATCAATTTCAGCCGTAAGGAAAGAGTTAATAAGCAATAATAGGTAAATTGAAAATAATCGAAGAAAAAGCGTGAAAGGAAAAGCAGTTTATTATCTGTTGAATTGAAAATAATCAATGTAAATACAGTTTAACAAAGCAAAAAAATGGTCAGTGACAAAAAATGAACCCCCTTCTCTGCTCCCCCCTACCCCCCTCAATGAGAGGAATTATGTAAGGGTTACCCGAAGCAGAGTCTCTGCAGAGATCCCACCCGCACCGGTCCACCCGCACGGGAGCTCATACTTTTAAATATATACGCAAGCTATCTATACACTACAAAGACAATAGGTTCTGTGCATGTGGGTCAAAAAGGTCAAAATTCACCGTGTTTAGAAATGTAGGAAATAATTCACCAAATTGGCTTAAAATTTGATATGTGTGTTGTTTAGCCGACTTACAACGATGATGAAAAATTCAGGCGAAAATATAAAATTGATCGATGCGAAAAAATATCGGCCATTCTATATTAACTCTTTCCCTACGGGCGCAGTTAAAATGGGTCGTTGATGACCCGCAAAGTCGTCAATCGAAAAACACGGCACACGGTAACGCAAGATTAAAAATTGAAATTCGACAAGCGCCAGGAACATAAAATCCACGCACACGCCAAGTTTGATTTGATTTCATAAACAACTCTGCGATTGGTGGCATTTTGAGTTTTCAAGATGCTATGCGGGCGTGCAAGATGGCCTTTTCTGGAAAAATGTAAATTTTTCAACCTGATTTATGATAATTAATGCTAATTTATATTAACATAATGTGTTTTGTTCGGGAAATTTAAAAGAACAAGTAAAAGCCGGTTTATTGGGCTTCCAGAAAATGTATAGCTTTCGCAACAGTTATGGTTATTTCAAGAGATATCAATTTCAGCCGTAAGGAAAGAGTTAATAAGCAATAATAGGTAAATTGAAAATAATCGAAGAAAAAGCGTGAAAGGAAAAGCAGTTTATTATCTGTTGAATTGAAAATAATCAATGTAAATACAGTTTAACAAAGCAAAAAAAATGGTCAGTGACAAAAAATGAACCCCCTTCTCTGCTCCCCCCTACCCCCCTCAATGAGAGGAATTATGTAAGGGTTACCCGAAGCAGAGTCTCTGCAGAGATCCCACCCGCACCGGTCCACCCGCACGGGAGCTCATACTTTTAAATATATACGCAAGCTATCTATACACTACAAAGACAATAGGTTCTGTGCATGTGGGTCAAAAAGGTCAAAATTCACCGTGTTTAGAAATGTAGGAAATAATTCACCAAATTGGCTTAAAATTTGATATGTGTGTTGTTTAGCCGACTTACAACGATGATGAAAAATTCAGGCGAAAATATAAAATTGATCGATGCGAAAAAATATCGGCCATTCTATATTAACTCTTTCCCTACGGGCGCAGTTAAAATGGGTCGTTGATGACCCGCAAAGTCGTCAATCGAAAAACACGGCACACGGTAACGCAAGATTAAAAATTGAAATTCGACAAGCGCCAGGAACATAAAATCCACGCACACGCCAAGTTTGATTTGATTTCATAAACAACTCTGCGATTGGTGGCATTTTGAGTTTTCAAGATGCTATGCGGGCGTGCAAGATGGCCTTTTCTGGAAAAATGTAAATTTTTCAACCTGATTTATGATAATTAATGCTAATTTATATTAACATAATGTGTTTTGTTCGGGAAATTTAAAAGAACAAGTAAAAGCCGGTTTATTGGGCTTCCAGAAAATGTATAGCTTTCGCAACAGTTATGGTTATTTCAAGAGATATCAATTTCAGCCGTAAGGAAAGAGTTAATAAGCAATAATAGGTAAATTGAAAATAATCGAAGAAAAAGCGTGAAAGGAAAAGCAGTTTATTATCTGTTGAATTGAAAATAATCAATGTAAATACTGTTTAACAAAGCAAAAAAATGGTCAGTGACAAAAAATGAACCCCCTTCTCTGCTCCCCCCTACCCCCCTCAATGAGAGGAATTATGTAAGGGTTACCCGAAGCAGAGTCTCTGCAGAGATCCCACCCGCACCGGTCCACCCGCACGGGAGCTCATACTTTTAAATATATACGCAAGCTATCTATACACTACAAAGACAATAGGTTCTGTGCATGTGGGTCAAAAAGGTCAAAATTCACCGTGTTTAGAAATGTAGGAAATAATTCACCAAATTGGCTTAAAATTTGATATGTGTGTTGTTTAGCCGACTTACAACGATGATGAAAAATTCAGGCGAAAATATAAAATTGATCGATGCGAAAAAATATCGGCCATTCTATATTAACACTTTCCCTACGGGCGCAGTTAAAATGGGTCGTTGATGACCCGCAAAGTCGTCAATCGAAAAACACGGCACACGGTAACGCAAGATTAAAAATTGAAATTCGACAAGCGCCAGGAACATAAAATCCACGCACACGCCAAGTTTGATTTGATTTCATAAACAACTCTGCGATTGGTGGCATTTTGAGTTTTCAAGATGCTATGCGGGCGTGCAAGATGGCCTTTCTGGAAAAATGTAAATTTTTCAACATGATTTATGATAATTAATGCTAATTTATATTAACATAATGTGTTTTGTTCGGGAAATTTAAAAGAACAAGTAAAAGCCGGTTTATTGGGCTTCCAGAAAATGTATAGCTTTCGCAACAGTTATGGTTATTTCAAGAGATATCAATTTCAGCCGTAAGGAAAGAGTTAATAAGCAATAATAGGTAAATTGAAAATAATCGAAGAAAAAGCGTGAAAGGAAAAGCAGTTTATTATCTGTTGAATTGAAAATAATCAATGTAAATACAGTTTAACAAAGCAAAAAAATGGTCAGTGACAAAAAATGAACCCCCTTCTCTGCTCCCCCCTACCCCCCTCAATGAGAGGAATTATGTAAGGGTTACCCGAAGCAGAGTCTCTGCAGAGATCCCACCCGCACCGGTCCACCCGCACGGGAGCTCATACTTTTAAATATATACGCAAGCTATCTATACACTACAAAGACAATAGGTTCTGTGCATGTGGGTCAAAAAGGTCAAAATTCACCGTGTTTAGAAATGTAGGAAATAATTCACCAAATTGGCTTAAAATTTGATATGTGTGTTGTTTAGCCGACTTACAACGATGATGAAAAATTCAGGCGAAAATATAAAATTGATCGATGCGAAAAAATATCGGCCATTCTATATTAACTCTTTCCCTACGGGCGCAGTTAAAATGGGTCGTTGATGACCCGCAAAGTCGTCAATCGAAAAACACGGCACACGGTAACGCAAGATTAAAAATTGAAATTCGACAAGCGCCAGGAACATAAAATCCACGCACACGCCAAGTTTGATTTGATTTCATAAACAACTCTGCGATTGGTGGCATTTTGAGTTTTCAAGATGCTATGCGGGCGTGCAAGATGGCCTTTTCTGGAAAAATGTAAATTTTTCAACCTGATTTATGATAATTAATGCTAATTTATATTAACATAATGTGTTTTTGTTCGGGAAATTTAAAAGAACAAGTAAAAGCCGGTTTATTGGGCTTCCAGAAAATGTATAGCTTTCGCAACAGTTATGGTTATTTCAAGAGATATCAATTTCAGCCGTAAGGAAAGAGTTAATAAGCAATAATAGGTAAATTGAAAATAATCGAAGAAAAAGCGTGAAAGGAAAAGCAGTTTATTATCTGTTGAATTGAAAATAATCAATGTAAATACAGTTTAACAAAGCAAAAAAATGGTCAGTGACAAAAAATGAACCCCCTTCTCTGCTCCCCCCTACCCCCCTCAATGAGAGGAATTATGTAAGGGTTACCCGAAGCAGAGTCTCTGCAGAGATCCCACCCGCACCGGTCCACCCGCACGGGAGCTCATACTTTTAAATATATACGCAAGCTATCTATACACTACAAAGACAATAGGTTCTGTGCATGTGGGTCAAAAAGGTCAAAATTCACCGTGTTTAGAAATGTAGGAAATAATTCACCAAATTGGCTTAAAATTTGATATGTGTGTTGTTTAGCCGACTTACAACGATGATGAAAAATTCAGGCGAAAATATAAAATTGATCGATGCGAAAAAATATCGGCCATTCTATATTAACTCTTTCCCTACGGGCGCAGTTAAAATGGGTCGTTGATGACCCGCAAAGTCGTCAATCGAAAAACACGGCACACGGTAACGCAAGATTAAAAATTGAAATTCGACAAGCGCCAGGAACATAAAATCCACGCACACGCCAAGTTTGATTTGATTTCATAAACAACTCTGCGATTGGTGGCATTTTGAGTTTTCAAGATGCTATGCGGGCGTGCAAGATGGCCTTTTCTGGAAAAATGTAAATTTTTCAACATGATTTATGATAATTAATGCTAATTTATATTAACATAATGTGTTTTGTTCGGGAAATTTAAAAGAACAAGTAAAAGCCGGTTTATTGGGCTTCCAGAAAATGTATAGCTTTCGCAACAGTTATGGTTATTTCAAGAGATATCAATTTCAGCCGTAAGGAAAGAGTTAATAAGCAATAATAGGTAAATTGAAAATAATCGAAGAAAAAGCGTGAAAGGAAAAGCAGTTTATTATCTGTTGAATTGAAAATAATCAATGTAAATACAGTTTAACAAAGCAAAAAAATGGTCAGTGACAAAAAATGAACCCCCTTCTCTGCTCCCCCCTACCCCCTCAATGAGAGGAATTATGTAAGGGTTACCCGAAGCAGAGTCTCTGCAGAGATCCCACCCGCACCGGTCCACCCGCACGGGAGCTCATACTTTTAAATATATACGCAAGCTATCTATACACTACAAAGACAATAGGTTCTGTGCATGTGGGTCAAAAAGGTCAAAATTCACCGTGTTTAGAAATGTAGGAAATAATTCACCAAATTGGCTTAAAATTTGATATGTGTGTTGTTTAGCCGACTTACAACGATGATGAAAAATTCAGGCGAAAATATAAAATTGATCGATGCGAAAAAATATCGGCCATTCTATATTAACTCTTTCCCTACGGGCGCAGTTAAAATGGGTCGTTGATGACCCGCAAAGTCGTCAATCGAAAAACACGGCACACGGTAACGCAAGATTAAAAATTGAAATTCGACAAGCGCCAGGAACATAAAATCCACGCACACGCCAAGTTTGATTTGATTTCATAAACAACTCTGCGATTGGTGGCATTTTGAGTTTTCAAGATGCTATGCGGGCGTGCAAGATGGCCTTTTCTGGAAAAATGTAAATTTTTCAACCTGATTTATGATAATTAATGCTAATTTATATTAACATAATGTGTTTTGTTCGGGAAATTTAAAAGAACAAGTAAAAGCCGGTTTATTGGGCTTCCAGAAAATGTATAGCTTTCGCAACAGTTATGGTTATTTCAAGAGATATCAATTTCAGCCGTAAGGAAAGAGTTAATAAGCAATAATAGGTAAATTGAAAATAATCGAAGAAAAAGCGTGAAAGGAAAAGCAGTTTATTATCTGTTGAATTGAAAATAATCAATGTAAATACAGTTTAACAAAGCAAAAAAATGGTCAGTGACAAAAAATGAACCCCCTTCTCTGCTCCCCCCTACCCCCCTCAATGAGAGGAATTATGTAAGGGTTACCCGAAGCAGAGTCTCTGCAGAGATCCCACCCGCACCGGTCCACCCGCACGGGAGCTCATACTTTTAAATATATACGCAAGCTATCTATACACTACAAAGACAATAGGTTCTGTGCATGTGGGTCAAAAAGGTCAAAATTCACCGTGTTTAGAAATGTAGGAAATAATTCACCAAATTGGCTTAAAATTTGATATGTGTGTTGTTTAGCCGACTTACAACGATGATGAAAAATTCAGGCGAAAATATAAAATTGATCGATGCGAAAAAATATCGGCCATTCTATATTAACTCTTTCCCTACGGGCGCAGTTAAAATGGGTCGTTGATGACCCGCAAAGTCGTCAATCGAAAAACACGGCACACGGTAACGCAAGATTAAAAATTGAAATTCGACAAGCGCCAGGAACATAAAATCCACGCACACGCCAAGTTTGATTTGATTTCATAAACAACTCTGCGATTGGTGGCATTTTGAGTTTTCAAGATGCTATGCGGGCGTGCAAGATGGCCTTTTCTGGAAAAATGTAAATTTTTCAACCTGATTTATGATAATTAATGCTAATTTATATTAACATAATGTGTTTTGTTCGGGAAATTTAAAAGAACAAGTAAAAGCCGGTTTATTGGGCTTCCAGAAAATGTATAGCTTTCGCAACAGTTATGGTTATTTCAAGAGATATCAATTTCAGCCGTAAGGAAAGAGTTAATAAGCAATAATAGGTAAATTGAAAATAATCGAAGAAAAAGCGTGAAAGGAAAAGCAGTTTATTATCTGTTGAATTGAAAATAATCAATGTAAATACAGTTTAACAAAGCAAAAAAATGGTCAGTGACAAAAAATGAACCCCCTTCTCTGCTCCCCCCTACCCCCCTCAATGAGAGGAATTATGTAAGGGTTACCCGAAGCAGAGTCTCTGCAGAGATCCCACCCGCACCGGTCCACCCGCACGGGAGCTCATACTTTTAAATATATACGCAAGCTATCTATACACTACAAAGACAATAGGTTCTGTGCATGTGGGTCAAAAAGGTCAAAATTCACCGTGTTTAGAAATGTAGGAAATAATTCACCAAATTGGCTTAAAATTTGATATGTGTGTTGTTTAGCCGACTTACAACGATGATGAAAAATTCAGGCGAAAATATAAAATTGATCGATGCGAAAAAATATCGGCCATTCTATATTAACTCTTTCCCTACGGGCGCAGTTAAAATGGGTCGTTGATGACCCGCAAAGTCGTCAATCGAAAAACACGGCACACGGTAACGCAAGATTAAAAATTGAAATTCGACAAGCGCCAGGAACATAAAATCCACGCACACGCCAAGTTTGATTTGATTTCATAAACAACTCTGCGATTGGTGGCATTTTGAGTTTTCAAGATGCTATGCGGGCGTGCAAGATGGCCTTTTCTGGAAAAATGTAAATTTTTCAACCTGATTTATGATAATTAATGCTAATTTATATTAACATAATGTGTTTTGTTCGGGAAATTTAAAAGAACAAGTAAAAGCCGGTTTATTGGGCTTCCAGAAAATGTATAGCTTTCGCAACAGTTATGGTTATTTCAAGAGATATCAATTTCAGCCGTAAGGAAAGAGTTAATAAGCAATAATAGGTAAATTGAAAATAATCGAAGAAAAAGCGTGAAAGGAAAAGCAGTTTATTATCTGTTGAATTGAAAATAATCAATGTAAATACAGTTTAACAAAGCAAAAAAATGGTCAGTGACAAAAAATGAACCCCCTTCTCTGCTCCCCCCTACCCCCCTCAATGAGAGGAATTATGTAAGGGTTACCCGAAGCAGAGTCTCTGCAGAGATCCCACCCGCACCGGTCCACCCGCACGGGAGCTCATACTTTTAAATATATACGCAAGCTATCTATACACTACAAAGACAATAGGTTCTGTGCATGTGGGTCAAAAAGGTCAAAATTCACCGTGTTTAGAAATGTAGGAAATAATTCACCAAATTGGCTTAAAATTTGATATGTGTGTTGTTTAGCCGACTTACAACGATGATGAAAAATTCAGGCGAAAATATAAAATTGATCGATGCGAAAAAATATCGGCCATTCTATATTAACTCTTTCCCTACGGGCGCAGTTAAAATGGGTCGTTGATGACCCGCAAAGTCGTCAATCGAAAAACACGGCACACGGTAACGCAAGATTAAAAATTGAAATTCGACAAGCGCCAGGAACATAAAATCCACGCACACGCCAAGTTTGATTTGATTTCATAAACAACTCTGCGATTGGTGGCATTTTGAGTTTTTCAAGATGCTATGCGGGCGTGCAAGATGGCCTTTTCTGGAAAAATGTAAATTTTTCAACCTGATTTATGATAATTAATGCTAATTTATATTAACATAATGTGTTTTGTTCGGGAAATTTAAAAGAACAAGTAAAAGCCGGTTTATTGGGCTTCCAGAAAATGTATAGCTTTCGCAACAGTTATGGTTATTTCAAGAGATATCAATTTCAGCCGTAAGGAAAGAGTTAATAAGCAATAATAGGTAAATTGAAAATAATCGAAGAAAAAGCGTGAAAGGAAAAGCAGTTTATTATCTGTTGAATTGAAAATAATCAATGTAAATACAGTTTAACAAAGCAAAAAAATGGTCAGTGACAAAAAATGAACCCCCTTCTCTGCTCCCCCCTACCCCCCTCAATGAGAGGAATTATGTAAGGGTTACCCGAAGCAGAGTCTCTGCAGAGATCCCACCCGCACCGGTCCACCCGCACGGGAGCTCATACTTTTAAATATATACGCAAGCTATCTATACACTACAAAGACAATAGGTTCTGTGCATGTGGGTCAAAAAGGTCAAAATTCACCGTGTTTAGAAATGTAGGAAATAATTCACCAAATTGGCTTAAAATTTGATATGTGTGTTGTTTAGCCGACTTACAACGATGATGAAAAATTCAGGCGAAAATATAAAATTGATCGATGCGAAAAAATATCGGCCATTCTATATTAACTCTTTCCCTACGGGCGCAGTTAAAATGGGTCGTTGATGACCCGCAAAGTCGTCAATCGAAAAACACGGCACACGGTAACGCAAGATTAAAAATTGAAATTCGACAAGCGCCAGGAACATAAAATCCACGCACACGCCAAGTTTGATTTGATTTCATAAACAACTCTGCGATTGGTGGCATTTTGAGTTTTCAAGATGCTATGCGGGCGTGCAAGATGGCCTTTTCTGGAAAAATGTAAATTTTTCAACCTGATTTATGATAATTAATGCTAATTTATATTAACATAATGTGTTTTGTTCGGGAAATTTAAAAGAACAAGTAAAAGCCGGTTTATTGGGCTTCCAGAAAATGTATAGCTTTCGCAACAGTTATGGTTATTTCAAGAGATATCAATTTCAGCCGTAAGGAAAGAGTTAATAAGCAATAATAGGTAAATTGAAAATAATCGAAGAAAAAGCGTGAAAGGAAAAGCAGTTTATTATCTGTTGAATTGAAAATAATCAATGTAAATACAGTTTAACAAAGCAAAAAATGGTCAGTGACAAAAAATGAACCCCCTTCTCTGCTCCCCCCTACCCCCTCAATGAGAGGAATTATGTAAGGGTTACCCGAAGCAGAGTCTCTGCAGAGATCCCACCCGCACCGGTCCACCCGCACGGGAGCTCATACTTTTAAATATATACGCAAGCTATCTATACACTACAAAGACAATAGGTTCTGTGCATGTGGGTCAAAAAGGTCAAAATTCACCGTGTTTAGAAATGTAGGAAATAATTCACCAAATTGGCTTAAAATTTGATATGTGTGTTGTTTAGCCGACTTACAACGATGATGAAAAATTCAGGCGAAAATATAAAATTGATCGATGCGAAAAAATATCGGCCATTCTATATTAACTCTTTCCCTACGGGCGCAGTTAAAATGGGTCGTTGATGACCCGCAAAGTCGTCAATCGAAAAACACGGCACACGGTAACGCAAGATTAAAAATTGAAATTCGACAAGCGCCAGGAACATAAAATCCACGCACACGCCAAGTTTGATTTGATTTCATAAACAACTCTGCGATTGGTGGCATTTTGAGTTTTCAAGATGCTATGCGGGCGTGCAAGATGGCCTTTTCTGGAAAAATGTAAATTTTTCAACCTGATTTATGATAATTAATGCTAATTTATATTAACATAATGTGTTTTGTTCGGGAAATTTAAAAGAACAAGTAAAAGCCGGTTTATTGGGCTTCCAGAAAATGTATAGCTTTCGCAACAGTTATGGTTATTTCAAGAGATATCAATTTCAGCCGTAAGGAAAGAGTTAATAAGCAATAATAGGTAAATTGAAAATAATCGAAGAAAAAGCGTGAAAGGAAAAGCAGTTTATTATCTGTTGAATTGAAAATAATCAATGTAAATACAGTTTAACAAAGCAAAAAAATGGTCAGTGACAAAAAATGAACCCCCTTCTCTGCTCCCCCCCTACCCCCCTCAATGAGAGGAATTATGTAAGGGTTACCCGAAGCAGAGTCTCTGCAGAGATCCCACCCGCACCGGTCCACCCGCACGGGAGCTCATACTTTTAAATATATACGCAAGCTATCTATACACTACAAAGACAATAGGTTCTGTGCATGTGGGTCAAAAAGGTCAAAATTCACCGTGTTTAGAAATGTAGGAAATAATTCACCAAATTGGCTTAAAATTTGATATGTGTGTTGTTTAGCCGACTTACAACGATGATGAAAAATTCAGGCGAAAATATAAAATTGATCGATGCGAAAAAATATCGGCCATTCTATATTAACTCTTTCCCTACGGGCGCAGTTAAAATGGGTCGTTGATGACCCGCAAAGTCGTCAATCGAAAAACACGGCACACGGTAACGCAAGATTAAAAATTGAAATTCGACAAGCGCCAGGAACATAAAATCCACGCACACGCCAAGTTTGATTTGATTTCATAAACAACTCTGCGATTGGTGGCATTTTGAGTTTTCAAGATGCTATGCGGGCGTGCAAGATGGCCTTTTCTGGAAAAATGTAAATTTTTCAACCTGATTTATGATAATTAATGCTAATTTATATTAACATAATGTGTTTTGTTCGGGAAATTTAAAAGAACAAGTAAAAGCCGGTTTATTGGGCTTCCAGAAAATGTATAGCTTTCGCAACAGTTATGGTTATTTCAAGAGATA
The DNA here is from genome assembly GCA_035772405.1 of Chrysogorgia sp. JL179-B06. Classification (NCBI taxonomy): domain Eukaryota; kingdom Metazoa; phylum Cnidaria; class Anthozoa; order Scleralcyonacea; family Chrysogorgiidae; genus Chrysogorgia; species Chrysogorgia sp. JL179-B06. Next base: position 756,313 of record JAYKKM010000361.1, on the reverse strand, counting down.
TCAATTTCAGCCGTAAGGAAAGAGTTAATAAGCAATAATATAATAGGTAAATTGAAAATAATCGAAGAAAAAGCGTGAAAGGAAAAGCAGTTTATTATCTGTTGAATTGAAAATAATCAATGTAAATACAGTTTAACAAAGCAAAAAATGGTCAGTGACAAAAAATGAACCCCCTTCTCTGCTCCCCCCTACCCCCCTCAATGAGAGGAATTATGTAAGGGTTACCCGAAGCAGAGTCTCTGCAGAGATCCCACCCGCACCGGTCCACCCGCACGGGAGCTCATACTTTTAAATATATACGCAAGCTATCTATACACTACAAAGACAATAGGTTCTGTGCATGTGGGTCAAAAAGGTCAAAATTCACCGTGTTTAGAAATGTAGGAAATAATTCACCAAATTGGCTTAAAATTTGATATGTGTGTTGTTTAGCCGACTTACAACGATGATGAAAAATTCAGGCGAAAATATAAAATTGATCGATGCGAAAAAATATCGGCCATTCTATATTAACTCTTTCCCTACGGGCGCAGTTAAAATGGGTCGTTGATGACCCGCAAAGTCGTCAATCGAAAAACACGGCACACGGTAACGCAAGATTAAAAATTGAAATTCGACAAGCGCCAGGAACATAAAATCCACGCACACGCCAAGTTTGATTTGATTTCATAAACAACTCTGCGATTGGTGGCATTTTGAGTTTTCAAGATGCTATGCGGGCGTGCAAGATGGCCTTTTCTGGAAAAATGTAAATTTTTCAACCTGATTTATGATAATTAATGCTAATTTATATTAACATAATGTGTTTTGTTCGGGAAATTTAAAAGAACAAGTAAAAGCCGGTTTATTGGGCTTCCAGAAAATGTATAGCTTTCGCAACAGTTATGGTTATTTCAAGAGATATCAATTTCAGCCGTAAGGAAAGAGTTAATAAGCAATAATAGGTAAATTGAAAATAATCGAAGAAAAAGCGTGAAAGGAAAAGCAGTTTATTATCTGTTGAATTGAAAATAATCAATGTAAATACAGTTTAACAAAGCAAAAAAATGGTCAGTGACAAAAAATGAACCCCCTTCTCTGCTCCCCCCTACCCCCCTCAATGAGAGGAATTATGTAAGGGTTACCCGAAGCAGAGTCTCTGCAGAGATCCCACCCGCACCGGTCCACCCGCACGGGAGCTCATACTTTTAAATATATACGCAAGCTATCTATACACTACAAAGACAATAGGTTCTGTGCATGTGGGTCAAAAAGGTCAAAATTCACCGTGTTTAGAAATGTAGGAAATAATTCACCAAATTGGCTTAAAATTTGATATGTGTGTTGTTTAGCCGACTTACAACGATGATGAAAAATTCAGGCGAAAATATAAAATTGATCGATGCGAAAAAATATCGGCCATTCTATATTAACTCTTTCCCTACGGGCGCAGTTAAAATGGGTCGTTGATGACCCGCAAAGTCGTCAATCGAAAAACACGGCACACGGTAACGCAAGATTAAAAATTGAAATTCGACAAGCGCCAGGAACATAAAATCCACGCACACGCCAAGTTTGATTTGATTTCATAAACAACTCTGCGATTGGTGGCATTTTGAGTTTTCAAGATGCTATGCGGGCGTGCAAGATGGCCTTTTCTGGAAAAATGTAAATTTTTCAACCTGATTTATGATAATTAATGCTAATTTATATTAACATAATGTGTTTTGTTCGGGAAATTTAAAAGAACAAGTAAAAGCCGGTTTATTGGGCTTCCAGAAAATGTATAGCTTTCGCAACAGTTATGGTTATTTCAAGAGATATCAATTTCAGCCGTAAGGAAAGAGTTAATAAGCAATAATAGGTAAATTGAAAATAATCGAAGAAAAAGCGGGAAAGGAAAAAGCAGTTTATGATCTGTTGAATTGAAAATAAACAATGTAAATACAGTTTAACAAAGCAAAAAAATGGTCAGTGACAAAAAATGAACCCCCTTCTCTGCTCCCCCCTACCCCCCTCAATGAGAGGAATTATGTAAGGGTTACCCGAAGCAGAGTCTCTGCAGAGATCCCACCCGCACCGGTCCACCCGCACGGGAGCTCATACTTTTAAATATATACGCAAGCTATCTATACACTACAAAGACAATAGGTTCTGTGCATGTGGGTCAAAAAGGTCAAAATTCACCGTGTTTAGAAATGTAGGAAATAATTCACCAAATTGGCTTAAAATTTGATATGTGTGTTGTTTAGCCGACTTACAACGATGATGAAAAATTCAGGCGAAAATATAAAATTGATCGATGCGAAAAAATATCGGCCATTCTATATTAACTCTTTCCCTACGGGCGCAGTTAAAATGGGTCGTTGATGACCCGCAAAGTCGTCAATCGAAAAACACGGCACACGGTAACGCAAGATTAAAAATTGAAATTCGACAAGCGCCAGGAACATAAAATCCACGCACACGCCAAGTTTGATTTGATTTCATAAACAACTCTGCGATTGGTGGCATTTTGAGTTTTCAAGATGCTATGCGGGCGTGCAAGATGGCCTTTTCTGGAAAAATGTAAATTTTTCAACCTGATTTATGATAATTAATGCTAATTTATATTAACATAATGTGTTTTGTTCGGGAAATTTAAAAGAACAAGTAAAAGCCGGTTTATTGGGCTTCCAGAAAATGTATAGCTTTCGCAACAGTTATGGTTATTTCAAGAGATATCAATTTCAGCCGTAAGGAAAGAGTTAATAAGCAATAATAGGTAAATTGAAAATAATCGAAGAAAAAGCGTGAAAGGAAAAGCAGTTTATTATCTGTTGAATTGAAAATAATCAATGTAAATACAGTTTAACAAAGCAAAAAAATGGTCAGTGACAAAAAATGAACCCCTTCTCTGCTCCCCCCTACCCCCCTCAATGAGAGGAATTATGTAAGGGTTACCCGAAGCAGAGTCTCTGCAGAGATCCCACCCGCACCGGTCCACCCGCACGGGAGCTCATACTTTTAAATATATACGCAAGCTATCTATACACTACAAAGACAATAGGTTCTGTGCATGTGGGTCAAAAAGGTCAAAATTCACCGTGTTTAGAAATGTAGGAAATAATTCACCAAATTGGCTTAAAATTTGATATGTGTGTTGTTTAGCGGACTTACAACGATGATGAAAAATTCAGGCGAAAATATAAAATTGATCGATGCGAAAAAATATCGGCCATTCTATATTAACTCTTTCCCTACGGGCGCAGTTAAAATGGGTCGTTGATGACCCGCAAAGTCGTCAATCAAAAAAACACGGCACACGGTAACGCAAGATTAAAAATTGAAATTCGACAAGCGCCAGGAACATAAAATCCACGCACACGCCAAGTTTGATTTGATTTCATAAACAACTCTGCAATTGGTGGCATTTTGAGTTTTCAAGATGCTATGCGGGCGTGCAAGATGGCCTTTTCTGGAAAAATGTAAATTTTTCAACCTGATTTATGATAATTAATGCTAATTTATATTAACATAATGTGTTTTGTTCGGGAAATTTAAAAGAACAAGTAAAAGCCGGTTTATTGGGCTTCCAGAAAATGTATAGCTTTCGCAACAGTTATGGTTATTTCAAGAGATATCAATTTCAGCCGTAAGGAAAGAGTTAATAAGCAATAATAGGTAAATTGAAAATAATCGAAGAAAAAGCGTGAAAGGAAAAGCAGTTTATTATCTGTTGAATTGAAAATAATCAATGTAAATACAGTTTAACAAAGCAAAAAAATGGTCAGTGACAAAAAATGAACCCCCTTCTCTGCTCCCCCCTACCCCCCTCAATGAGAGGAATTATGTAAGGGTTACCCGAAGCAGAGTCTCTGCAGAGATCCCACCCGCACCGGTCCACCCGCACGGGAGCTCATACTTTTAAATATATACGCAAGCTATCTATACACTACAAAGACAATAGGTTCTGTGCATGTGGGTCAAAAAGGTCAAAATTCACCGTGTTTAGAAATGTAGGAAATAATTCACCAAATTGGCTTAAAATTTGATATGTGTGTTGTTTAGCCGACTTACAACGATGATGAAAAATTCAGGCGAAAATATAAAATTGATCGATGCGAAAAAATATCGGCCATTCTATATTAACTCTTTCCCTACGGGCGCAGTTAAAATGGGTCGTTGATGACCCGCAAAGTCGTCAATCGAAAAACACGGCACACGGTAACGCAAGATTAAAAATTGAAATTCGACAAGCGCCAGGAACATAAAATCCACGCACACGCCAAGTTTGATTTGATTTCATAAACAACTCTGCGATTGGTGGCATTTTGAGTTTTCAAGATGCTATGCGGGCGTGCAAGATGGCCTTTTCTGGAAAAAATGTAAATTTTTCAACCTGATTTATGATAATTAATGCTAATTTATATTAACATAATGTGTTTTGTTCGGGAAATTTAAAAGAACAAGTAAAAGCCGGTTTATTGGGCTTCCAGAAAATGTATAGCTTTCGCAACAGTTATGGTTATTTCAAGAGATATCAATTTCAGCCGTAAGGAAAGAGTTAATAAGCAATAATAGGTAAATTGAAAATAATCGAAGAAAAAGCGTGAAAGGAAAAGCAGTTTATTATCTGTTGAATTGAAAATAATCAATGTAAATACAGTTTAACAAAGCAAAAAAATGGTCAGTGACAAAAAATGAATCCCCTTCTCTGCTCCCCCCTTCTCTGCTCCCCCTACCCCCCTCAATGAGAGGAATTATGTAAGGGTTACCCGAAGCAGAGTCTCTGCAGAGATCCCACCCGCACCGGTCCACCCGCACGGGAGCTCATACTTTTAAATATATACGCAAGCTATCTATACACTACAAAGACAATAGGTTCTGTGCATGTGGGTCAAAAAGGTCAAAATTCACCGTGTTTAGAAATGTAGGAAATAATTCACCAAATTGGCTTAAAATTTGATATGTGTGTTGTTTAGCCGACTTACAACGATGATGAAAAATTCAGGCGAAAATATAAAATTGATCGATGCGAAAAAATATCGGCCATTCTATATTAACTCTTTCCCTACGGGCGCAGTTAAAATGGGTCGTTGATGACCCGCAAAGTCGTCAATCGAAAAACACGGCACACGGTAACGCAAGATTAAAAATTGAAATTCGACAAGCGCCAGGAACATAAAATCCACGCACACGCCAAGTTTGATTTGATTTCATAAACAACTCTGCGATTGGTGGCATTTTGAGTTTTCAAGATGCTATGCGGGCGTGCAAGATGGCCTTTTCTGGAAAAATGTAAATTTTTCAACCTGATTTATGATAATTAATGCTAATTTATATTAACATAATGTGTTTTGTTCGGGAAATTTAAAAGAACAAGTAAAAGCCGGTTTATTGGGCTTCCAGAAAATGTATACCTTTCGCAACAGTTATGGTTATTTCAAGAGATATCAATTTCAGCCGTAAGGAAAGAGTTAATAAGCAATAATAGGTAAATTGAAAATAATCGAAGAAAAAGCGTGAAAGGAAAAGCAGTTTATTATCTGTTGAATTGAAAATAATCAATGTAAATACAGTTTAACAAAGCAAAAAAATGGTCAGTGACAAAAAATGAACCCCCTTCTCTGCTCCCCCCTACCCCCCTCAATGAGAGGAATTATGTAAGGGTTACCCGAAGCAGAGTCTCTGCAGAGATCCCACCCGCACCGGTCCACCCGCACGGGAGCTCATACTTTTAAATATATACGCAAGCTATCTATACACTACAAAGACAATAGGTTCTGTGCATGTGGGTCAAAAAGGTCAAAATTCACCGTGTTTAGAAATGTAGGAAATAATTCACCAAATTGGCTTAAAATTTGATATGTGTGTTGTTTAGCCGACTTACAACGATGATGAAAAATTCAGGCGAAAATATAAAATTGATCGATGCGAAAAAATATCGGCCATTCTATATTAACTCTTTCCCTACGGGCGCAGTTAAAATGGGTCGTTGATGACCCGCAAAGTCGTCAATCGAAAAACACGGCACACGGTAACGCAAGATTAAAAATTGAAATTCGACAAGCGCCAGGAACATAAAATCCACGCACACGCCAAGTTTGATTTGATTTCATAAACAACTCTGCGATTGGTGGCATTTTGAGTTTTCAAGATGCTATGCGGGCGTGCAAGATGGCCTTTTCTGGAAAAATGTAAATTTTTCAACCTGATTTATGATAATTAATGCTAATTTATATTAACATAATGTGTTTTGTTCGGGAAATTTAAAAGAACAAGTAAAAGCCGGTTTATTGGGCTTCCAGAAAATGTATAGCTTTCGCAACAGTTTATGGTTATTTCAAGAGATATCAATTTCAGCCGTAAGGAAAGAGTTAATAAGCAATAATAGGTAAATTGAAAATAATCGAAGAAAAAGCGTGAAAGGAAAAGCAGTTTATTATCTGTTGAATTGAAAATAATCAATGTAAATACAGTTTAACAAAGCAAAAAAATGGTCAGTGACAAAAAATGAACCCCCTTCTCTGCTCCCCCCTACCCCCCTCAATGAGAGGAATTATGTAAGGGTTACCCGAAGCAGAGTCTCTGCAGAGATCCCACCCGCACCGGTCCACCCGCACGGGAGCTCATACTTTTAAATATATACGCAAGCTATCTATACACTACAAAGACAATAGGTTCTGTGCATGTGGGTCAAAAAGGTCAAAATTCACCGTGTTTAGAAATGTAGGAAATAATTCACCAAATTGGCTTAAAATTTGATATGTGTGTTGTTTAGCCGACTTACAACGATGATGAAAAATTCAGGCGAAAATATAAAATTGATCGATGCGAAAAAATATCGGCCATTCTATATTAACTCTTTCCCTACGGGCGCACTTAAAATGGGTCGTTGATGACCCGCAAAGTCGTCAATCGAAAAACACGGCACACGGTAACGCAAGATTAAAAATTGAAATTCGACAAGCGCCAGGAACATAAAATCCACGCACACGCCAAGTTTGATTTGATTTCATAAACAACTCTGCGATTGGTGGCATTTTGAGTTTTCAAGATGCTATGCGGGCGTGCAAGATGGCCTTTTCTGGAAAAATGTAAATTTTTCAACCTGATTTATGATAATTAATGCTAATTTATATTAACATAATGTGTTTTGTTCGGGAAATTTAAAAGAACAAGTAAAAGCCGGTTTATTGGGCTTCCAGAAAATGTATAGCTTTCGCAACAGTTATGGTTATTTCAAGAGATATCAATTTCAGCCGTAAGGAAAGAGTTAATAAGCAATAATAGGTAAATTGAAAATAATCGAAGAAAAAGCGTGAAAGGAAAAGCAGTTTATTATCTGTTGAATTGAAAATAATCAATGTAAATACAGTTTAACAAAGCAAAAAAATGGTCAGTGACAAAAAATGAACCCCCTTCTCTGCTCCCCCCTACCCCCCTCAATGAGAGGAATTATGTAAGGGTTACCCGAAGCAGAGTCTCTGCAGAGATCCCACCCGCACCGGTCCACCCGCACGGGAGCTCATACTTTTAAATATATACGCAAGCTATCTATACACTACAAAGACAATAGGTTCTGTGCATGTGGGTCAAAAAGGTCAAAATTCACCGTGTTTAGAAATGTAGGAAATAATTCACCAAATTGGCTTAAAATTTGATATGTGTGTTGTTTAGCCGACTTACAACGATGATGAAAAATTCAGGCGAAAATATAAAATTGATCGATGCGAAAAAATATCGGCCATTCTATATTAACTCTTTCCCTACGGGCGCACTTAAAATGGGTCGTTGATGACCCGCAAAGTCGTCAATCGAAAAACACGGCACACGGTAACGCAAGATTAAAAATTGAAATTCGACAAGCGACCAGGAACATAAAATCCACGCACACGCCAAGTTTGATTTGATTTCATAAACAACTCTGCGATTGGTGGCATTTTGAGTTTTCAAGATGCTATGCGGGCGTGCAAGATGGCCTTTTCTGGAAAAATGTAAATTTTTCAACCTGATTTATGATAATTAATGCTAATTTATATTAACATAATGTGTTTTGTTCGGGAAATTTAAAAGAACAAGTAAAAGCCGGTTTATTGGGCTTCCAGAAAATGTATAGCTTTCGCAACAGTTATGGTTATTTCAAGAGATATCAATTTCAGCCGTAAGGAAAGAGTTAATAAGCAATAATAGGTAAATTGAAAATAATCGAAGAAAAAGCGTGAAAGGAAAAGCAGTTTATTATCTGTTGAATTGAAAATAATCAATGTAAATACAGTTTAACAAAGCAAAAAAAATGGTCAGTGACAAAAAATGAACCCCCTTCTCTGCTCCCCCCTACCCCCCTCAATGAGAGGAATTATGTAAGGGTTACCCGAAGCAGAGTCTCTGCAGAGATCCCACCCGCACCGGTCCACCCGCACGGGAGCTCATACTTTTAAATATATACGCAAGCTATCTATACACTACAAAGACAATAGGTTCTGTGCATGTGGGTCAAAAAGGTCAAAATTCACCGTGTTTAGAAATGTAGGAAATAATTCACCAAATTGGCTTAAAATTTGATATGTGTGTTGTTTAGCCGACTTACAACGATGATGAAAAATTCAGGCGAAAATATAAAATTGATCGATGCGAAAAAATATCGGCCATTCTATATTAACTCTTTCCCTACGGGCGCACTTAAAATGGGTCGTTGATGACCCGCAAAGTCGTCAATCGAAAAACACGGCACACGGTAACGCAAGATTAAAAATTGAAATTCGACAAGCGCCAGGAACATAAAATCCACGCACACGCCAAGTTTGATTTGATTTCATAAACAACTCTGCGATTGGTGGCATTTTGAGTTTTCAAGATGCTATGCGGGCGTGCAAGATGGCCTTTTCTGGAAAAATGTAAATTTTTCAACCTGATTTATGATAATTAATGCTAATTTATATTAACATAATGTGTTTTGTTCGGGAAATTTAAAAGAACAAGTAAAAGCCGGTTTATTGGGCTTCCAGAAAATGTATAGCTTTCGCAACAGTTATGGTTATTTCAAGAGATATCAATTTCAGCCGTAAGGAAAGAGTTAATAAGCAATAATAGGTAAATTGAAAATAATCGAAGAAAAAGCGTGAAAGGAAAAGCAGTTTATTATCTGTTGAATTGAAAATAATCAATGTAAATACAGTTTAACAAAGCAAAAAAAATGGTCAGTGACAAAAAATGAACCCCCTTCTCTGCTCCCCCCTACCCCCCTCAATGAGAGGAATTATGTAAGGGTTACCCGAAGCAGAGTCTCTGCAGAGATCCCACCCGCACCGGTCCACCCGCACGGGAGCTCATACTTTTAAATATATACGCAAGCTATCTATACACTACAAAGACAATAGGTTCTGTGCATGTGGGTCAAAAAGGTCAAAATTCACCGTGTTTAGAAATGTAGGAAATAATTCACCAAATTGGCTTAAAATTTGATATGTGTGTTGTTTAGCCGACTTACAACGATGATGAAAAATTCAGGCGAAAATATAAAATTGATCGATGCGAAAAAATATCGGCCATTCTATATTAACTCTTTCCCTACGGGCGCAGTTAAAATGGGTCGTTGATGACCCGCAAAGTCGTCAATCGAAAAACACGGCACACGGTAACGCAAGATTAAAAATTGAAATTCGACAAGCGCCAGGAACATAAAATCCACGCACACGCCAAGTTTGATTTGATTTCATAAACAACTCTGCGATTGGTGGCATTTTGAGTTTTCAAGATGCTATGCGGGCGTGCAAGATGGCCTTTTCTGGAAAAATGTAAATTTTTCAACCTGATTTATGATAATTAATGCTAATTTATATTAACATAATGTGTTTTGTTCGGGAAATTTAAAAGAACAAGTAAAAGCCGGTTTATTGGGCTTCCAGAAAATGTATAGCTTTCGCAACAGTTATGGTTATTTCAAGAGATATCAATTTCAGCCGTAAGGAAAGAGTTAATAAGCAATAATAGGTAAATTGAAAATAATCGAAGAAAAAGCGTGAAAGGAAAAGCAGTTTATTATCTGTTGAATTGAAAATAATCAATGTAAATACAGTTTAACAAAGCAAAAAAATGGTCAGTGACAAAAAATGAACCCCCTTCTCTGCTCCCCCCTACCCCCCTCAATGAGAGGAATTATGTAAGGGTTACCCGAAGCAGAGTCTCTGCAGAGATCCCACCCGCACCGGTCCACCCGCACGGGAGCTCATACTTTTAAATATATACGCAAGCTATCTATACACTACAAAGACAATAGGTTCTGTGCATGTGGGTCAAAAAGGTCAAAATTCACCGTGTTTAGAAATGTAGGAAATAATTCACCAAATTGGCTTAAAATTTGATATGTGTGTTGTTTAGCCGACTTACAACGATGATGAAAAATTCAGGCGAAAATATAAAATTGATCGATGCGAAAAAATATCGGCCATTCTATATTAACTCTTTCCCTACGGGCGCACTTAAAATGGGTCGTTGATGACCCGCAAAGTCGTCAATCGAAAAAACACGGCACACGGTAACGCAAGATTAAAAATTGAAATTCGACAAGCGCCAGGAACATAAAATCCACGCACACGCCAAGTTTGATTTGATTTCATAAACAACTCTGCGATTGGTGGCATTTTGAGTTTTCAAGATGCTATGCGGGCGTGCAAGATGGCCTTTTCTGGAAAAATGTAAATTTTTCAACCTGATTTATGATAATTAATGCTAATTTATATTAACATAATGTGTTTTGTTCGGGAAATTTAAAAGAACAAGTAAAAGCCGGTTTATTGGGCTTCCAGAAAATGTATAGCTTTCGCAACAGTTATGGTTATTTCAAGAGATATCAATTTCAGCCGTAAGGAAAGAGTTAATAAGCAATAATAGGTAAATTGAAAATAATCGAAGAAAAAGCGTGAAAGGAAAAGCAGTTTATTATCTGTTGAATTGAAAATAATCAATGTAAATACAGTTTAACAAAGCAAAAAAATGGTCAGTGACAAAAAATGAACCCCCTTCTCTGCTCCCCCCTTCTCTGCTCCCCCCTACCCCCCTCAATGAGAGGAATTATGTAAGGGTTACCCGAAGCAGAGTCTCTGCAGAGATCCCACCCGCACCGGTCCACCCGCACGGGAGCTCATACTTTTAAATATATACGCAAGCTATCTATACACTACAAAGACAATAGGTTCTGTGCATGTGGGTCAAAAAGGTCAAAATTCACCGTGTTTAGAAATGTAGGAAATAATTCACCAAATTGGCTTAAAATTTGATATGTGTGTTGTTTAGCCGACTTACAACGATGATGAAAAATTCAGGCGAAAATATAAAATTGATCGATGCGAAAAAATATCGGCCATTCTATATTAACTCTTTCCCTACGGGCGCAGTTAAAATGGGTCGTTGATGACCCGCAAAGTCGTCAATCGAAAAACACGGCACACGGTAACGCAAGATTAAAAATTGAAATTCGACAAGCGCCAGGAACATAAAATCCACGCACACGCCAAGTTTGATTTGATTTCATAAACAACTCTGCGATTGGTGGCATTTTGAGTTTTCAAGATGCTATGCGGGCGTGCAAGATGGCCTTTTCTGGAAAAATGTAAATTTTTCAACCTGATTTATGATAATTAATGCTAATTTATATTAACATAATGTGTTTTGTTCGGGAAATTTAAAAGAACAAGTAAAAGCCGGTTTATTGGGCTTCCAGAAAATGTATACCTTTCGCAACAGTTATGGTTATTTCAAGAGATATCAATTTCAGCCGTAAGGAAAGAGTTAATAAGCAATAATAGGTAAATTGAAAATAATCGAAGAAAAAGCGTGAAAGGAAAAGCAGTTTATTATCTGTTGAATTGAAAATAATCAATGTAAATACAGTTTAACAAAGCAAAAAAATGGTCAGTGACAAAAAATGAACCCCCTTCTCTGCTCCCCCCTACCCCCCTCAATGAGAGGAATTATGTAAGGGTTACCCGAAGCAGAGTCTCTGCAGAGATCCCACCCGCACCGGTCCACCCGCACGGGAGCTCATACTTTTAAATATATACGCAAGCTATCTATACACTACAAAGACAATAGGTTCTGTGCATGTGGGTCAAAAAGGTCAAAATTCACCGTGTTTAGAAATGTAGGAAATAATTCACCAAATTGGCTTAAAATTTGATATGTGTGTTGTTTAGCCGACTTACAACGATGATGAAAAATTCAGGCGAAAATATAAAATTGATCGATGCGAAAAAATATCGGCCATTCTATATTAACTCTTTCCCTACGGGCGCAGTTAAAATGGGTCGTTGATGACCCGCAAAGTCGTCAATCGAAAAACACGGCACACGGTAACGCAAGATTAAAAATTGAAATTCGACAAGCGCCAGGAACATAAAATCCACGCACACGCCAAGTTTGATTTGATTTCATAAACAACTCTGCGATTGGTGGCATTTTGAGTTTTCAAGATGCTATGCGGGCGTGCAAGATGGCCTTTTCTGGAAAAATGTAAATTTTTCAACCTGATTTATGATAATTAATGCTAATTTATATTAACATAATGTGTTTTGTTCGGGAAATTTAAAAGAACAAGTAAAAGCCGGTTTATTGGGCTTCCAGAAAATGTATAGCTTTCGCAACAGTTATGGTTATTTCAAGAGATATCAATTTCAGCCGTAAGGAAAGAGTTAATAAGCAATAATAGGTAAATTGAAAATAATCGAAGAAAAAGCGTGAAAGGAAAAGCAGTTTATTATCTGTTGAATTGAAAATAATCAATGTAAATACAGTTTAACAAAGCAAAAAAATGGTCAGTGACAAAAAATGAACCCCCTTCTCTGCTCCCCCTACCCCCCTCAATGAGAGGAATTATGTAAGGGTTACCCGAAGCAGAGTCTCTGCAGAGATCCCACCCGCACCGGTCCACCCGCACGGGAGCTCATACTTTTAAATATATACGCAAGCTATCTATACACTACAAAGACAATAGGTTCTGTGCATGTGGGTCAAAAAGGTCAAAATTCACCGTGTTTAGAAATGTAGGAAATAATTCACCAAATTGGCTTAAAATTTGATATGTGTGTTGTTTAGCCGACTTACAACGATGATGAAAAATTCAGGCGAAAATATAAAATTGATCGATGCGAAAAAATATCGGCCATTCTATATTAACTCTTTCCCTACGGGCGCACTTAAAATGGGTCGTTGATGACCCGCAAAGTCGTCAATCGAAAAAACACGGCACACGGTAACGCAAGATTAAAAATTGAAATTCGACAAGCGCCAGGAACATAAAATCCACGCACACGCCAAGTTTGATTTGATTTCATAAACAACTCTGCGATTGGTGGCATTTTGAGTTTTCAAGATGCTATGCGGGCGTGCAAGATGGCCTTTTCTGGAAAAATGTAAATTTTTCAACCTGATTTATGATAATTAATGCTAATTTATATTAACATAATGTGTTTTGTTCGGGAAATTTAAAAGAACAAGTAAAAGCCGGTTTATTGGGCTTCCAGAAAATGTATAGCTTTCGCAACAGTTATGGTTATTTCAAGAGATATCAATTTCAGCCGTAAGGAAAGAGTTAATAAGCAATAATAGGTAAATTGAAAATAATCGAAGAAAAAGCGTGAAAGGAAAAGCAGTTTATTATCTGTTGAATTGAAAATAATCAATGTAAATACAGTTTAACAAAGCAAAAAAATGGTCAGTGACAAAAAATGAACCCCCTTCTCTGCTCCCCCCTACCCCCCTCAATGAGAGGAATTATGTAAGGGTTACCCGAAGCAGAGTCTCTGCAGAGATCCCACCCGCACCGGTCCACCCGCACGGGAGCTCATACTTTTAAATATATACGCAAGCTATCTATACACTACAAAGACAATAGGTTCTGTGCATGTGGGTCAAAAAGGTCAAAATTCACCGTGTTTAGAAATGTAGGAAATAATTCACCAAATTGGCTTAAAATTTGATATGTGTGTTGTTTAGCCGACTTACAACGATGATGAAAAATTCAGGCGAAAATATAAAATTGATCGATGCGAAAAAATATCGGCCATTCTATATTAACTCTTTCCCTACGGGCGCACTTAAAATGGGTCGTTGATGACCCGCAAAGTCGTCAATCGAAAAACACGGCACACGGTAACGCAAGATTAAAAATTGAAATTCGACAAGCGACAGGAACATAAAATCCACGCACACGCCAAGTTTGATTTGATTTCATAAACAACTCTGCGATTGGTGGCATTTTGAGTTTTCAAGATGCTATGCGGGCGTGCAAGATGGCCTTTTCTGGAAAAATGTAAATTTTTCAACCTGATTTATGATAATTAATGCTAATTTATATTAACATAATGTGTTTTGTTCGGGAAATTTAAAAGAACAAGTAAAAGCCGGTTTATTGGGCTTCCAGAAAATGTATAGCTTTCGCAACAGTTATGGTTATTTCAAGAGATATCAATTTCAGCCGTAAGGAAAGAGTTAATAAGCAATAATAGGTAAATTGAAAATAATCGAAGAAAAAGCGTGAAAGGAAAAGCAGTTTATTATCTGTTGAATTGAAAATAATCAATGTAAATACAGTTTAACAAAGCAAAAAAATGGTCAGTGACAAAAAATGAACCCCCTTCTCTGCTCCCCCCTACCCCCCTCAATGAGAGGAATTATGTAAGGGTTACCCGAAGCAGAGTCTCTGCAGAGATCCCACCCGCACCGGTCCACCCGCACGGGAGCTCATACTTTTAAATATATACGCAAGCTATCTATACACTACAAAGACAATAGGTTCTGTGCATGTGGGTCAAAAAGGTCAAAATTCACCGTGTTTAGAAATGTAGGAAATAATTCACCAAATTGGCTTAAAATTTGATATGTGTGTTGTTTAGCCGACTTACAACGATGATGAAAAATTCAGGCGAAAATATAAAATTGATCGATGCGAAAAAATATCGGCCATTCTATATTAACTCTTTCCCTACGGGCGCACTTAAAATGGGTCGTTGATGACCCGCAAAGTCGTCAATCGAAAAACACGGCACACGGTAACGCAAGATTAAAAATTGAAATTCGACAAGCGCCAGGAACATAAAATCCACGCACACGCCAAGTTTGATTTGATTTCATAAACAACTCTGCGATTGGTGGCATTTTGAGTTTTCAAGATGCTATGCGGGCGTGCAAGATGGCCTTTTCTGGAAAAATGTAAATTTTTCAACCTGATTTATGATAATTAATGCTAATTTATATTAACATAATGTGTTTTGTTCGGGAAATTTAAAAGAACAAGTAAAAGCCGGTTTATTGGGCTTCCAGAAAATGTATAGCTTTCGCAACAGTTATGGTTATTTCAAGAGATATCAATTTCAGCCGTAAGGAAAGAGTTAATAAGCAATAATAGGTAAATTGAAAATAATCGAAGAAAAAGCGTGAAAGGAAAAGCAGTTTATTATCTGTTGAATTGAAAATAATCAATGTAAATACAGTTTAACAAAGCAAAAAAATGGTCAGTGACAAAAAATGAACCCCCTTCTCTGCTCCCCCCTACCCCCCTCAATGAGAGGAATTATGTAAGGGTTACCCGAAGCAGAGTCTCTGCAGAGATCCCACCCGCACCGGTCCACCCGCACGGGAGCTCATACTTTTAAATATATACGCAAGCTATCTATACACTACAAAGACAATAGGTTCTGTGCATGTGGGTCAAAAAGGTCAAAATTCACCGTGTTTAGAAATGTAGGAAATAATTCACCAAATTGGCTTAAAATTTGATATGTGTGTTGCTTAGCCGACTTACAACGATGATGAAAAATTCAGGCGAAAATATAAAATTGATCGATGCGAAAAAATATCGGCCATTCTATATTAACTCTTTCCCTACGGGCGCACTTAAAATGGGTCGTTGATGACCCGCAAAGTCGTCAATCGAAAAACACGGCACACGGTAACGCAAGATTAAAAATTGAAATTCGACAAGCGACAGGAACATAAAATCCACGCACACGCCAAGTTTGATTTGATTTCATAAACAACTCTGCGATTGGTGGCATTTTGAGTTTTCAAGATGCTATGCGGGCGTGCAAGATGGCCTTTTCTGGAAAAATGTAAATTTTTCAACCTGATTTATGATAATTAATGCTAATTTATATTAACATAATGTGTTTTGTTCGGGAAATTTAAAAGAACAAGTAAAAGCCGGTTTATTGGGCTTCCAGAAAATGTATAGCTTTCGCAACAGTTATGGTTATTTCAAGAGATATCAATTTCAGCCGTAAGGAAAGAGTTAATAAGCAATAATAGGTAAATTGAAAATAATCGAAGAAAAAGCGTGAAAGGAAAAGCAGTTTATTATCTGTTGAATTGAAAATAATCAATGTAAATACAGTTTAACAAAGCAAAAAAATGGTCAGTGACAAAAAATGAACCCCCTTCTCTGCTCCCCCCTACCCCCCTCAATGAGAGGAATTATGTAAGGGTTACCCGAAGCAGAGTCTCTGCAGAGATCCCACCCGCACCGGTCCACCCGCACGGGAGCTCATACTTTTAAATATATACGCAAGCTATCTATACACTACAAAGACAATAGGTTCTGTGCATGTGGGTCAAAAAGGTCAAAATTCACCGTGTTTAGAAATGTAGGAAATAATTCACCAAATTGGCTTAAAATTTGATATGTGTGTTGTTTAGCCGACTTACAACGATGATGAAAAATTCAGGCGAAAATATAAAATTGATCGATGCGAAAAAATATCGGCCATTCTATATTAACTCTTTCCCTACGGGCGCACTTAAAATGGGTCGTTGATGACCCGCAAAGTCGTCAATCGAAAAACACGGCACACGGTAACGCAAGATTAAAAATTGAAATTCGACAAGCGACAGGAACATAAAATCCACGCACACGCCAAGTTTGATTTGATTTCATAAACAACTCTGCGATTGGTGGCATTTTGAGTTTTCAAGATGCTATGCGGGCGTGCAAGATGGCCTTTTCTGGAAAAATGTAAATTTTTCAACCTGATTTATGATAATTAATGCTAATTTATATTAACATAATGTGTTTTGTTCGGGAAATTTAAAAGAACAAGTAAAAGCCGGTTTATTGGGCTTCCAGAAAATGTATAGCTTTCGCAACAGTTATGGTTATTTCAAGAGATATCAATTTCAGCCGTAAGGAAAGAGTTAATAAGCAATAATAGGTAAATTGAAAATAATCGAAGAAAAAGCGTGAAAGGAAAAGCAGTTTATTATCTGTTGAATTGAAAATAATCAATGTAAATACAGTTTAACAAAGCAAAAAAATGGTCAGTGACAAAAAATGAACCCCCTTCTCTGCTCCCCCCTACCCCCCTCAATGAGAGGAATTATGTAAGGGTTACCCGAAGCAGAGTCTCTGCAGAGATCCCACCCGCACCGGTCCACCCGCACGGGAGCTCATACTTTTAAATATATACGCAAGCTATCTATACACTACAAAGACAATAGGTTCTGTGCATGTGGGTCAAAAAGGTCAAAATTCACCGTGTTTAGAAATGTAGGAAATAATTCACCAAATTGGCTTAAAATTTGATATGTGTGTTGTTTAGCCGACTTACAACGATGATGAAAAATTCAGGCGAAAATATAAAATTGATCGATGCGAAAAAATATCGGCCATTCTATATTAACTCTTTCCCTACGGGCGCACTTAAAATGGGTCGTTGATGACCCGCAAAGTCGTCAATCGAAAAACACGGCACACGGTAACGCAAGATTAAAAATTGAAATTCGACAAGCGCCAGGAACATAAAATCCACGCACACGCCAAGTTTGATTTGATTTCATAAACAACTCTGCGATTGGTGGCATTTTGAGTTTTCAAGATGCTATGCGGGCGTGCAAGATGGCCTTTTCTGGAAAAATGTAAATTTTTCAACCTGATTTATGATAATTAATGCTAATTTATATTAACATAATGTGTTTTGTTCGGGAAATTTAAAAGAACAAGTAAAAGCCGGTTTATTGGGCTTCCAGAAAATGTATAGCTTTCGCAACAGTTATGGTTATTTCAAGAGATATCAATTTCAGCCGTAAGGAAAGAGTTAATAAGCAATAATAGGTAAATTGAAAATAATCGAAGAAAAAGCGTGAAAGGAAAAGCAGTTTATTATCTGTTGAATTGAAAATAATCAATGTAAATACAGTTTAACAAAGCAAAAAAATGGTCAGTGACAAAAAATGAACCCCCTTCTCTGCTCCCCCCTACCCCCCTCAATGAGAGGAATTATGTAAGGGTTACCCGAAGCAGAGTCTCTGCAGAGATCCCACCCGCACCGGTCCACCCGCACGGAGCTCATACTTTTAAATATATACGCAAGCTATCTATACACTACAAAGACAATAGGTTCTGTGCATGTGGGTCAAAAAGGTCAAAATTCACCGTGTTTAGAAATGTAGGAAATAATTCACCAAATTGGCTTAAAATTTGATATGTGTGTTGTTTAGCCGACTTACAACGATGATGAAAAATTCAGGCGAAAATATAAAATTGATCGATGCGAAAAAATATCGGCCATTCTATATTAACTCTTTCCCTACGGGCGCACTTAAAATGGGTCGTTGATGACCCGCAAAGTCGTCAATCGAAAAACACGGCACACGGTAACGCAAGATTAAAAATTGAAATTCGACAAGCGCCAGGAACATAAAATCCACGCACACGCCAAGTTTGATTTGATTTCATAAACAACTCTGCGATTGGTGGCATTTTGAGTTTTCAAGATGCTATGCGGGCGTGCAAGATGGCCTTTTCTGGAAAAATGTAAATTTTTCAACCTGATTTATGATAATTAATGCTAATTTATATTAACATAATGTGTTTTGTTCGGGAAATTTAAAAGAACAAGTAAAAGCCGGTTTATTGGGCTTCCAGAAAATGTATAGCTTTCGCAACAGTTATGGTTATTTCAAGAGATATCAATTTCAGCCGTAAGGAAAGAGTTAATAAGCAATAATAGGTAAATTGAAAATAATCGAAGAAAAAGCGTGAAAGGAAAAGCAGTTTATTATCTGTTGAATTGAAAATAATCAATGTAAATACAGTTTAACAAAGCAAAAAAATGGTCAGTGACAAAAAATGAACCCCCTTCTCTGCTCCCCCCTACCCCCCTCAATGAGAGGAATTATGTAAGGGTTACCCGAAGCAGAGTCTCTGCAGAGATCCCACCCGCACCGGTCCACCCGCACGGGAGCTCATACTTTTAAATATATACGCAAGCTATCTATACACTACAAAGACAATAGGTTCTGTGCATGTGGGTCAAAAAGGTCAAAATTCACCGTGTTTAGAAATGTAGGAAATAATTCACCAAATTGGCTTAAAATTTGATATGTGTGTTGTTTAGCCGACTTACAACGATGATGAAAAATTCAGGCGAAAATATAAAATTGATCGATGCGAAAAAATATCGGCCATTCTATATTAACTCTTTCCCTACGGGCGCACTTAAAATGGGTCGTTGATGACCCGCAAAGTCGTCAATCGAAAAAACACGGCACACGGTAACGCAAGATTAAAAATTGAAATTCGACAAGCGCCAGGAACATAAAATCCACGCACACGCCAAGTTTGATTTGATTTCATAAACAACTCTGCGATTGGTGGCATTTTGAGTTTTCAAGATGCTATGCGGGCGTGCAAGATGGCCTTTTCTGGAAAAATGTAAATTTTTCAACCTGATTTATGATAATTAATGCTAATTTATATTAACATAATGTGTTTTGTTCGGGAAATTTAAAAGAACAAGTAAAAGCCGGTTTATTGGGCTTCCAGAAAATGTATAGCTTTCGCAACAGTTATGGTTATTTCAAGAGATATCAATTTCAGCCGTAAGGAAAGAGTTAATAAGCAATAATAGGTAAATTGAAAATAATCGAAGAAAAAGCGTGAAAGGAAAAGCAGTTTATTATCTGTTGAATTGAAAATAATCAATGTAAATACAGTTTAACAAAGCAAAAAAATGGTCAGTGACAAAAAATGAACCCCCTTCTCTGCTCCCCCCTACCCCCCTCAATGAGAGGAATTATGTAAGGGTTACCCGAAGCAGAGTCTCTGCAGAGATCCCACCCGCACCGGTCCACCCGCACGGGAGCTCATACTTTTAAATATATACGCAAGCTATCTATACACTACAAAGACAATAGGTTCTGTGCATGTGGGTCAAAAAGGTCAAAATTCACCGTGTTTAGAAATGTAGGAAATAATTCACCAAATTGGCTTAAAATTTGATATGTGTGTTGTTTAGCCGACTTACAACGATGATGAAAAATTCAGGCGAAAATATAAAATTGATCGATGCGAAAAAATATCGGCCATTCTATATTAACTCTTTCCCTACGGGCGCACTTAAAATGGGTCGTTGATGACCCGCAAAGTCGTCAATCGAAAAACACGGCACACGGTAACGCAAGATTAAAAATTGAAATTCGACAAGCGCCAGGAACATAAAATCCACGCACACGCCAAGTTTGATTTGATTTCATAAACAACTCTGCGATTGGTGGCATTTTGAGTTTTCAAGATGCTATGCGGGCGTGCAAGATGGCCTTTTCTGGAAAAATGTAAATTTTTCAACCTGATTTATGATAATTAATGCTAATTTATATTAACATAATGTGTTTTGTTCGGGAAATTTAAAAGAACAAGTAAAAGCCGGTTTATTGGGCTTCCAGAAAATGTATAGCTTTCGCAACAGTTATGGTTATTTCAAGAGATATCAATTTCAGCCGTAAGGAAAGAGTTAATAAGCAATAATAGGTAAATTGAAAATAATCGAAGAAAAAGCGTGAAAGGAAAAGCAGTTTATTATCTGTTGAATTGAAAATAATCAATGTAAATACAGTTTAACAAAGCAAAAAAATGGTCAGTGACAAAAAATGAACCCCCTTCTCTGCTCCCCCCTACCCCCCTCAATGAGAGGAATTATGTAAGGGTTACCCGAAGCAGAGTCTCTGCAGAGATCCCACCCGCACCGGTCCACCCGCACGGGAGCTCATACTTTTAAATATATACGCAAGCTATCTATACACTACAAAGACAATAGGTTCTGTGCATGTGGGTCAAAAAGGTCAAAATTCACCGTGTTTAGAAATGTAGGAAATAATTCACCAAATTGGCTTAAAATTTGATATGTGTGTTGTTTAGCCGACTTACAACGATGATGAAAAATTCAGGCGAAAATATAAAATTGATCGATGCGAAAAAATATCGGCCATTCTATATTAACTCTTTCCCTACGGGCGCACTTAAAATGGGTCGTTGATGACCCGCAAAGTCGTCAATCGAAAAACACGGCACACGGTAACGCAAGATTAAAAATTGAAATTCGACAAGCGACAGGAACATAAAATCCACGCACACGCCAAGTTTGATTTGATTTCATAAACAACTCTGCGATTGGTGGCATTTTGAGTTTTCAAGATGCTATGCGGGCGTGCAAGATGGCCTTTTCTGGAAAAATGTAAATTTTTCAACCTGATTTATGATAATTAATGCTAATTTATATTAACATAATGTGTTTTGTTCGGGAAATTTAAAAGAACAAGTAAAAGCCGGTTTATTGGGCTTCCAGAAAATGTATAGCTTTCGCAACAGTTATGGTTATTTCAAGAGATATCAATTTCAGCCGTAAGGAAAGAGTTAATAAGCAATAATAGGTAAATTGAAAATAATCGAAGAAAAAGCGTGAAAGGAAAAGCAGTTTATTATCTGTTGAATTGAAAATAATCAATGTAAATACAGTTTAACAAAGCAAAAAAATGGTCAGTGACAAAAAATGAACCCCCTTCTCTGCTCCCCCCTACCCCCCTCAATGAGAGGAATTATGTAAGGGTTACCCGAAGCAGAGTCTCTGCAGAGATCCCACCCGCACCGGTCCACCCGCACGGGAGCTCATACTTTTAAATATATACGCAAGCTATCTATACACTACAAAGACAATAGGTTCTGTGCATGTGGGTCAAAAAGGTCAAAATTCACCGTGTTTAGAAATGTAGGAAATAATTCACCAAATTGGCTTAAAATTTGATATGTGTGTTGTTTAGCCGACTTACAACGATGATGAAAAATTCAGGCGAAAATATAAAATTGATCGATGCGAAAAAATATCGGCCATTCTATATTAACTCTTTCCCTACGGGCGCACTTAAAATGGGTCGTTGATGACCCGCAAAGTCGTCAATCGAAAAACACGGCACACGGTAACGCAAGATTAAAAATTGAAATTCGACAAGCGACAGGAACATAAAATCCACGCACACGCCAAGTTTGATTTGATTTCATAAACAACTCTGCGATTGGTGGCATTTTGAGTTTTCAAGATGCTATGCGGGCGTGCAAGATGGCCTTTTCTGGAAAAATGTAAATTTTTCAACCTGATTTATGATAATTAATGCTAATTTATATTAACATAATGTGTTTTGTTCGGGAAATTTAAAAGAACAAGTAAAAGCCGGTTTATTGGGCTTCCAGAAAATGTATAGCTTTCGCAACAGTTATGGTTATTTCAAGAGATATCAATTTCAGCCGTAAGGAAAGAGTTAATAAGCAATAATAGGTAAATTGAAAATAATCGAAGAAAAAGCGTGAAAGGAAAAGCAGTTTATTATCTGTTGAATTGAAAATAATCAATGTAAATACAGTTTAACAAAGCAAAAAAATGGTCAGTGACAAAAAATGAACCCCCTTCTCTGCTCCCCCCTACCCCCCTCAATGAGAGGAATTATGTAAGGGTTACCCGAAGCAGAGTCTCTGCAGAGATCCCACCCGCACCGGTCCACCCGCACGGGAGCTCATACTTTTAAATATATACGCAAGCTATCTATACACTACAAAGACAATAGGTTCTGTGCATGTGGGTCAAAAAGGTCAAAATTCACCGTGTTTAGAAATGTAGGAAATAATTCACCAAATTGGCTTAAAATTTGATATGTGTGTTGTTTAGCCGACTTACAACGATGATGAAAAATTCAGGCGAAAATATAAAATTGATCGATGCGAAAAAATATCGGCCATTCTATATTAACTCTTTCCCTACGGGCGCACTTAAAATGGGTCGTTGATGACCCGCAAAGTCGTCAATCGAAAAACACGGCACACGGTAACGCAAGATTAAAAATTGAAATTCGACAAGCGACAGGAACATAAAATCCACGCACACGCCAAGTTTGATTTGATTTCATAAACAACTCTGCGATTGGTGGCATTTTGAGTTTTCAAGATGCTATGCGGGCGTGCAAGATGGCCTTTTCTGGAAAAATGTAAATTTTTCAACCTGATTTATGATAATTAATGCTAATTTATATTAACATAATGTGTTTTGTTCGGGAAATTTAAAAGAACAAGTAAAAGCCGGTTTATTGGGCTTCCAGAAAATGTATAGCTTTCGCAACAGTTATGGTTATTTCAAGAGATATCAATAGAACAACGTGGTCGTTCAATTTTTGATGTTTTTCAGCCGTAAGGAAAGAGTTAAAGAAATTAAGTGAGCCAGATGAACGCAGACTAAGTGGCAGTTTGTTCCAAAAGTTAATAGCGGTAACTGGAAAAGTTCGGCCAGCTTCTGTAACTCTAGTGAATTTAGGTGTTATTAAGCTCAAATGAGCGCTGCGTGTGTTTCTAGAATGTTGCTGACTATTTAATTTTAACAGTCTGTTTAAATACTCAGGAGTATATCATTAACAGTACGTTTGTATACTATTATACATTTTCTAATGTCCGACTCTACATAAAAAGGTATCCAACCAAGTCTGTTAAATAAATCCACAGAGGAATGACATGGTTGAGCATTAAGGATAATTCTAGCGCAGCGTTTCTGAAGTTTGAATACTTTAGTGAAATTGTTCTTACTACAGTTTGTCCAAGTTGGGCTACAGTAAAGAAATAAGGGTTTGATCATAGCATTGTAAAAGAGAATTCGTTCAGCTGTAGGCAAATACGACTTTATAGACTTCAATATTCCAATGCGTTTTGATAGTTTAGTTGCTAAAAATTAAACTATGCGGTTGGGGCTAGGGATGGTGAAAAGGTGGCCGGGAGGTTATGTTTAGAAAACTCGCTAACCGGGGGAGTTTGGGTTAGAAAACTAGTTAGGCGGGGGGTTAGGGATAGGATCTTTCTTGTTTTGGCGTTAGTTACAATCCAATAACTTACTGGTTACATTGCTATTACAACGCCAATAATTTATTGCTTACAACGTGAGCAACGGCTGACCAGATTATATTGCCGTCAGTAATCCAGCATGTTCCGTAAGTGATGTCAATTACTCAAAGCTAAAAAGCACATGGCTCGTCATCATATAATAAATATAAATGCTGGTTATGGAAACGGACAACCTTGCAAATAGTCTTATAACTCAATAATTACGGAAAACCACTATAAATAACCCGTACGGCACCAAAATTGTCTCTAACGTCATATATTATTTGGAAATTATGGGCTGGTTATGAGCACGTTTTGCGCGATGGCGGACAAAGTTTAGGTGAGTTTGGAACTTGAATTACTTCTGATTCAATTTATATATCTTAAATAATTTTTTATGACTGATGTGGATTTTATTGAATGCTTACAAGGTTGCATTAAACCGTATAAGAACTGACTTATTGACAGAACGTCATTAGCACACAAAAAGATGTTGGCCTCGTTCTTTTTTCACTGTAGTCCCCAACTCACACTGTAAAAACAGACTGGTTGAAACAACCGATTTGATAGGTTATCCCAGATTCATACCAATCTGAATGGTTAAAATAACCAAATATTTTGGTTAAAATGACCGTATTTTGGTTGTTTCAACCAGTAAAATCGGGCTGTTTCAACCCGTAAATACAAGCGGATAAAAAAAAACTCGACATATATCATTCTACGTGCAAACCATTAAGCCCGATTAATAACATATGTTATTTCGGACAGACCGAATAGACAGAATAATCGGTATTTATATCGCGCGTTTTGTTTCATTACAAGCCCTAATTTTTACTTACTAAATTAGTGATTAAACTTTGGACGTTCGATGGAAGTTCTTTGACCTATGTGGATTTTATTGAACGCATGAAGATTCGCATTCATGAGAAGTCTGCACATCTGTCCGATGACATGAGATACACGTCATCAGAAATGTCGGAAAATGAGCTATTGGTAGTCTTGAATTCAAGGAATTATGTACCCAACGGCGTTAAGGACCCTCAAAGAACAGTTCGGTCGACCAAGCCCCATCGCGTGCAGCGCCTATGCAGGTGTATCAGTAATTTGGTTGAAAAGAAGAAATTCCAGCAACGACAGACAGGCGTTGCAAGAGTTGTCTTTCAACGTTGTTAACGACGTCAACGCAAATAATAATATTCGAGGGATCATAAAGCGATTACCAGATAAATTGATTGACACATGGAAAGGTGTAGCATCCGACATCAGAGAGAAGGGAGAGACACCAACGCTGGAGCGTATCAGACGTTTCCTGAAAAAACGTGTCAAATCAGAATTCGATCCAGATTTTGGAGACATCTAGAAAACCAAATTGCAGTGTAACTTCCCACAGACGAAACGCGTCCATTCGTGCCAGAAGGAATACAGGAAACCACTGGAATGCTACCTGTATTTCGAAGAGTATTGGGTAGTGGAATCCCCCACATTCTCCAACTGTTCCATCGACAAAAGGGTACAGCATACCAAAGATCAGTGGCTGTGATTTTCTTGCTTAAATAAGGGTCGTGT
Source organism: Chrysogorgia sp. JL179-B06 (assembly GCA_035772405.1). Taxonomy (NCBI): domain Eukaryota; kingdom Metazoa; phylum Cnidaria; class Anthozoa; order Scleralcyonacea; family Chrysogorgiidae; genus Chrysogorgia; species Chrysogorgia sp. JL179-B06. The sequence goes on along the minus strand of JAYKKM010000361.1, from coordinate 730,608 downwards.
GAAGAGACTACTGACACCGCTATCTTCCGCCCTCGACCAGAATAATATAACGTGAGAGTTTAATTTGAAATCAGTTCTCCCACCAAGCTGGCCCAATATAAATCATAATCGGAGTTCAATACAGGTCTACCGGCATTCGAACCAGTTCGCAAACGAACAAGACTCCAACGGCATATGAGCTTCACTAATATGTTCAATGAACTTTGTAAACAAGATCAACATAGAGAAATTCTACGACTTCGAAACACTCTGAATACGAGTTCTAGAATGTTCCTATCCAACGAGTACAATGTCACAAGATGACAAAAAGCGATGATTTCCCCCAAACAACTATACCCATTGGCCAAACGACGATCGTTGGAAAGAAGCTTGGTAAGATATCTTGCAAAAGTACAAATATATACATGACGAGCCGATTCAAGAATACGAGAAGGAAGGCTGGGCACGCCCGTCGACAACTAATAATTATATACAGACCAAGACCAGTCATCATGGCATATATAGACCAGAAAGGAAAAGCACTCCGCTCAGGATCGTCTTCGACCCAGCCTATCAATATTAATGAGTATCGTTTAATTCATTCCTTTGGAAACCTGTTGGGACTCCTGCTTTTCTTCCGGCAAGAACTGATTGGTTTCGCTTGTGACATCTCCAAGATTTTCTTGCAGGTCTATCTTCCAGGTCAAGATATAGTCAAGTTGCGCACCTATATGGAGAAACATAAAGACCATGGAAGAATCAACTACATATACATATGCCCTGTGATATTTTGTGACAAGAGAAGGCCGATATGTCGAACTTTGGCATGCTAAAGATTGCTGAGGAGAACAAGACGAAGACCCCTGAAGCATCCAAGATCATCGAGCGTGAGAGATACCTTGATAACATCTTCCATTCCTGCTCGACTTCGAAGGATGCGTCGTAGAGTATTGGGGACGTTAAATAAATTATGAACTCATGGAGTTTCGCAATCAAATAATCGCATTACTCCTCGGAACCTGTGCGCCAAAAACTGCGAGAAAGAAAGCAAACAACTAACGATCCCAAATGTACTTGATGCAATGTACAGTGTACAATTCCAAGTCAACAACCGGCAAATAAAGATGAAGTCAGTTCCGAAGGAGAAAAAGGTGTCAGAATCTTTTATGTCCGTTGGAATCCGCAAACTTACGTAATAAACCTCGAAACGGAACTTTACAGAAAAAGAGCTGTTCTATATATCAACTATCTCGAGGTTGTTCGATGTACTCGACCAACCTTGTCGTGATTGACGAGAATAAGTTAATTCATTCTATTTCATTTTATGTAAACAAACATGTCACTTCCGGTGGGGTGATTTGACGTGTTCGGCGTTGCTATGATAATTTTATATGGTCGAAGTTTATGGGTCGTTTTCGTTCGAAGAGTTTGAGAGCTGTGAGTTTTTTGAGAGCTGTAAAATAAACCTTTACATTTTGCAATTTGGTGATTATTTGTGTGGTCTTGGACGTTCCTCGCACAAAAGTGGCGACCCCGGCAGGATATTTCCTGGATAAACGAAGTAAATTGATAACAAACGAAAACATATGCCTCTGACACGGGGTCAGAGCGAAGCTTCGGCGGTTGAAAGTGAAATAGCGACGGACAATATGGAACAAACTTTACAGAAAACCTCGGAGCAAGCTCTGGCAAACAAAAAGAATATCCAACTGGAAACGTAACTAAAAGTAACCAAACATTTGGATGAGCAAACTCAAGATCTCCTGACGCTAGGAACTGAGCGTAAGTTACAACGCCATAAAGTGAATTTGGAAGAGAGAATAAACACATTACACACATTGGTAACAAAAATGATCAAGTTGAAGTTCGAGAGTGGTCTCGAAAAAGAAGCAATAACCGAATGGTCGGGACATCAGGACCAAAGAAATAATAGAAAACTATGAGTATTATTTGGAAACGGTAGAAGTCTGCCTGGAAAAAAGGGAAGATCAAAAACAAGCAAAGAAGAGAGAGGACATCAATGTGCTTGAAGAAGAAAAGCGGCTACGAATCCAAGACGAAGAAGATTACAGAAGAAAACGTAACAGGAAACTAGACGAGGAGCTCGAATTAAAGCGATATGAAATGTTGAGGAGGGAGCAACAAACCGCCAAGTTACCAAAGCTCGAAATAACAAAATTCAAAGGTACGTGTTTAGATTGGTGTCGTTTTTGGCAGCAATTCGAAGCAGAAGTAGACAAGTCAAACAAGGCGGCCATTACCAAGTTTTCCTACCTTCGTGAGTTGCTTACTGACCAACCAAAAACAGAGATTCTCGGACTTACACATGGCGAGAAATGAAGGCCGCGCGCGCGCGTTGGGCATGTATACTCAGAAAAAATTCCAACACAAATCTCACGCGAACCCAACAGTAATTACATAGGGAGAATAAATAAATGTCTTAATATGTCTCTAGATATTGGAGAAAATCCATAATTTCAATGTGATACAAGCAAAGTGAAGTATCAGTCAATACAATATCATTAGCATACCTGTTTTTACGTTCTGAATTAAAGCGATATGAAAGGTTGAGGACGGAGCAACAAACCGCCAAGTTACCAAAGCTCGAAATAACAAAATTCAAAGGTACGTGTTTGGATTGGTGTCGTTTTTGGAGCAATTCGAAGCAGAAGTAGACAAGTCAAACAACCGGCCATTACCAAGTTTTCCTACCTTCGTGAGTTGCTTACTGACCAACCAAAAACAGAAATTCTCGGACTTCCACTATTTAGCGAAGGCTATGACCGTGCGAAGGAGATCCTGAAGAAGAAGTATGGTGTCACTTCAGAAATTGTACAAGCACACGGGAAACAGATTTTGAAGTTACCGACGATTACAACGCTTGACCTGAAGCAAATCCACGAGTTCTACCGTGTCCTGAATGTGAGTGTCAATTCGCTGAAGACTTTGAAGAAATTGGATACCGCAGAGATACTGGTGAGTGAAACGTTGGAAAAGTTGGGGCCCATTAAATCAGACCTCATTCGTACTGATGAAAACTGGCAAGACTGGGGATTCGAAAAACTGTTAGAGGCGCTGAGAGATTTTGCACTGATTAATCCAGAGAAAGAAGCAAGCCCTGGCAAACATGGTAAAAGACCACCTAGACAAGATTCATTCAGAAAAGAAAATCATAACAGATCAACAGAGAAAAGGGTGTTCAAGTGTATATATTGTGAGTCGACAGAGCACAGAAGCAGTGAGTAGAATTTCTCAAGAGAAACAAACTGTGTTACATCTATACTGGTATTGGTCATGGAGCAGCAACTTGTTGAAGTAGAAACTGTGGTTTGTGTGGGCTTAAGCATCATACCTCGCTGCTATGCACCAATACCAACAAGAAAAGCTCTCCTTACATGATTGGGTCCACTAAGGAAACAATTCATCCAACACTGGTAGTAGTTGCAAATGGTGAAAAATTCAGAGTACAGGTGGATACAGGGTCTGGAAGTTCCTTTGCTTCGTTAACCTTTATCAAACACCTTGGAATCAAGCCAACGTACTGGGAATGGAAAAACATTTAAACTATGACAACAACAGTGCATCAAAAGCTACCCATTTATGCAACCAAGCTGTGCTCCATTGATGGCAAAGAACAACTAGATGTCAAGTTAACCATGTTGGACAAGCCCATTATTACTACCTTGAGCAACCCAAGAATTGGAGAGTAGAAGAAGCAAGATCCCTACCTGAGAGGAATACAATTTGACAACGAAGACGAAAAGGTTCAACATCCTATCCATCTTCTTCTCGGAGTAGGATATTTGTCCAGAATGCAGAATTGGCGAGGTCAATAGCAGAGAAAACCACCCTTGGTTGCACACTCATGGGTCTAGGTGAAATTGGTTCACACGCTCAGTATTTTGCAAATACTTCCCACGAAGACTACCAATTGTTCTACAGTTTGGATGTCCTTGGCCTTGAAGACCGCAGTGAAGGAGACCAAAGTGTACATGGCGAATTCAAGGAGCAACTACAGAGAAGACAGGATGGAAGTTATTCAACTAGTCTACCATGGAAACCAGGACATCCACCTTTGCAGGACAATGCAAAAAATGCAAGAGCTCGGCTAGATGGATTACTAAAGAAGTTACAACGTGGTAAAGGAGTGCTACTACAGTACCATAGTATTATTCAAGAGCAAATCAAGCAAGGAATCGTTGAACCTGTACCAGAAAAGCCCACAGGAGAACATGTCTTCTATTTGCCTCATCGACCCGTGGTCAAGGAATCCGCAGAAACAACCAAAGTTCGCAAAGTATATGATGCCTCTGCCAGAGAGAACCATCACTCGCCATCACTGAATGATTGTCTTCAAGTGGGTCCACCACTACAGCCTCTAATACATGATGTCGTAGTGAGAAACCGACTGAATCCCATTGGTTAATTAACTGCAGATGTGAAACAAGCCTTCCACCAGATTTGCATCAATCCAAAAGATAGAGATGCATTTCGGTTCTACTGGATTTCGGATGTGGAGACCAAGAAGATTGTAAATCTCAGATTCACTAGAGTTCCATTTGGCTGTGTTTCTAGTCCCTTCTTGCTTGGAGCAACCTTACAAGAGCATTTGAGCAGTATGGAAGAAGAATACCCAGATACAGTGGCTGAATTAAAGAAGGATCTATATGTAGATGATGTCATCACTGGTGGTGCTGGAGAAGAGGAGCTACTCCGCGTCACACATGAAGCCAACGTGATATTCAACAAAGGAGGCCTAACACTTCATAAGCGGCATTCTTCGCTTGCATGTTTAGAAGATCATCCCAACTCTGATGAGGAGCCGACGTACGCTAAGGAAGCACTGGAAAAATCGCCAACAGAATCCAAAATGTTGGGGATTATGTGGAACAAAGTGGAGGACACTTTAGCCATTACTTTTCAAGAATGCAAGAAAACCAAGGAACTCACCAAAAGAGGAATGTTAAGCGCTCTAGCCAAGGTCTATGACCCCCTTGGTCTGGTCTCGCCTGTTACGCTGGAATCAAAGCACCTATATCGAAAATCGTGTGAAAGAAATGCACATGGGATGGCCCTCTAGAGAAGAAAATGGAGCATACATGGAATCTGTGATTGAGAGGATTGCCAGATGAAGTGGCTGTTCCAAGGAGCATATGCAAAATACACGAGCCAGTAACCGAAGTTACTTTACATGTATTCGGAGATGCAAGCAAAACAGGTTGCTAGGCAGCGGTTTATGGTGTCGTGAAGCAAGGTGAAACGCAAAATCAAGGTCTCTTAGCATCCAAGTCCAGAGTTGCCAAGAAAAATTTAACTATTCCCAGACTTGAACTAGTTTCAGCACATATGGCGGCCAACCTTGTTGATAATGTGCGAACTGCTCTGGAAGGATATAACATCACTGGTATTTATGGCTGCTCCGACAGCACGGTAGTCCTGTGTTGGATCAATAATACCGACAAAGAGTGGAAGCAGTTTTTGGAGAATAGAGTGGAAAATATCAGGCAAAAGACAGGAATACTGTGGAAATACTGTCCTACAGGGGAGAATCCAGCTGACATCGGAAGTAGAGGAGCTACGGCGGTCAACCCGAGGGAATCATGGTGGAAGGGACCCAAGTGGTTAGCAAGAGAAGAGAAGGGGCCTAAATGGAGTGTTCTTGAACCAACCAAAGAAGTAAACCAGGAAGCAAGGATCCTAAATCAATTGCATATGACGTCAGTTGAGGTGGAAACCAGTGGTTTACAGAAGCTGACCGAGAAATACTGTCTCTGGAAAGTCCAAGGAGTAGTTGCATGGGTTCTGAGGTTCATATCCAATGTACGTACAAAACCAAAAACCTGTGGTATACTTTCCACTAAAGAAATCCAGGAAGCAGAAAAGTGTCTGGTCAAGATGTCTCAGAAAGCTTCAACATTGGATCCTGATCATGAGCATATCTCACTACGACTTGGTCTGGAGGCCGACAAAGAGGGTGTCCACTGTAAATGACGCGTCATGGGAGAGTATCCTGTGTACATACAAAGAGCAAGATTGATAATTGAAGATGCACACACATTGATAATTGAAGATGCACTTCACGGAGGGGTAGCGTCAACCATGGCAAAAGTTAGAGAAAGGTTGTGGATAGAGAAATTAAGAATATTGGTGATTGGTTTACAAGTGTGAACGCTACCGGGTGAAACCGTTACCATCCCCTCCGATTGCTCAACTACCCAGATTTCGAACACAAGGAGAAAGAGCCTTTCAGAGTAGATTTCGCTGGACCTCTGGAATACAAGATAAGTAAGAAGCAGCAAGGAAAATCTTACATCGCGTTGTACACTTGTGCAGCTTCACGAGCATTATACCTGCATGGATCTATTACCCGACGTGACAGCAGCAGAATTTAAGTGAAGCTTAGGCGAGTTCATAGCCAGAAGAGGTAATCCTACAAGAATGGTTAGCGACAACGGAAAGACGTTCGTAGCCACTGCAAGATGGCTGCACAAGCTCAAACGAAACCAGTTGGTCAACGATTACTTGGCTAGAATGAATATAGAGTGGCAATTTAACCTATCGAGAACCTCGTGGTGGTGAGGTTTTTTTGCGAGAATGGTGGGATTGATGAAAGCATCACTTAAAAAGCTGTTGGCAGAGCAACCTGATTTTCAAGCAACTTAAAGAAGTCCTTGTCGATGTAGAAGTTACCATGAATAATCGGCCTCTTGGATATATGGAAGAAGACTTCGTGCTGCCTCCGCTTACACCTAACACACTGATTCATGGTGCAAACATCAGTCTACCTGAAAAAGAGACTGACGATATGGATGAAGGAATGAAAATGTGCAAGAGAGCAAAGTATATTCAACGCTGCAAGGACATGATGTGGAGGAGGTGGACAACCGAGTATATCAGATCTTTAAGATAGAGCGACGCTTCCAAAACACTGGTAAAGCAACAGATATTTCTGTTGGAGAAATAATGTTAATCAAAGGAGACCAGAAGAATAGAGGCCATTGGAAAATGGGTGTTGTACAGAAGCTGGTGAAAGGTAAAGATGGAGTTACCAGAGGTGCAAAGTTGAAAACAAGTACAAGCGTCCTGGATCGACCGTTGCAGCTTCTTTACCCAATGGAGTTGAAGGTAGCATCAAAACAGATGACCAAGAACAGTAACGAAGAACTAAACCCTGGAGCAGAAGAATTCAAACCAAAAGAGCAAAGAGCTGCAAAAGGGGGAGAGTGACGAGAATAATTTAATTTATTCTATTTTATTTTATGTAAAGAAACATTTCACTTCCGGTGGGGTAATTTGACGTGTTCAGCGTTGCTATTATAATTGTATGTGGTCGAAGTTTATGGGTCGTTTTCGTTCGAAGAGTTTGAGAGCTGTGCGTTTTTTGAGAGCTGTGAAATAAACCTTTACATTTTGCGACTTGGTGATTATTTGTGTGGTCTCGGACGTTCCCCACATGATGATAAAAGCGATAATTGCATTAAAAAGAGATTTGGAAGATGAAGAAATTTGGACGGAATGACCCGTTGCCGAAAGAAATGCAACAGTCGCTGAAGAATTTATTCGCGGAAATCGAGGTCCTCGTTCTTCAAAAGCAAGAGTAGCGCCTCTTTGGCAGACTACTATTCCAAGACTAGAGCAAATGGTTGCAGTCATTGCGACCAGAGTTGCCAGTCTACGATCTACAAATAATTGAAGATCAATTAGTCCGAAGAAATTAATTTATGGTTAGAATCAAAGATTGTTCTCCATTGGCTCCGTTCGGAGTCTTCATCCAAATAAGCGTTTGTAGGCGTGAGATTAGCAGAAATCCAAAGAACTTGGGAACCTATACCAAATTCTGATTTGTAACGACTACTCTTAATCCAGGTGATGATCATTGCCGTGGTATTCTGGTCAGTGATACGGATGTATGTTGGACCTCCATTCCTAAAAAAACCAAAGGTTGAATGGCGAGCCGAAATGCGCGAAGTACGACTCAAGATCGGACCCCAAGCTGAAAGGGAATAAGCCTATAGTCACTTTCACTATGTTAAAAAACTGCCATGGTTTACCTTCTACGTATTCTAGCTTGACAAGATTATACAGGGTTACATCATATTGCCTGCGCTTCATCTCGAATGCGAGGTTGCGAGTCCATCTAGCTGTAGCACTCTCCCAGCTAGGAGGTCGAATCGAGATAAAATCGGTATAACAATGTAAAGTTCGATACATGTACAATTGTTAATTGCAAATCCTCAGAAATTGTTTCTGATTCACGGACAGGCACAGATAACATAACTTTCTGATTGCTGTTGAAAACCGCTCTAAACATTAAGCTACGAGATTCGGATGTAGAGCGAAGGTTACAATAACAATAATTAATAATAATAATAATAATAATAATAATGATAATAATAATAATAATAATAATAATTTAATCACTTCCTATGAACCTTGGCATATCGCAATAGCTACTGCCAAGTTTAAAAATACATAGTAGTTTGTTAGCCTATACTAACACTCAACTTATCATAACAACTTTTTGACCCTATGTCTCCAGATATGGTTGGCCATTATTACATTTGTTACAGTTTTATCGCATCTTTCTTAATATTCAATCTCCTCAAGTCCATATACACACTTTGTCGGACACAACCTATAATGCACCGAAACAAAGTATGACTACTCACTAGACTCACTGTCCAATTCTGAGAACTTAAATAGTCACATAGCCGCTTGTAATGACGCAGTTTAGAATTATACGCCAGTTCAAAGTACATATCAAAGCACACAGTTACTTCAACAATTATAATCTCCCGCGCGATTACATTCACAATGACGATGTCTGGTTTTCGGATAATGATAATAATAATAATAATAATAATAATAATAATAATAATAATAATAATAATAATGATTACAGTTCTTGGCGTTAACTATACAATAAGTTAAAATACAACAAACTAAGAATTATTCCGTACTACATGAATTAAAAAGATGAGTTTTTAAACATGATCAGTTAAATTTAGTAACTGACTTTGAATTTCTAATATTGGAAGGAAGAGCATCCAAAGTCTACGTTCAGCTATCGAGAATGCGCGGTCCCCATAGGTTACATAAGTAGACTTGGGGACCGTAATAAGTCACTTTGAGTTTAAGCGCAAGTCACAAACTGGCGTATAACTAGTAACACTGATTTTTAAACGACCATTAACTTTCTTACAAGTAATAACAGGAGTTTAAAAGAGATACGTTCCCTTATTGGTAGCCAGTGTGAAGAGCACAACACAGGTATTGTGTGCAGTTATGTGCGTTTGGCTCGAATGACTGGCCTGTCTGCTGTTTCGATACATTCAAGTACTCGTCATGCAACTGTCACTATATATCTATGTAAAGTTTATGAATTTGTTGTTGAGAGCTTTTGGCCTGATAGGATCGGGAAACACCTGCGACGTTGCTAATTTTGCTATTTATGTGTTCATTCATATAAAAGTGTTTATTTATATATATTTTTTTAAAAACAAGATAGTTACACTTAATAAATGAGAATTCGAGTAAAACTCAAGTAGCTAAAATAATTATGCGGTTGAGCTTGTTTATACTACTATGCGCATAAAAGTAGTTTTAACTACAAAATTGTAATCCATACACGAATGGCAACTTTAAGTTTAACAAAAATTAGAGTATAGTTAAAATAATGGAGGGAAAATGTACAGTCGACTCCAGATAACTCGAACCTTTTTCTATTTCCCTTGAAGGTTCGAGTTAACGGGAGTCGACTGTATTTGTTTATACTACAGTCAGTCAGAGTCATAGTAGTTTTACTACGAAATTGTAGTAAAAAAAACTATGGCCGAATTACGTACATTCCAGATCGACAGGTTAAAATAACTAAACTTCTGTCGTTGTTTTTACTACTGATGATAACACTGTAGAAAGACCTGCGTAAAGGACAGAAAAATCGTTATAACAATATAAAGTTCGATAGAACATGGACGATCGTCAAATTTAAATTCTCAGAAAAAGTTTTTGAGTCCCTTTTGATTGCCGGTGAGGCACTATATAACCATTGTGCACCAAGACTCATATGGAGGGGGGAGGTTACAACGACGATTTACCTACTGCCTATATACGGCAGTCATTATATATCAACATAAAGTTCATTAATTGGACAATGTGAGCTATTGACGTGGTGTAAAACATCAGCCATTGTTTTTGCGATCTTATATTGAGGTTCACAAAACCTTTTAGTCAGGAAAATAATAGTAACGAGAGACGCTGTCAAGAAGGCCAAGTCGGACTTCGTAAAAAAGTATCCTCACGCCACACTGGCCAAGTTTTGCTTTGAGCCTATCCAAACAAGGCAGGGTGATGTGACAAGGGTCGATATCTACTTCGTCAACAACGACATACACTAGAAAACTTAGCGTGTTGTAAGCGTGTTCTAAGCACACGTAGGCGTGTTCTTAATACACATAGGCGTGTTCTAAACACACGTGAGCGTGTTGTTGACGTGTTGTGATATGTTAGACGTGTTGCGCCGTGTTGTAACAACACGTAGCCAGAACACACTAACGTGTTGTTATAACATAACATGCGTTACAACACGCACGCAACACGGCTTGCCACACACAAAGCGTGTTGCAAATCAGTTAAAAACACACTGACGTGTAAAAAGTCAGACATTTTGTTACACACTATGCGTGTAAAAAAGGAGACATTTTTAACACTTTAATATGACTCTGACTTGTGATATTTTAACGTGTATTGGCAATCCTGCCAATCATTTTCAGTTTCATATTGACTTATGGAACACTATTCGTGTCATTTTACAGTTAGTGTGAGAGTATAAAAAGGAAACGACGCTTTTGTTGAAAAGGCGGGAAACGAAACAATACAATTATAAAACATGTACCAAGACCATAAATCAGTTTTTAGCTTTTATATTAAAGTCTTTAAAAATGTTACAGATTAACTGATATATCCGAATTAAGACTTAGACTATTGTATGCTTCTCCAATAAAACCTGATTTTTAAACAATGTTTTTAATATGAGGTACATTGAGGTACAGGTGAATGCTATTCTATACGGCCTATGTCCCATAAAACACCAGGGTCTTCGTAGGCTCTTTCTTTTAGTGCTGAGACTATTGCTGAGCCATGAAGAAGTATCCTTTCGAAAATCGTCCACAACGTCAAACCGAAAGGACGAATTTTAGTGAACTCATAACGGCAGAAGGTTTGGAGGAAGTGGCAAATAAGCAAGAAGGTCAGTTATTATAGTGTATTTTTGTGACAGCAATATATTTTTTGTTAAAATTCTTTCTGTCAATTGTGAGGATATACTAAGAAGCATTTCCGCTAATAGTAATATTAATAGTATAATATACGAATACTTTAATGAGTAATTGTTTGTTTTTCCATTTACACAAACGTTGTGAACAGTCATTTGAATACTTAAACTTCTAATTTTGCAATTTTGCCTCGAAAAATTCATATGAATTGACAGCAAGGCTTGGGAAAATATTAAGCTATATGTTGTTCTGTTTCTTTGCTATGTTGTTCTGTTTCTTTTTTACGATTTTCAGGCGGCACAGGTTTTGTATTTTATATGTTTTGTTGTTGATATTTGTTGTGTTTATTTTTTGTTAATCTGTTTTTAATTGAGTGCACTTGTTAAAAAAATAAAACGTAAAATGAAGGCTTTTAGCACTGTATGCTTATATAGGTAATTAAAAATTAGATTTGGCAATATATTCATTGTTTCAAATTTATTTTGGAAGAAAGAAACAGTAAACTATTGGTGTTATTATATATTGTATTGTATTGTATTGTGTTGTATTGTATTGTATTGTATTGTATTGTATTGTATTGTATTGTATTGTATTGTATTGTATTGTATTGTATTGTATTGTATTGTATTGTATTGTATTGTATTGTATTGTATTGTATTGTATTGTAATGTATTTTATTATATGACAATGACGTAATTCTTCCATATAAGGGCACGAGAACAGAACAAATACCAGGCCGTATTGCATGGTAAAATCCGTATTTCTCCTCTTCTGAACAGAACAAAAATACGGATTTTTTTGCGGCTTTAAACCAAAGCCTAAAATGGCGGATGCGAACTGTCTTTTTAATTTTGAAAATGTAAGTACAGACATGAACGACGCCTTATTATTTTCGTTAAACTCTGACGACTTTGACGATGAATATCTCAAAGCAATGGACAGTTTAACAGAAACAACGTCTGACAACGTATCACAAACAAACGAGGAAATGAAATAAATACAAACTTATTCAATTTCTGCAAGTAGTCATACGTTTCTCATGCGTCTCGTTTCTCGCATTTTTCCTCGCCGGCGGCCGGCTCGGAAAAATACTTGAGAAACTCGTAAAATACCCGGCCGTATTATATGCCAAACCATTCAATAAGATATAAGTATTGTATTGTATTTATCATTTATAGACCCAGAGCGAGGGGAATTCGATGAAATATTACCCCGAGGGATGATGATATCATCCCGAGGGGTAATATTTCGACAAATTCCCCGAGTGTAGGGTCTATAAATAATCTTGAATGCTGTCTTGAAACGTCTAGAAACGTCTTGGAACGTCTTGTTGTTCCTACATTGTTTACAGGCTCATCTTGGTTTACGCGCGAGTCGTGGGTACGAGCGGGGTTCCCCGCCAATTACGTCATCAGCGGGGAATTCGAGGTTAAAGCGGGGAATTCCAGTTTAAATTGACTGGTCACGTGGTACAAATCTAGCTCTTTGATTGGACAATTTATAGTTGAGGTATAATATTATATAATATATAATATATAATATATAATAATATATAATATATATAATATAATATAATATAATATATGATATAATATAATATAATATAATATAATATACTATAATATAATATAATATAATAATTATAATATTATATTATATTATACCTCAACTATAAATTTACCAATCAAAGAGCTAGATTTCTACCACGTGACCAGTCAATTTATTCTCAAATTCCCTGCTTTAACCTCAAATTCCCTGCTGATGAGGTCATCAGTGGGTAATTCGAGTTAGAATTACCTGATGATGACGTATTCAGCGTGGAATTCTACTTCGAATACCCCGCTCGTACCCAGTACACGCGCGTAAAACAAAACGAGCCTGTAAACAATGGAGGAACAAGAAGCGGTTCCAAGACGTTTCAAGACAGCATTCAATATTGTTTCGGTATAATATATCATTTATAGACCCTCCGCTCGGGGAATTCGTAGAAATATATAATATATTAAATATTATATTAAATATTATATTATATTATATTATATTATATTATATTATATTATATTATATTATATTATATTATATTATATTATATTATATTATATTATATTATATTATATTATATTATATTATATTATATTATATTATATTATATTATATTATATTATATTATATTATTATATTATATTATATTATTATTATATTATTATATTATTATATTATTATATTATTATATTATATTATATTTTATAAAATAAGTCGTGTCTTACACACGCTGTGATTGGTCAGTTACCGTGTTTATATCAGGCTATATAACATGGATGGATTACGCCATCGTGATGGCCATCAATTAACCATCAATTAGCCATCATGCGCCATCAATTAGCCATCATACGCCATCAATTAGCCATCACGGCGCCATCATACGCAGTAAGGAGAATTTACGTGTTGATAAAAATGATATTTGTACATTTTGTTTGCTTTCTACGGGTTATTTTATAAAATAAATAGAAAACATTTTTATCCGTGTTCCCATACGTTATATAAACACTCGTGGAAGTTTGGGAGAACTCGAAATCGCGTGTACCCACTATGATTTCTCGTTCTCCCAAACTTCCACTCGTGTTTATATAATATATGTAAACACGGATTTTCCGTGTTCTATTTCTTAAATATTATATTATATTATATTATATTGTATTATATTATATTATATTATATTATATTATATTATATTATATTATATTATATTATATTATATTATATTATATTATATTATATTATATTATATTATATTATATTATATTATATTATATTATATTATATTATATATTATATATATTATTAGTACTACAGTAGCTAGTGTTTGACCAAAACTCTCTACCCAGACTCTGCCCTAAATCTATGACAAGTTAGGACAAAATCTGTTTCAAATATGCTGTAAACTATTAAAATGCAATAAAAATAACTTACATGAAGAGATTTCAAATAATTTTGATAAGTTTTACTGTTCATGTAAGTCATTTGTTATTTCATTTTAATAGCTAATACAGTGTATTTAAAAAAGATTTTGTCATAACTTGTAAATCCAAACAGAGGGCGGGGTCTGGGTACAAGTTTTGCTCAAACTAGCTGGTATTAATATATATATATATAGGTAATATTTGGCATTTCACTCGATCAAACTACATGTTGAAAGGATTTATGGTGAAGGAAAATTTCGAGTGTTAGAATACATACATTTTAAGACCAAACCGGGACCAGTTGCGAAAAATGCAACTTAGCGGAAATATATATATATATATATATATATATATATATATATAATATATATATATATATATATATATATATATATATATATATATATATATATATATATATATATATATATATATATATATATATATATATATATATATATATATATATATTAAATATATATATATATATATATATATATATATATATTATATATATATATATATATATATATATATATATATATATATATATATATATATATATATATATATATATATATATATACGTGTAGGTTTTGGTCTACGAAATGCAAAGAGTGCTCAACAACATATAGTTAGAGCAAATAATAGATTTTCGCTTACCTCAAAACTGGTCTGCTACAACTTGTTTCATCTGTAAAAGAATCTTCAGGCAGTGACTGAAGATTCTTTTACAGATGAAACAAGTTGTAGCAGACCAGTTTTGAGGTAAGCGAAAATCTATATATATATATATATATATATATATATATATATATATATATATATATATATATATATATATATATATATATATATATATATATATATATATATATATATATATATATATATATATATATATATATATATATATAATATATATATATATATATATATATATATATATATATATATATAGTACTAATAATGTACTATAAGTACTAATAATGCAATGTGCAATGCAATGTGCAATGCAATGTGCAATGCAATGTGCAATGCAATTTGCAATGCGATGTGCAATGCGATGTGCAATGCGATGTGCAATGCGATGTGCAATGCGATGTGCAATGCGATGTGCAATGCGATGTGCAATGCGATGTGCAATGCGATGTGCAATGCGATGTGCAATGCGATGTGCAATGCGATGTGCAATGCGATGTGCAATGCGATGTGCAATGCGATGTGCAATGCGATGTGCAATGCGATGTGCAATGCGATGTGCAATGCGATGTGCTATGCGATGTGCAATGCGATGTGCAATGCGATGTGCAATGCGATGTGCAATGCGATGTGCAATGCGATGTGCAATGCGATGTGCAATGCGATGTGCAATGCGATGTGCAATGCGATGTGCAATGCGATGTGCAATGCGATGTGCAATGCGATGTGCAATGCGATGTGCAATGCGATGTGCAATGCGATGTGCAATTCGATGTGCAATTCGATGTGCAATTCGATGTGCAATGCGATGTGCAATGCAATGTGCAATGCAATGTGCAATGCAATGTGCAATGCAATGTGCAATGCAATGTGCAATGCAATGTGCAATGCAATGTACAATGCAATGTGCAATGCAATGTGCAATGCAATGTGCAATGCAATGTGCAATGCAATGTGCAATGCAATGTGCAATGCAATGTGCAATGCAATGTGCAATGCAATGTGCAATGCAATGTGCAATGCAATGTGCAATGCAATGTGCAATGCAATGTGCAATGCAATGTGCAATGCAATGTGCAATGCAATGTGCAATGCAATACAATAACACTAATAGTTTTTGTTTGATAACATAATTATACACTTTCTTTTACATCTAATGAAGGTACTGAAACTAGTACAAATTTTCCGGTCCAAAAATTTGGAACACCATTGACGAGACTTTCAAATCTTTATGCAAAGGTTCTTTTAAAAGAAAATTAAAAGTGCAGCTAATTGGCTTGTACTAATATTTGGTATATATGCTAGTTAGCTGCTCTTGTATTGTAATTATATCAGATAATTAATAATGAACTCTCTACCAGATATATTCTATCCTATTTAATGTAACTTTTTAATGACCACCTGTCTTGATTAGCCCTAATATGGTTATTACAGGTGGTCATGCACATAAACAAATTTGTTAACATCTTTGTATTTCAATGTATTTGTATTTTCTTTTCCGCATTAAATCTACTACTAATACATACTATTGAGTGAAGCTAAACAACTCCAATTTATTGAATACATGGAGCAGCAAATAAATAAAGCAAAAAATCATTCAATTTTATGATGAGACACTGTACCTGAACATTATTTCAATAGGTGAAAGTCAAATAAAGTGCAGTAAACTTGAATGTCAGAAAGATATATCCATTTTAAGAACCAACCAGGACCAGTTATTTAAAATGCAACTCCAAGGCCTTGACTAAGAATTGCAACCTCAGGATTTCTAGACCAGCACTCTGCTGATAGAGCTGCAGAAGCCTTTAAATTGGCATGTGCAATATGGTGCAAGACTTTGGAGTTACATTTTTCACAACTATAGTACTGCAGGTTGTGTCTTAAATGTATATCTTTCTGTCACTGAAGTTTACTACACCTTACTTTAACTGTCATCTACAGACATGCCAAATATATTATCCTTAAAGTTAAATATATAAGGTCATGTACTCATGTTTACTTTAAAAAATAATAATGTGAATGTGTATGTCAGTAAAAAGGAAATTTCCTCATTTAAAACTAAATTGCAGTACCTAAGGGTTGGGGAGATGCTTGAGCCATTGAACTATATGGACTACAGTCAGGATATAATATAAGTATATTATATAATACTATATACAGTATAATACTACTGTGTATACAGTAATATATATTTAAAATATATAATATAAGTTACCACATTTAGTAACTGACAGACTAGCTGGCACTTTGTCCATTTTAAATATTTTAATAAACTTACATACAATATTGTTCCACTCATTGATACAGAGTCACTAATTTTCAGCAAGGACTAAAGGAGATACCCAGTCCAGTGTTTTATAATAACGCTCCGTGTTTGATAACTCAAATCTGCGACTGGAATCGAACAAGCCTTCATCTATGTCGACCGAGCGCTTGTACAACATGTCAAGTAATCAAGTCACCAGTCCATTGTCATAATATTACTGAAGCTGTTTAATATAAAATATGGCAAAGAAACACTCAACGCAGCTGCACTGAACGATGCTGTTTTGATGGATAAGGCGCAAACAACGAGAAAGAACCACTAAATCGAAGAAAGTTGACATTTGAAATTAATAGATTAATCAAAACCTTATTTTATTTTGTGTGAAGCGGAACACGCCTTTAGAACGGAACACGCCAGCTCATAACACGTCTGTCGTAGCACACGCTTTTAGACATCGGCAACACACACAGCGTGTCCGAGCTGCAACACTCCAAGTGTGTCACGTTAAAAACTTGCAACACGCCAAACGTGTTAATTTACAACACGCCAAACGTGTTAATTTATAACACGCACTTTTGTCCCCTATAGCAACACGCCAATTTGGGGTGCGTGTTCTGAAAACATGTTGCGTGTTATTGTAACACGTCATAGTGTGTTCTTACAACACACATAAATTTTGAACACGCTGCAGTGTTCAACACATTAAAAGGTTAAAAATCTTGTGGAGTTTGTTAGATTGGGGAAAGTGTTTGTCGATGAGGTTCAAGAAATAACGTCCTATGTTAGTCTTGACATTCTTGCTATAGGGAGGGTTGTACCAGATCACGTTTCTTCTTCTATTTTTTTTTTGCTGGTTGGCGTTGTGTCGTTTTGTCTCTGGCTGTCAGTATATGAAAGGCGTACGTCAAAGTCGCTACGTTTTAGGGCATCTTCGTAGATTGATGCTGCAGCTTGGAACGTTTCCTGGTCGCAAGATAGTTTTGAAATTTTGGTATTGATCGACGTGGGTAGTTGTTTTAGGATAGAAGGTGATGGTTGGTTGGATTGGCGGTTGATATAGATGGGCTCGTCGTTTGGTTTTCGGTAGGGTTGGTATTTTCCGTTGGTAAGGTTGAGATTGATATCTAGGAAGTTGACGCTTTTCATGTAGATTTGCGCGGTTATTTTGAAACCGAAGTCGCTGAAGATCTTCGTTAGCTCTTTTCTTGCTTTATCAACTAATCTGGCAGATTCACTATTAAAGGCAACTAGTCCGTCGTCTCGGTATAATCCTATCTTGTTTCCAAATTTTTTTTGAGCGCGTTAAGGATAAAAAGGCCAACAAGTTCGCAGACTTCGGCACCGTCATAGCTGCCCATCGTTACGTCGAACATGCTCGAACTTTCTCTCTTTACCCATGGTAGGTCGCCGTTGAACAAAAGTGGCTTGCGCGCGTGGTATATGGCCTTGATATGTTGTTCGGGGATGGTGGTTTGTTCTTGTGCCCAGAAAATGGCTTTGTTTAGCAACTCTTCGGATATGGAAGGGTAAAAATCTACGATGTCAAAAGAAATAAATGTATGTTTGCTCTTGTCTAGTTGTTTGAACCAGTCAATAACTGCTTCGGAGTTTCGCCATTGATTTGCGCCCGTGAGGGATCGGATTTTTTGGTTTATCTCATCGAGAAAAATTTTGCTAACCTTTCCAAGTTCGCTTTTGGCCGGGTTGATGAGTCAGCATTTCGGGTTGTTCTCGAAGTTGTCTTGATGGTCCTTAAGTGAGATAAAAGCCTGTCGTTGCGCCATCGGTTCAATTCTGTTGGTGATGTCAAGTTCATTCGCAATGTCTTGCAATTCATGGTTGATTTCGTTGATCGTCTCACTTTTCCCTAGCTTATAGTTTGCTGTTATGTTTTCTGTTGGGAGCTTGTTATACTCATTTGCGTCCATTTCATAAATGTTTCTAGTTTTATCGGCGAAGACGAATACGTTCGACGATGACTGTATCTTCTGTGCGTCGCGTGCGAGCGAGTTCAGGAACTGGTCGTTGAGTTTTCTAAATTTTACGTTTTCAATCATGTGTAACAGGTCATCTTCGAAATTTTTCAGCTCGGTGGTTTGCGGTGGGATACTTCTTGATTTTAGACCAAACTTGTTATTATTCGGAGCGTCGTCGTTGTTGCCGTTAATAAAGAAGTGGGCTTTCCATCGCATCCGTCTGATGAGGCTTTCGGTCTTTTCGATAAGGTTTCTTCGATACGCATCTGGTTTTGGCAAGGCGACATTTTTCAAAGAATAGTTGAAGAGGATCTTATGCATCTTAAGGTTGTATCCAAACCAATAGAAAGTGCTCAACTGCGTGCAGGAGCGGAATAATATAAAAACAAAATATGCAGGAAATTGGCGTTGATAAGAGTGCTCAATACCGGATGGTAAGGCTAATTATCATGAAAGCTGATAAAACTAACTTATTAAATAAAAGAGCAGAACTTTTCTCGAAGTGCCGGCACAAAAACAGATTCTATTTAGAGAACATATGCCGGAAAAATAGACCAAAATAACTTGAACAAAATGACACCTTGACTTTCCGCCGAAGACATCATAAAAGAAGAGTTGAAGCGGATTTTATTTCAGTTGCTTGATGATTGCCTTGTGCATGAAACTTTGAGTAGTGACAAACATATCTTTTAGGAATATATATATATATATATATATATATATATATATATATATATATATTATATATATATATATATATATATATATATATATATATATATATATATATATATATATATATATATATATATATATATATATATATATATATATATATATATATATATATATATATATATATATATATATATATATATATATATATATATATATATATATATATATATATATATATATATATTTATATTTATATATATATATATATATATATATATATATATATATATATATATATATATATATATATATATATATATATATATATATATTACCTATTATATATATATATATATATATATATATATATATATATATATATATATATATATATATATATATATATATATATATATATATATAAATAAATAAATACATATATATATATATATATATATATATATATATATATATATATATATATATATATATATATATATATATATATATATATGTGTTATATGTTATATGTTAATTACAAACTGTAAGACAGCAGGAGAAACGTAATATCCTGTAGTGTCATCAGCGTAAAGTCTAAGCGAGATATTTGGAACAGAATAACATAAATCATTAATAAATAGATTAAACAGTAGAGGGTCCAATAGGGACCCTTGTGGTACTCCCGTCTTAACTTCAGTGTAGTTAGAATATTCCCCTAACAGCTTGAATCGCTGCTGTCTACCAAGAATGTAGGATGACATCAAATCCAACGCTGATCTAGATAATCCATAGGCATTTAACTTAGCTAATAAGAGGTGGTGGTTAATACTGTCAAATGCCTTGCTGAGATCGATTGTTACTGCAACTACAGCTTCTCTGTTGTCTAGGTCATGCCGCCAATCTTCTGTCATCTTTAAGATAGCGGAGCAACAAGAATGGTTCTTCCGAAATCGAGACAGATCTGTTGAGAGATATGGGTTAAAAGAACCATACAGTTGATTGTACATAATCCTCTCATAGATCTTGGAGATGGCCTCAGGATAGAAATGGCACGATAATTACTTTTGCAAGTACTTTCGTCCTTTTTGAAGATAGGTATAATGTTACTTTGTTTCCATTCTGTCGGCCAAGTACAATTAACTATAAAGTGATTTATGAGATACGCGATGTGTTCTGCTAGAACAGGGGTGGACACTAAGTAGTCTTGGTGAAATACCATCAACACCCACTGCATTCTTAGGATTCAATTTTTCGAGAATATTCTGTACGTATTTGGCACTAACAGTTTGAAATTCAAAATTCTCTAGGATGCATTTATCCTTTATCATCTGAACACTTGGGTGGTCATCGAAATCGGCCATGGTAGCTTCCTCACAATTGTCACCAGTTACCACATTAGCAAAATAGTCATTTAAGACATTTGCTATCTCAGATGGATTAGTAAGGACGTTGTTGTTTTCGACCAATATTATACTACCTTGTTTACACGACCCTCTATTTGGAAGTAAGGGCTTCATCTTTTTCCAAACTACACTCACCCTCCGACCATTCAAAGACATCACTCACCTTCAAGGGATGCCAGAAATTGGAGTGAAGTGTGAGTGAAAGATACACGTCCCTTCAGACACATTCATCTCAACTAAGGGATAACAATATGGCTGATAGGTGGCTAAGAAGGTTGGAATTACTAGACAATATTCCAAGAGACAACAGAAATAGGCCGAATTTACCGGATTTTGATTATGGTAGATATGATGAATCGAGACAGATCTGTTGAGAGATATGGGTTAAAAGAACCATACAGTTGATTGTACATAATCCTCTCATAGATCTTGGAGATGGCCTCAGGATAGAAATGGCACGATAATTACTTTTGCAAGTACTTTCGTCCTTTTTGAAGATAGGTATAATGTTACTTTGTTTCCATTCTGTCGGCCAAGTACAATTAACTATAAAGTGATTTATGAGATACGCGATGTGTTCTGCTAGAACAGGGGTGGACACTAAGTAGTCTTGGTGAAATACCATCAACACCCACTGCATTCTTAGGATTCAATTTTTCGAGAATATTCTGTACGTATTTGGCACTAACAGTTTGAAATTCAAAATTCTCTAGGATGCATTTATCCTTTATCATCTGAACACTTGGGTGGTCATCGAAATCGGCCATGGTAGCTTCCTCACAATTGTCACCAGTTACCACATTAGCAAAATAGTCATTTAAGACATTTGCTATCTCAGATGGATTAGTAAGGACGTTGTTGTTTTCGACCAATATTATACTACCTTGTTTACACGACCCTCTATTTGGAAGTAAGGGCTTCATCTTTTTCCAAACTACACTCACCCTCCGACCATTCAAAGACATCACTCACCTTCAAGGGATGCCAGAAATTGGAGTGAAGTGTGAGTGAAAGATACACGTCCCTTCAGACACATTCATCTCAACTAAGGGATAACAATATGGCTGATAGGTGGCTAAGAAGGTTGGAATTACTAGACAATATTCCAAGAGACAACAGAAATAGGCCGAATTTACCGGATTTTGATTATGGTAGATATGATGAGGAGCAATTTCGGTCCCGGTCCAGACTAACGAAGGATGGGTTTCGTGATCTACTGGACATACTACGGCCGAATATATATGCACATAATGCTCGAGGAAGACCTATTCTTGCCGATATACAACTGTTGTTGGCTCTCCGGTTTTATGCCACGGGTACATTCCAATTAGCTTGCGGAGACTTATGTGTAATTTCCCAGCCGACAGCAAGTAGGATTCTCGAGCATGTATCTGTTTTCCCTCCAGATCACATCCTGCCACAAACCAAGCTAGATTTTTTGAGAATCTGTTCATTTACAAGCGTGGTAGGGTCTATTGATTGTACACATATCAAAATATGATGCCCTCATGGGGGAATGAATGTTGAAATGTTTAGAAATAGAAAAGGATGGTTTTCTATCAACGTTCAAGCCGTTTGCGGACCACATTTGGACATAGAAAACATTGCTGCTCGATGGCGAGGTAGCGTCCACGACGCAATAATTTTCGACAACAGCCGTCTATGCGCTCAGTTTGAACGAGGAAACATTGACGGTATGTTACTTGGTGATAGCGGTTATCCATGCCGGCAATATATCATGACACCACCAGGGGATCCACATACTCAACCAGAACGCAGATATAATGTATCGCAAATACGTACGAGAAATACTGTGGAAAGGATGTTTGGCATATGGAAGAGGTTGTTTCCATGTTTATCAACGTGTCTTCGAACGAAACTGGAAACGACTTTAACCATCATTGTCGCAACAGCAGTGTTGTACAATTTCATACGACGTCGCAATGACCCCATGCATTGATGAATGGGAACCTCTCCCGCCTGGTGGGGATGGGTTAGCTGCTGTATACATGGTGATGAACGACGTTTGGGAAATAGTAGTAATATATATATATATATATATATATATATATCAATGTGTTTGGGACTGGACCGAGCTCTAAGCCAATCAGAATCAAGAATTGATTTGAATGGACCAATCAGAGCACAGCCAGTCCAAAATTTCCAGGGGGGTTGAATAGTTTTAACGTGTGGTCACCCTGTTAAGAGCGACCAGCCATCAAATCAGGGGGGATATGCACCTGGTCGTATACAAGAGGTTTTTTGTGAATTTTGTATATATTTATCTCATGAAATCTGGTGTTGTTGTACGACCAGTTTTTGGTTTATCCTTGAGTTTGACGACCAGAGAGAGAGAGAGGAAGGTCAATCAAGGTGATCGTAGTCAATTTCATGAGATAGATATTTAAAATTCAAAAAAAAACTTTATAAACCACCATCATACCTCACCCAATGTGATTTATACTTACACGTGCCATCCAAAAAAACGTCCATATTATTTTTATTGGAAGAGTTGTACGATGTTGAAATAAAAATAATCAAATTTTGGTTTATAGAATTAATCATAGAAATTTCCGCCATGGAGCTCTTACCTCGACGCCATCTTATGGCCGAATGACTGATATTCCTTAGTTACGGGATTTAAAAAAAAAATGATAAAATTTGTAGAGGGAAATATCTTCAAAAATTATTTGGTGTTTTTCAAATAGATGAAATATATTTAAAAAAAAAATAAAATGTACTTTAACACACAATAAAATAACTTTTTTTGAAAAACAAAATTATCTTTTTATTGTTTTTATTTAATCTAAATACATTTCTTTATTAATGGAACTAAGTATGGAATCATCAGTTATCATAATTGTTGTTATATATTTATGCTGACAAAGAATTCCCCCATCTACCACTTCTAAATATAATTTATACCTGGATAGCTTACCCGAGGGAAAGTATATACAGTGTCGTAAAATATATTTTTGATTTGGAAAATTCTGTCGAAGAGTATTAATATCACAGCGGGTATATACTTTTTTTAATGTTGTTTCTATTAAATACTTTTTCCTCCTTTACTTCGTCATCAGCAGTCCCCAAAAATGCTTTCAACCTATCATCACTATCAGAATCACCATTATCCCGAATAGGTTTGACGGGTTTAAAGTCCTCGAAATTAAACACTTGTGACGTATACGTATCCGTATCCCGTACACGTACACCGTACGCGTATCCTTCTCCTTTATCGTTGTAATCCCATATGAGAGGGGAACCATTCAGGGGTATGAGGTTGGGTTCTCCATAGATAGCTTCATTCGTTATTTCTTCTTTCGTAGCCATTTTTTCTTAAACTAAGTTTGTAGAGGGACAATGTTTTATAAGCACGTAGTGTATAAATGAAAAAGAAAAGTTTCAGCTTATTTATATGTAAGTTTTTTGAGAAAATTTTTTTTGCATTTCTACAAAACCTGGTGTATAAAAAACGATATCATAAAAAAAATGGTCAGTTATTTTGTTGAAGATGGGGTATATACCCTCGCGAAAGATTTGGTCATTTCAAATGCGTAATCAAGAAAATGCTGAAAAATTGATAGAGGCAGCGAAATTAATTCACACTCCACAGAATTGTCTTAAATTAAATGAAATATCGTTTTTTGAATGTAGTCGTGAAATTGTAAAAGATAAAGAATTGGGATTTCTTCAAGGGGTTGTTTATCTCAAAGAAGCAAGAGATGATATTTTTGATTGGCTTCCATATGGGGGAGAAATCATTCGTTCTTATGCTGATGATTTCTACCATTTTAAAGGTAGACTATATGATCCGTCCACGTTATATCGATATGGAAAACGTCAGGGTAAAATGGGGAAATTATGGAATAGTGAAATAATCTATAAATTAGCTGATTATAAGAACAAGCATCGACAAAAACAAAAAAGAAAAAAACTTTTAGAGTAAAGAAAGAAATTCATGTAAAAAAAAAAATAACAATGATTCACATGTTTTATTATAAAAAATAAATTTATACAAGAGCAGGAATTATTATGTCTTTGTCAGTTTTTATAAACTTAACATTTTTATGCAAAAGATGAGGAACATCTTCCTCTGATAATATTTTTAGTGTTTTTCCAGATTCTCCATGATTGATAACTTTCAGGGTTACTTCATACGGGTGTTGTTTCACACCATTTTTTTTTATTACAGAACATTGTTTTGTTTCAATTATTGTAACAGGTTTGCAATCCTCTACAAAATATATATATTCAGGATATCTTTAAGAAGAGATTCACATGATAAATAGCACTGAACAGTATTTTTGGAGCAGTCAAAAAAAGTTATACTATTTCTACATATACTAATATAACGTAATACGGACATTGTTTTATTTCAGTAATGATAAAGTTTTTTAGTTTAAACATCTTATATAATATTATATATGTGTCTCAGAAAAGATATTAAAAAAAAATCAAAAAACAGAACAGTATAAATAGATGGTTTTTCTTTTTTTTTTAAAAACCATTGCTTGTCGTACTTCAGTTAACATAAAAAAATGAAGTGTAGGAGTAGGAGATGTATAAGAAAAGCGAAAATAAAAAAACGAATACGAAAACGACGACGTTCTAAAAAAGGAGGATGGAAAAAAGATCATCCGAATTATAATCATAAGTTTTATGAATTTTGGAAATGGTAGACGATGTATTTAAAAAAATTTTTATTAATCCAAATAAGTTTTTTTCCATCTTTGTATTCTATCATCACATTCACATAGATCAACTATTTTACTATAGATAAGTCGTCCGTAATTCTGTTTACAAGAATAACAATAATGATGGTTTACAAAGCATTCTTTACATCTGTAATGCATGAAAAAATGATAGAAGGAATTCACTTCACAACAACAGAAACTGCAATATACCATCTTGACAATATTTTTTGAACGTTTTGTGAAAATTTTATAGTTTGACAACCTAATTTTATAGATTTTGCAAAACTATAAAAGCAGGGCATCAAATATATTTTTTCTATTATTTTTCAAACATGTGGTTGCGCTCAATGATTGATTTTGGAGAATGTGAATCTCATGCTTATCTTACATTTTATTATCAAGCTCAACCCATACAATTAGTAAATTATGAACCTGTGATTCCCTCGTGTTTAAGATATGGATATTATTTATATCTGAAAGATTGGCAAGGACCTCGATGTTTCAAACTGATGATAGTAGACGCGTTTGGAGCTCCGGAGGAGAATTTACAAACCCTCTTATTATCATTGAAGGGAAAATATATAAATATTAATAATGATAATGTAAAATTAGCAAACTCAACACCTATATTAAACATAAAACCCTACAATTTCATTGACCATAGGGGTAGAGGGAAACAAATATTTTATTCGTTGTAATGTTTTTAAAATAAAAAAACCTTGAAAGTTAGAAACGGAATATCGAGTTTTTATTTTTGTGTAAAATTTTATTACAAGAAAAATAAATATGTTTACAAATTAATTTGTTGTGGAATTATTGAGTTACCATTTAGTAGTTTAATTGTTTTATACAAGAGATGATCACTTTTAGTATCAAGAATTGTTTTTAGGGTTATTCCCTTCTCTTCAAGTAATCCCTGTTTAATAATTTTCAGAGTTAGTTCGTAGACTTGAGGTGGAGAACAAAATGGAGGATTACATTCTTTACATAGTATAGCAGGTTTACAATCCTCTACCAAATATGTATAGTTAGGAAAATGTTTTTGAAGAAAATGACATGAATAATAACGAGGAGTATAGTCATAATATGCTACACCCCTATAATTGACACAGGTCACGAGATCTTGTTCTTGATTCATCTTGTTCTAGATATGATTAAATCAAATGTGTAATCTTATATATATAATAAATAAAAAACACGAATTTTTTTTAAAAAAAGTTTTTATTGAGTATATGCTACAGCTTTCATGAAATTATTAGAATCTATTATTAGTGTAATTTATTTTTGCAAAAGATCAGAAGCATCATAGTCAACAATTGTTGTTATGTTTTCACCCAGACATGAACAATTCCATTCATCATTTTCATATTCATGTTTCTTTTTAACTGCCAGAGCTAGATAATATGTTTGAGGCGTTGAGGGTATATCTTCATAGGGTATATCTTCAATACATTCGCATAATACCGTAGGTTGACATTTCTTTACAACATAGGTAAAGTGGTGTAATTCTTTTGCTAGAAAACGACTTGGATAATAGTTACTTTCATCATCAATTTTGTAGGGGTTAAAGTCATCAGCAATTATTCTTTGATAACTTCTACCGTTATGTTCATCACAATCACGATACTGTACATGCGAATTCGACATCATTCACAAATAACGTGCCTAATGGGGTAACGCGTTTATATATAATTTTTTATAAAAAAAAATTTAAAAAGAAAAATGAAAATTAAAAAGAAATTTTAGTAGGATATAAATAAAAATGTAATAAAATGGTTTTTACAAAAATATCATGGAAACCGTGGATGCACGATATAATAGATTATTCTATTCAAAATATCCCTGTGGACAATGTCTTAACGGAAATATGTGTGGGGAAGTGTGTGCGAATTATATACCGTGGAAAGATCCAAAACAAAAAAAACGTTTTTGTAGATTAAAGAGATGGTTGTTAAAGAAGTTATGGTGTTAAAAGATTTAAAGAAGAAAATCCCATAAAAAAAATAAGAAACAGTATAAATAAGACTAAAAAAAATATTTGTTTATAAATTTGTTAGACAATGGAACGTATTGGAAAAGCAGATGAACGATTTGAAAGATTATATTATAACAAACATCCATGTGGAAGATGTATTAACAAACACCCGTGTCCGATTCATCCAGATGAATTAAAACTTTCAAGACTAAACAGTTTTAAACGACGGGTGTTAAACAAGTTAAATATACGGTGGAAATATACAGTGAATGTTTCAGTGGAAATAGATCAAGACGAATAGAAGAAAAGACGCCGAATTTTTTTTTTTTAAAAAGATTTAAATGGCTGTACGAGAACGTGATTTTGATGAAATTCTTTACCCCGACATTCAATATTTATTAAATGCTGAATTGTTTGAGATAGAAAAAACACGCGATTCAACGTTTTATTTTTTGGAATGGAGAGAGCATCCCTATCAGTTTAGATGCGCTGATTATGATTATAAATATTTTAACATTTATGTGGAAGATAAAAATGAACAATCTATATTTCGGAAACGATATGGTGGAAAAAGATATTATAGATTTTTAATAACCGGTTTTAGCGGGACTATGTCATTTTATGATCAGTTAGTAGGAAAACATGTAGTGTTTATTGATAGAGAACCGAGATTACCCACGTTAATTTCGACCCTTGATTGTTTTGAGATAAATAATATCCCATGTTATTCAAAAACGTTTTTATATGATAAATGTAAGGATTCAAGATTTAGATTAGTAAAATATCATTTTCGTGAAAATGGGGAAGAGCTTTATTTAGTTCTTATTAAAGATGAAAATATATTATCTGTACTTAATGTGATTTATGGTACCAGTAATGGAAATTATATTGTAACATTAATAAATAAAATACATTTGGATAAATCTATGTTGCAACAACATGTATATTTAAATTGTTGTGGGGAATTATGTAATAATTTTAATGAGTTAAATATTTGAAATAAAACAGTTCAAAATAAATCGAGAAAAGCGTTTTTTATTTAAAAAAAAGAATTTATATACACTTTTTGATCTATGAAATTATGTATACCACAATCTCCTGCCACATGTGTTGTTATATATTGTTTATAATTAAGCTTTTTATTTTCTGCATACTCCATAACTTCCAAATTTATATATAATCGATTCATAGGAAAGCATGGATTTAGGATTTGTTCACATTTACGTACAATAAATATTTGATTTCGACAATTTTCTTTAAGATAGTGAAGATCATACTGTTTGGGTTTTGAAATATTGCTTGCATGAGATTCAACTGAAGAATGAACCCGAAAACAAAATGTTTTTTATTTTATTTAGCTTAATGAATTTGAAAAAGCTATATAAAGAGTAAAAAATATTTCAAAATCACAGCATTATGATTGAAAGAATTTTAAGAGTTGTTCTTTATTTTCAATATTTTAACCAAGGAGAAATTGGATATTTATTTTGGTTATGTGGATTATTTGATTATTTTCGTGGAAAATATATCACATGTCCCAGGATGAAATGTGAAAACATTCACCCAGGTGAAGAAAGCTATACAGTCAATATGAAAAAAATCAAGGGAAACCGTGGAATGGAATCCTATTTTATCCTAGAAGATCGTTTCTCTTATTTGATCCCGAATTTACAAACAAGTCAAAGAAAATATTCCTTGATGAGATCATGGCTTGATCAACGTACTATACTAGTTGAATCAGACACGTTATGCTGTAGTTTTTTTTCATTCCCGATTGTTTTAACGAATTATTTATTGTATTACCCCTTGAAAACCACCACTCAGATTTATTTCAATGTTTAAGAGCCAAAGATAAGTTTCATTATACATATTTTCTACAAAATCTAACCTTTGAAAGAAAATACTTATCTTATACCCTGGGTTATGGAAAAGAAAGTTTAGTAAGCAAATTTAAGCACATACAGCGCGAGAAAGGTGATTTAAATCTTTTTTTAAATATTTATTTGTTAATGGTAGCACCAAGTATTTTCAATTCTTATGTTTATTGTAGTTCAACTAAAAATATTATCATGATCACTTCATGTTTTATATTTTATTGTCGTAAACATAATCCTATAGGAAGTTTTCTCAATAGACAAAAAAAAGGTCTTTCTGAAAAAAATATTAGATATGATTTTTGGAATTTTATATATTATATAAAAACGGGTATAGTATCCTTTGATAAATGTCGGTATAAAAAATGTAAGAGTCAAAGTTATTTTTTTGAGTTTGATCCTTTGAAATTAAGTATTTTAAACAAAAGTAATTATGATTTAAATGAAAACCCACTATTACATCCTGTCGATGTTACGCAATTAAAAAATTATGGGGGAATGGGAGAATTTAAATATAATGAGAAAATATTTGCACATGTAATAATGGTTGAAGATGAAGTAAAATATTTATTTACTATGATAAGAAAATATATACAAACAACATTGAATTATAATTTAATTTCAAGAAATCCTATATATGAAAACGAACTGACTGAATCGAATGTTAATTGGGATATTTTTTATAAAAGTATTAGGGAACAAACGTGTAAGTAGAAAATGGAATTAAAAGATTGTATAACATTTAAAGTGTTTGCGTATGATGTTATACGAATGGAAGAAGACGAAGAAAATGAAAAATAATTTTGGATGAGATGTGGGAGATTTTGTTTTGCCCTTCGAAAATTTTATATGGAAAATGGAAAAATGGAAAATAAGTGAATGTTGTAAAACTATTCATGAAATATCTATGGTCCATTTAACGAATGCTGGACATTACAGTCAAAAAAAAAGATTTGTTGGATTTCATGAGGGGGTTGACCCCTTATATATTCAACAATATATGGAACATTTAGATGAATTTTACGTAAAAATCTATCAAAGAAAAAATATATCAGGCTTGATTTTTTATATTTTTGAAACCATTCATCCTTTTTCCGATGGAAATGGAAGAATAGGGAAAGCACTTGTTGCATTTCTAGAAAATAAAATAGAATGTAAAATAAAAACACAAAAACAACATAAAAAGTTATGTAAAATTTTAGGAGTTATGCAACGCAAACACTGTAGTTTATTCGATATCAAATGTTGTAATCAATTATACATGTTATTAGTGTAATAACATTTTTTTGATGGAAATTTTTTTTAATTGTGGGGAGGGTATAAAATAAACACTCCCTACAGTGATTCATCATTTACCCTTCACTCGGGAACAGATTCAGAGATGGTGGAACTTTTTGCACGACAACAATATGATCATTTTTATAAAATGCAATCGTATACAGATTTGTCTGCAAAAATAATTGCACAAAAAAAATCAACGGTAATGCTATTCTCGCAAAAGTATATCCGACAAATAAAAGATGTGACAAGTACACATACAATAGCGCTGTTGAAGTGAAAAATGATCATATTCCCTCATTGTTGAATGTTCTTAACTCTTTCGTTACGGCTGAAAAACATCAAAAATTGAACGACCACGTTGTTCTATTGATATCTCTTGAAATAACCATAACTGTTGCGAAAGCTATACATTTTCTGGAAGCCCAATAAACCGGCTTTTACTTGTTCTTTTAAATTTCCCGAACAAAACACATTATGTTAATATAAATTAGCATTAATTATCATAAATCAGGTTGAAAAATTTACATTTTTCCAGAAAAGGCCATCTTGCACGCCCGCGTAGCATCTTGAAAACTCAAAATGCCACCAATCGCAGAGTTGTTTATGAAATCAAATCAAACTTGGCGTGTGAGTGGATCTCATGTGCCTCGCGCTTGTCGAATTTCAATTTTTAATCTTGCGTTACCGTGTACCGTGTTTTTCGATTGACGACTTTGCGGGTCTTCAGTGACCCATTTTAACTGCGCCCGTAGGGAAAGAGTTAATATACAATGGTCGATATTTTTTCGCATCGATCAATTTTATATTTTCGGCTGAATTTTTCATCATCGTTATAAGTCGGCTAAACAACACACATATCAAATTTTTAACAAATTTGGTGAATTATTTCCTGCATTTCTAAACACGGTGAATTTTGACCTTTTTGACCCACATGCATAGAACGTATTGTCTTTGTAGTGTATAGATAGCTTGCGTATATATTTAAAAGTATGAGCTCCCGTGCGGGTGGACCGGTGCGGGTGGGATCTCTGCAGAGACTCTGCTTCGGGTAACCCTTACATAATTCCTCTCATTGAGGGGGGTAGGGGGGAGCAGAGAAGGGGGTTCATTTTTTGTCATTGAGCATTTTTTTGCTTTGTTAAACTGTATTTACTTTGATTATTTTCAATTCAACAGATAATAAACTGCTTTTCCTTTCACGCTTTTTCTTCGATTATTTTCAATTTACCTATTATTGCTTATTAACTCTTTCGTTACGGCTGAAAAACATCAAAAATTGAACGACCACGTTGTTCTATTGATATCTCTTGAAATAACCATAACTGTTGCGAAAGCTATACATTTTCTGGAAGCCCAATAAACCGGCTTTTACTTGTTCTTTTAAATTTCCCGAACAAAACACATTATGTTAATATAAATTAGCATTAATTATCATAAATCAGGTTGAAAAATTTACATTTTTCCAGAAAAGGCCATCTTGCACGCCCGCGTAGCATCTTGAAAACTCAAAATGCCACCAATCGCAGAGTTGTTTATGAAATCAAATCACACTTGGCGTGTGAGTGGATCTCATGTGCCTCGCGCTTGTCGAATTTCAATTTTTAATCTTGCGTTACCGTGTACCGTGTTTTTCGTTTGACGACTTTGCGGGTCTTCAGTGACCCATTTTAACTGCGCCCGTAGGGAAAGAGTTAATATACAATGGTCGATATTTTTTCGCATCGATCAATTTTATATTTTCGGCTGAATTTTTCATCATCGTTATAAGTCGGCTAAACAACACACATATCAAATTTTTAACAAATTTGGTGAATTATTTCCTGCATTTCTAAACACGGTGAATTTTGACCTTTTTGACCCACATGCATAGAACGTATTGTCTTTGTAGTGTATAGATAGCTTGCGTATATATTTAAAAGTATGAGCTCCCGTGCGGGTGGACCGGTGCGGGTGGGATCTCTGCAGAGACTCTGCTTCGGGTAACCCTTACATAATTCCTCTCATTGAGGGGGGTAGGGGGGAGCAGAGAAGGGGGTTCATTTTTTGTCATTGAGCATTTTTTTTGCTTTGTTAAACTGTATTTACTTTGATTATTTTCAATTCAACAGATAATAAACTGCTTTTCCTTTCACGCTTTTTCTTCGATTATTTTCAATTTACCTATTATTGCTTATTAACTCTTTCGTTACGGCTGAAAAACATCAAAAATTGAACGACCACGTTGTTCTATTGATATCTCTTGAAATAACCATAACTGTTGCGAAAGCTATACATTTTCTGGAAGCCCAATAAACCGGCTTTTACTTGTTCTTTTAAATTTCCCGAACAAAACACATTATGTTAATATAAATTAGCATTAATTATCATAAATCAGGTTGAAAAATTTACATTTTTCCAGAAAAGGCCATCTTGCACGCCCGCGTAGCATCTTGAAAACTCAAAATGCCACCAATCGCAGAGTTGTTTATGAAATCAAATCACACTTGGCGTGTGAGTGGATCTCATGTGCCTCGCGCTTGTCGAATTTCAATTTTTAATCTTGCGTTACCGTGTACCGTGTTTTTCGTTTGACGACTTTGCGGGTCTTCAGTGACCCATTTTAACTGCGCCCGTAGGGAAAGAGTTAATATACAATGGTCGATATTTTTTCGCATCGATCAATTTTATATTTTCGGCTGAATTTTTCATCATCGTTATAAGTCGGCTAAACAACACACATATCAAATTTTTAACAAATTTGGTGAATTATTTCCTGCATTTCTAAACACGGTGAATTTTGACCTTTTTGACCCACATGCATAGAACGTATTGTCTTTGTAGTGTATAGATAGCTTGCGTATATATTTAAAAGTATGAGCTCCCGTGCGGGTGGACCGGTGCGGGTGGGATCTCTGCAGAGACTCTGCTTCGGGTAACCCTTACATAATTCCTCTCATTGAGGGGGGTAGGGGGGAGCAGAGAAGGGGGTTCATTTTTTGTCATTGAGCATTTTTTTGCTTTGTTAAACTGTATTTACTTTGATTATTTTCAATTCAACAGATAATAAACTGCTTTTCCTTTCACGCTTTTTCTTCGATTATTTTCAATTTACCTATTATTGCTTATTAACTCTTTCGTTACGGCTGAAAAACATCAAAAATTGAACGACCACGTTGTTCTATTGATATCTCTTGAAATAACCATAACTGTTGCGAAAGCTATACATTTTCTGGAAGCCCAATAAACCGGCTTTTACTTGTTCTTTTAAATTTCCCGAACAAAACACATTATGTTAATATAAATTAGCATTAATTATCATAAATCAGGTTGAAAAATTTACATTTTTCCAGAAAAGGCCATCTTGCACGCCCGCGTAGCATCTTGAAAACTCAAAATGCCACCAATCGCAGAGTTGTTTATGAAATCAAATCAAACTTGGCGTGTGAGTGGATCTCATGTGCCTCGCGCTTGTCGAATTTCAATTTTTAATCTTGCGTTACCGTGTACCGTGTTTTTCGATTGACGACTTTGCGGGTCTTCAGTGACCCATTTTAACTGCGCCCGTAGGGAAAGAGTTAATAAGATTAGCATTCAAGAGAAATTGGTGCAGATATTTTTTGAAGTGGTAAGATTTGAAAATTGGAAAAGCAAACATGCCGTTTGGTTGTTCGTACAGATGCGTGGGTTGGTTTGGAAATTTGTTATCAACATCAAGATAACGAATTAGCCGATGCAATGGAATTTGACGATGATCCAACACCGACAACCAGCAACAACAACAACAACGCAACGCCAAGTGAAATCATATGGTCTGATGATTGGCGTAGTTTTCATATAAAAAGAAAGATTCCTTGGATGAATATATTATTGCCCTAAGAAAGTATAATCATGCAACAGGTCATAAATCCCAACCTACCCCAGTCAAAAAACGAGTATTGAAGAAAAAGAAACCCACACTCAATTTTGACGACGACGTCGACGATGACGACGACAACGAAAAGATTAAGAAAATAAAAGTAGAAAGTGATGATGATGAGGTTTGTCACCGTTTAAGTCCATAAGTAATTTCAGAAATTTTTAATTATCGTTTTAGATGTTGTAAAAATATACAAGATACATTATGTTTGTACGGTAATACTATAAATAAAGAGTTAGCCTGTAAAAATATAGAAGTTGATTTTATGGGGATATTACGCGACAAAGAACTCGTTGATAAACTTGAAGAATATTATATTAATTTTATTTCTTTATTATAGAAATGAGTAAAAAGAAAAAAAATAAATTTTCTGCTGACTTTATTGAAAAAGCTTCAAGATTATTAAAAGGAGAGACATTAACTGATGAGGATTATTCTAATTATAGATTACATAGTAGTAGTAAAAAAATATATAGACGTTTGAAATATGCTGTTAATAAAAATAATGAACAATGGGAAATTGATTTAGCTGAAAATAAAGATTTAGCCCGATATAATAATCAATATCGTTATTGGTTGGTGTGTATTGATATTTTTTCAAGATTTTGTTGGGTAAAATTAATAAAAAAGAAAACGTCTAATAATGTTGAAAATAAATTTGAAAGTATTCTTATTGAAGAAGGAATAGCCCCTCTTAAAATTCAAAGTGATGAAGGAACAGAATTTCAAGATATACGTACGAAATTAAGTAAAAAATATAATTTTGAAGTATTTCATACGTATAATAGAGAAATAAAAGCATCCCATGTGGAACGTGTAATTGGAACTTTAAAAACAATGGTTCGTCGTGTTTTAACAATGACTGGAGAATTTGACTATATTCAGTATTTACCCCTTATTGTTAATCGTTATAATAATTCCCCACATAAAGTATTAGCTGGTGCAACACCTTTTGAAATTTATCGCGAAGAAAAAAAAGGAAAAATACGTAAAGTAAAAAATAAAATAGTACGTGATCATTTAAATTATCCTATTCCCACTCTAGATCTGATACAAGAAAGTACTCGTGTACGTATTGCGAGAGTAAAAAATAATATTTTTGAAAAAAGCAGTCTTCGACGATGGACAAATGAGATATTTTTTATTAAAAAAGTATTTATCACCGATCCCGTTACATATCAATTAGAAGACGAACAACGTGAAGAAATTAAAGGAATTTTTTATCGTGCTGAATTACAAGTTTTTAAAAAAAAATGAATTTACACATTGCTAGTAATTCAATATCAAGAGGACTTCAAAAGAATTTGATTAATGATTTTGAAATGAAAATTGCACAACCCATTGATGCTTTGAACAATGAATGTTTTTTAGAAGTTTTACAAGTTTGTTATCCTCAAACAACTAAAACTATTGTAGGTGATGAATGTTTTTTTTCATTTATCATAACCTATAAGAATTTTATACCTGAAGAAATTAATAATACGTTATACGCAATCAGTGAGTTCGTTTTTACATCGGATAAATTTATTATACCCGACGGAATTTATGATTTGTCTTCATTAATTATATTTTTAAATAATATCTTAGAAGGATTTGAAATTTTTTTTACCATCGGTCAAATGGGAAGGTAATTATTAATGTTAATGTTGAGATTGAGTATTGGGTATATTAAAATGCGAGTAAAGCAGCCGATGGGTTACAGGTAAATGAATTTCGATTATCTAACAAGACTACGGTAGAAAAAAAGGGTATTCAATATGCTTCTTTTAATCAAAAGATTAATATATTATTTTCAAAAAAAATAGCTTTTATGCTAGGCTTAAAAAATGAAAAAGGTCTTGAAATCGTACCTCTCTTGTTTGAAATAAAAAAAGATAACCCTACACCTCGAACCCTTTTTTCTAAACATTTTGATTACTTACCCAATGTATCCGACGGATTAAATAAAATGTTTATATATTGTGATGAAATAGAACTGGGGTTAGTTGGTGATAGTTGTTCCGAATTGTTAACAACAGTACCCATTCAATGGAATCGACAAGGTGGTGGGCGGATGGACAATTAGTTTGTTATAGTCCCCCAAAATCATTGAGAAAATTTAAAAAAGACATTATAAGAGAAATTCATATTAAAGTTAAAGATACTACTGGAAAATTAGTTCCTTTTGATTCAGGAACGCTTAGTATTGATTGTTTAATACATTCAACATAATGCTTTTGTTTGTTCTTGAAGAAAAAAATGGGGAAATGATAATTAAAGAATATAAAATATTTTATCCTTTTTCTCTTTACGTGTTAGTAAATAGTGGGAAAATTTTTTTATGGAATTTAAATTCGATTGAATATAAAAATATCAAAAATTCATTTCGAATTACGTGTGCAAACAAAATGGATTTCAGTGCAATAACACAATCAAAAAAAATAAATAATGGAACGATTTCAGTTTCTTCATCTACTATTATTTCCAATGCAACACAACGTTTTATATATACTATTAAAATAATTATTTTATATTGACGAAAAAAATCCTTATACATCATTAACTTATGAAAAAAAAAATTCCCCTATTTTTTATTTATGAGTGATAAAGAGGCTAAACAATCACTACAGTTCTTTATTAACTATGAGAATAACGTGCCGTTAAAAGGTGAAGAAATTAAGATATATATAAATTTATTTGAAGAAAAAAATAATGACTGAAAAAATAAATGAACTATCCGTAGAAGATTATACTGAATTGTTAAACGGTAGAAATCGTGGAAAAAATTATTCCTCATCATATTTTGTTGTGAAAAGAAAAAATAAAGAAAATCCAACTAAGAAAGAAATTTTATTAAATGAGGGTGTGGGATTACCCTCAAATTTAAATTTAGATACTTATTATACAAGTGATAATAAAAAAAAGAGGAAAAAAATACATCCAAATGTAATACGTTTTTTACAAAATAGATGACTGTGTAAAAAAAAGTATAAATAAAAAAAAAGTTATATTAAAAAATCATAATGTTGTGTATATTATTATTATTTTTATTGTTGTTGTGGTTATTGTTGTTTTTTAAAAATAAAATAAATGACGCGTAAAAAATATATCAAAAAAAGAAAAAACAAAAGAGGAATAAGAAACGTAGAAGAAAAATACAAAAAGGAGGTTTTGGTGGAGCATTGGCACTGGGTATGTTTCTCCCTCAAGTGTTGGGAACACTTTCAAATATTCTTAAAATTAACGTTTAAAAAAAAAATAAAATGAGTAAAAAAATTGAAGATGTGGAAAAAAATTACATATTATTTAGCGAGCCTTTACAATTTTTTACTTCATCACCCTATAATGATACGTTTACGGAATGTCGTGAAACTGAAATTACTGCAACGCCTGTCGATAATCAATCGACAGTATACACGTTTACAAGACATGGGAACGCCGTTGGATTAATGAAAACAAGTGATGCTAAAATAATGGCTAGAGTATCGATTAGAAATGCTGCTGGAGTTATAGCACCTGCAGCATCGGGGTTTTCGATGATTTCATTACCCCTTCGTACAATGTGGAAAACAAAAGAATTAAAAATAAATGAAAATTTAATTACACCATCAGATAATTTTGCACATTTTGCATCATGGATAGAATTTATAATGCGTCAAACACCGTCGGGATATAAAGATTCTAAAGAGCTTAATTTAGCATATTTAGATACAGCCGCACATATGAG
Organism: Chrysogorgia sp. JL179-B06; assembly: GCA_035772405.1. Taxonomy (NCBI): domain Eukaryota; kingdom Metazoa; phylum Cnidaria; class Anthozoa; order Scleralcyonacea; family Chrysogorgiidae; genus Chrysogorgia; species Chrysogorgia sp. JL179-B06. The sequence continues at coordinate 691,946 of JAYKKM010000361.1, read as the reverse complement.
CAGTATCGCGGGTTTCACGAATGGAACTGCGGTCGTAAATGCAGGAGGGAGACAAAAAACAATTGCATTTCAAAATCAATCGCAGAATTTGATAGATGAGATTGATTGTTCATTATTTAGCGAAGGTGGTTCTGAAATATATATTCCCACAGCGTATAAAGTTGAATTACGTTTAATGCGTGCACTAAATACAATTGTAATGATGGGTGCCAATCATGCGAATATGCCCGTTGCTGATACTATAATTACCCTAGACGATTTTAAAATAAAAATTCCTGTATTTAAACCCAAAAAACAATTATAATATGCGCTTAATATAGGGATGGTGACCCATAATAAAGAAACATTATATTATACAACCAATTATCGTTGTATTACTGAATCATTAGCTGCAGGACGAAATTCACATCAAGTAATCGATGTGTTTAATGGTAGCGTTCCTACACGTTTATATATTGTATTTTCCCCATTAGCAAATTGGAACGGATCATATACTCATAATATTTTTGAGTTTAACTGGCCTAATTGTGATAATGTTGAAGTTTCAGTAAATAACGCTGTTGTCGGGAAAATTGAAAATCATGCTGAAGCTTACTCAAAATTACGTTCGGTATTAAATCGCAACTATTCAGAAATGCCCATGACTTATAATGACTTTATAAACGGGTATTCTATATTAGCATTTGATTTAACAGATAATAGAGACTCTCATCTTGCAGTATTACCCATAAGACCATCGGGAAATGTTAATGTGGATTTTCATTTTTCTCAAAATACAGTTGTAGGTGCGTTAATATTTGTTGGTAATTTCGAAATGAAATTAGAGTGGGATTAAATACCCCTGCAAGATTATTACACAGCATTTAATTATCAACATTTGTGACAAGGGGATGTACAAAAAAAAATGAAGAACACAAAACCCATTACAACAAAGAATAGAATAAATAAACCAAAAATAAAAAAAACAGTTATTAACAAAATACCCCTAAATCGTGAACATATTCTTGTATTTCCACCGTTTTCAGTTTACGCATAAAAAAAATGAATGAAGAAAAAAATTATGAATAAAAAAAGAAGAGGTAAAAAAAGACGAAAAAAATGATAATTCAAGAGATGATGATGATGAGGAGGATGAAGTTGATAGCGAAAATGATAGCGATGTTGTTAGCGATGATGTTAGTGATGAAATGGATAGTGAAAGTTCCGTTACTTCTTCCTCATCAAGTTGCGAAGATGATTTAAAATTTTTAGAAACATTAGTTCAATTAAATAAAATAAAGAAAAAGCTTTTGAAAAAAAAAAAAAGGATTTTTTACCATCGTTAAAAAAATATCTTAAAGCAGATATTGATAAAAAAAATACGTTGTTAGATTCTCAATTAATTAATAAAGTACAATACATTGCTAAAAATATTTTAAACAAAAAATTTCTATCCAACTTTCCAGTGATAATAAATATATTTTGAATAAGTTTTCAAAGAACAAAATAAAAGAAAAAGATTTAAAAATATTATTATCTGAGGATTTTCGTATAATCAGCATATATCAAAAAGCATACAAATTACTTAACCAACAAATAAAAAAAAATGACCGAAGCAAATAAAATTCAATTAATTAATCCGAGTAAATTAAATGAAATTTTAGATTTAATCAAAACTGATCATGAAAACGAAAAATTATTGCAGGGAATTAACAACAAAAATAATTTCGATCTTATTGAAAGTAAAAATAAAATGAAAGAAGAAATGAAAAAAGTTAATAATGATCAACGTGTCGCAGAGAGTATGGTTAGTTTTTTAAAAAGACAACAAAATATGAAAATAAAAAGTAATGAACTTGAAAATGAGGTGACCAATGATGAATCACCCGAGGTAAGGAAAACACCGACTGTGACAAGTGGTCAACAAATAAAATAATTTCTTGAACGGAAAAAAATTAAAATTGGGGGTACAGATATAATAAAAATAAACGGTGTTGCAATAAACCATCATGATTTATTATACGATTTAACGCATAATGTCAGCAAACAAAACATGTTCAATCTTACACAACAAAAGCAGACGACTGCTTTAAAAGAATTGAAAAAATTACATATGCCTGCCTATTATATACGTAATATAAAATTACGACAACGTTATATAAATTTGGGAAAAACCACTTCGGGTCTTGCGAGTAACGAAGAACCATCTACATCACTCACCACCCACATTCCTATACCCTCAAAGCCACCCTATACAACACGAAGAAAATGGCGACGCAAAAATCAATGAATTTACATTGTTTTTTAACCCAATTTTTATTTACGAACGAGATTAATAAAATTTCAAAAATAAATAAGTTTTTAAATAAATATTATTTGGGTACATTTCCTGCAAATATTTTTCCTAAAAAAATTTATTATCCCTCGTGTTGGATTTGGAATACGGATGAAGCAGATCAAAACGGTCAACATTGGGTTGCTATATGGGTGGATAAAGAAAAACATATGAATTTTTTTGATAGTTTTGCAAAAGATGTCTCGTTTTATAAACGTGAATATTGGTATGATTATAGTGTAAAAAAAGGACTAACATTTCAATATATTCAAAGTAAACAATTACAATCCAAAAATACTGCAGTGTGTGGAAATTGGAGTTTATTATATTTATACAATCAATTTCGTAATGAATTCGAAAATAATAATAAACAAAAAATATTTAAAAATGAACGTATTAAACTAAAAAACGATATTAAATTTAAAAAAAAAATAGAAACAATTTTAGGTAGTGTACTCGTAGGAATATATAATAAAAAATGTAAAACAAATTGTAAGAGTAATAACAATCAGTCATGTTGTAATTTTAGTAATGCCATTTTTTAATTAAACAAAAACATTAATTATTTACAGGGGTTTATTTATTTTTATTTATACCAAATACCTAAATCGCTAATATCAAAACCTCCTTTTTGTTTTCTTTTTCGAACAGTCCTTTTTGGTTTTCTTTTTCTTTTTCGAATACCAATTCCCAATTGATTTCCAACTATTGATCGCAACGGTCCCAAAAAATCTAGAACACTACCCCCTTTTTGTTTGTTTTTTCTAGAACTCCTTCTATATCGTCTCCTTGCCATGTTTTTAAAAAAAGTTCATACACAATATACACACCCCATACTATATATACTTAAAAAAAAACGATTTTCAACAACTCTTTTTTTTAAAAAAACATTTTCTTTTTATTTTTACATTTATTTACAAATCATAGATTATCGTTGATTCATGTGGAAATACATTGGTTCTAATTCTACAATTTTCATACCCTTTTCTACAATTATCAAATACCAAATAACCATAGGGTTTCTCATTAATTTCACTTAATACTTTATTAAATCTATTTCTATTAATTTTTTTATTATCACATATCGTATACATATTATTATAATCGCTTAAATTTTTAAACATAACATAATATTGACTATTGACACGTAAATTTCGCAATTTACCATTACCATATGTTACATTTTGACATGTAAAAATAACACTAATATTACGACGATGGACATCTTGAGTTGCAATATTATCTATTCTTTCAAGATTTGCTTTTGATGATGTTGCAACTAACATGAGATCATCTAATATTATTAACGTATTTTCACGGGTATTCGTTTGTATATCGGTAATGCGGGGAATACCCTTTTGACAATCGATAAATTCAACACTAATATCTGTTTTTTCCGCAAGAACTTTTTCCATTTCAGCGTACAGAGGTTGATAAATTGAATATAAATAAACAATTTTAACAATTGCTGGTGTAATCATAATGTTAATATTTTTCAATAATTGTAATATCCAATATGTTTTCCCGCATTGACTAGGACCACATGAAACATTGTTCATTTCAGTTATCTAAAAATCCAAACGGAATCGTATTAAAATTATTTTTAACAACACGTTTATTAAATGTAAATGAAAATTTTTTTATTTCATCCTCAATAAAAATATGATTAAGTTTATCTTTACATATTTTATTGTGATATTTAATTTCGATGATCTGATCTTGATTTTTAACACATTGTGTCAAGGATAAAAAATTCAATTTTTCTTTTATTGTTTCATTTTTTAAAGTAAAACCTTTGACATGAATACATTCCTGATTTAAATTAGTTATATACGCGTAACATTTTGGACCCGTTGAACAAAAATTTGTTATCCATTCATTTTCATTTAATTCATTCGTTAAATCTCCTAAATAATTTCCCGTTTTAACATCAGTATAATTATTTTCATCAGATATATAAATAACAGAATCTGTATCAAAATATAAAACGCGATCGTCTAATTTAACGAGTAACTCGTATAATTTCAAACGTGCATATGCAGTAACAAAACATGCAATGATTACATTTCCCGTTTTTAGAGGGGTTGTTGCATCATCAATTTTTTCATATGTACAACGTAATAATGTTTCGTTTATAAATTCCATCGATGTTAATTTTTTACTTTTATCATTGGCAATATTTAATAATTCTTCATAATCGTTTAAAAAACACACTTGTGTATTATTTTCGTTTTGGGCAAATTTTCCCCATAACGAATTTAAAAATGTTTTTGCAATAGTTCTTAATCCGGGATTCTTCTCTATTTTGTCTTTATCTAAAAAAACATTTTCATTTTTTAAATAATCATTACAATACTGTTTAATTTTATCATCATTTTTACTTCCATCTGCGTTCAAACAATCCGTAGGAATTCCTGAAGATTCTTGTTTGATTTTTAAAAATTGATTTACGTATTGTGAAAAGATTTTTTCTTTGCGTTCAAAATGATATATTTCGTAATGAGCAATTATTTTATATCCCCTATCTATAGCAACATTAATCTCAACACTAGTCCAAGTACCCGTCAAGTATCGATCGCTTTCATTATGTTCACATTTATTACATTTATCCACAGCACATTTATAACATAATGGAAATAATAATTCCATCTATTCTAACAGGTAAAACAGGAAAGTAAATATTTCGAGGAGGTGAAATACAACATTTTACTCAACCAAATATGTCCTTGATTTTTATTTTATTACAATCTTTCCCCAGTAAAATAGTAGGATGACCCACGGGAAAATCATAATTTTTTTGTACATGAGGGTATAGCGATGTAAAATCTACGTTACTTATTCGTTCGTTGGGTTTTGTTTCTTTAAATAAACATAGGGGGGAAGTTCGTCCACCATATAATGCGTCACGTGGTGTTAAAGGAGTAAACGGATAAAATTTTCTTTTCTTTTCAATTAATTGTTTCTGTGTATATATTTTTTCTTCTAAATAATCACATTCCCACATCTCGATTAATTTGTAACCGGCATTTTTTATTGTCCAAGAAAAACGTTGCGTATTTGCATATAAATTACTAAATTTTTCGTTTGTAAGAACGTTTAATGCATAGGGGTCAAAACATTTGGGACATCCGTGATAAAAACAACCATGAAATTGATATATCGTTTCATTATAAAAACCATCGACAAAACGTCCTAGAATTTTTTTCTCATCATTTTGTGAACAGATATATTCTAAATTTCCTCCTAATTCTCGATTAATTTCATCTAACCAATCAATAGCAATTAAACTCTGTTTTACACCCCCCCTATACACCGAAGCAGGAATAATTCCTACACAATTTTTTAAAAAAAAATTAAGTCTATACACTTTCAAAGCTAAACTAGAAATCGTAATACAATTCTTTGCATAAAAGGGGGTGATATGACCTATGGAACCGATCATTGTAGAAAATTTAACACATCGCTTTCTTAAAATATCTACATCACTACAACAATAATAATAAATCTCTTTACGAAATATATATTTCTCTTTCTTTTTTTCTAAATACCATTTTTCAAATTCATTAAGTGTTGCTGTATTCATATGTTTCGTATCAAAAAATTTCCGATCTACAATTTCACCCTCATAAGTTAAATCGTAAAATTCATAAGGATGAATTCCCTTACATTCCCCTTGAAGATCCATTGCTTTTGGAATATCCGCTAATTTCATACTAAAAAACAAATAACTATCGAGGATTCTAATATTTTGTTCTTTAATTATTAAACTCATTATTTTAGTACCGTTCATTATAGTATTCGGCATTATCTGTTTTATTTCTAAAATATATTTTAAAATAAAAATAGTATCAAATCTACCCCCGTTATGAGCTATCCAAACGGAATTTGTTTGTTCAAACATAAATTCACATAAAGTTTCAATAACATTGTTATCAAAAATAAATTGTCTATTCCCACAACAACTAACTTTTTCAATAGTATTATCGATAATTTCTTGATCCTTTTTTTCAAATATTTTTGTTTTTTTAAATTCAATATGTTGACATTTTTTACATACCCTTTGGACGATACAATAAAACGGTACGAGCAATTTAGTTTCGGTTACTTTTGTTTCAAAATCAAAAAAAAATAAAGTGGGTTCACTTTCTTTCCTCTTGTTATATTCAAGTGAAAGGGGTTTCACATAACAAAAATGAGGTTGTTTCATGTATTTGTCACAATGAAAACAAAATCGTTTGCTACAATCATGTTTAACTGTTTTATTAGAAAAAATGAAAAAGAATCGAGGACAAATTTTGTTACAGGTTTTACAATAAAAAAAATATTGACAAGGTGTTAAACGGTTATAATTACTATGAGAAGGTTTAAAAATTTTATTCGTTAAATGATTTGTAAAACAATTTTCATCATAAAAAATTATATCACAACTGCTACAAATAAGTTTATTATTTTTATCTTTACAATTATTCGGATATTTATAACATCGTAAACAAGTTAAGTTATTTGTAGCACATAGGTGATTATCGACATATTCATGGCGTGTAAAATAACTCATACATTTAACACAAAAAGAACTGGTGCTGAGTTTAGAAAATTCCTTTATGCTTAAGACTACATCGTAATGATTATTATTTAACCATAAACATACAATTTCATTAGTCAATTTAATAAGATTACCTTCACTATCAGTTCGTGAATCATAAATTATATTATCGGAATGAGTGTCAGCATACACTTACAAATCAACACCCTGTTTTTTTAAATAATTGTTATATACAAAATTAAACTGTGTAGCATCAACATTACCCTCGGGTATCCCACATTCCCGATATACATTTCGAATTTCTTCACACGTAAATAAATCATCAACGGGTTTATTTGGTTTTCTTTTCATTATAAAATATTTATAGTCTTGGTTTAAAAATGATAAACCCACTAATATTGCTAAAGCAAAACAACAATCTTTCACTGTACGAAAAAATACATGGTTAAGAATATAAAATACACCCGTGCGAAATTTACGACCATATTTTTTACATTACTTTTCACACCGCCTTTATCTGCAGCATTTCCCTGATTCAAACTATTGTAAATACTTTTTTTCCTTATTATACTATTTTTTTTTTTATTTGTACTTATTCCTGCGGGAAAAGTTTGAACAATTACTTTACTATTCCAACCATTAGCTATTATTTATTTATTACTCTGCATAAATTTTTCCATAATATTTAAGAAATATTTAACGTCAAAGTCTTTCACGGGTAAAACGGCTGTAGAGAAAAAACTTTTTGGAGCATTACTAAAGATAAATCTAACATAATCATCATCACTTTTTACATTTGCCCGTGCAATGTTAATTAAATAAGAAAAAACCAACGATAACGATTGAATAAAACTAATAAAATTAACCGTTTTTTCCCGTGAAACATTCAATGAAAAATGTTGTTTAGTGACTTTAAATTTTTCTCTACTAATAGTTTCTATATGATTAACAGAAAAATAATCGTCTATTTTTTCATTTTTCTTACTTTCTTTTTTCTTATTAAATAAACTTACAATTTTATCTATATCTTTTTGATTATATTTTAATTTTTTTTGATCATCATTCATCTTCTTTTTTTTTTCTAAAACAAGAAAAACATGTACTTTTATTTTTATTTATGTTTTCGTCTTCACCATCAACACGATCAACTGTAACATCGTATGAATCCTGTATATTAATACATGTCAACGTAAGTATAGGAGGGATTTTTTTTGATAATAAAGAACCCATTTAAAAAAAACTAAAACAAAAAAAAGAAAAGTAAAAAAATAAATATGAGTGAAATTGTTTATATTGAAATATATTTAAAAACGTCTAACTCACCTTATATCGGGTATGAAATTCAAGATAATGATCCTTCAATATTATTTACGCCGTATCTTTTAAAGGAATGTTTACTAAATTTTACAGAAGATAAAGAAAAGATAATACCTATTTGATCAAAGATTTTAAAACAAAGAATAACAGAATTAAAAAAATATATATACAACTGTCCCGAAGATATTATCTATAAAGTAGAATGTTTGGTAAAATTTATTCAGACACATGAAAAAAAATATAATTTTAAAAAAATATATATTTTAAAAAAAATGGTAAGAATTAAGTTACCTCGAAAAAAACGGAACACTGATAAATCTCAAAGTATACGTCACGTTCTTCAATGTAGAAGTAATACCCTAAAAAAAATAAGATGTCGTAAACGAACAGCAAAAACAAAAAAATGTTGGATTCATTTAGCAAAACAAAATAACTTACGTATCAAGAAATCAAATATCCCCAATGCTGGTGAAGGATTATTTGCTTGGAAAAAACATTTTAAACCTGATCGTAATATTTCTTATTACACGGGGAAAAAACAACACAAGCCAAATTGGATCGTAAATATGGTAAAAACACTAATGCTGTATATAGTATTTGTAACGATGCAAACACTTGTATCGATGCCTATTTGACAACTCACGCAGCAGCACGTTATCCGAATAATGGGAAAACCAGTTCTATATATAAAAATAATTCCGATTTTGTTTACGACCCCAATAATAAAAAAATGTATTTAGAAAGTATAAAACATATAAAACCCCATGAAGAAATTTTTGCAGACTATGGTGATAATTATTGGCAGAGAAAACAACCTTCATAACAATGGTTGGAAGAATAAGAGAGTTACGGGGTGGTGATTTTAAGGGGAAAAAAGGCAACGTGGAGGTATTTTTAAAGGGAAAAAAAGGCAACGTGGAGGAAATAAAACAGTCAATAAATACGGCAAACTTTTTATAAACGATTTTAAAAAGAGCTTAAAAAAAAAGCTAATGTAGTAAAAATTATTGCAAAACTAGGAACGAAAAAAATCAAAAGACGTTTTCAAAAAGGAGGACTTGTATATCATAAACCCAGAAACCATGTTGAAAAGTTTTTAATGTATTAATTTTCAAAATAAAAAAAATACATTCATTGTATTATTTCGTTACATAAAAGGATATTGTCCATTGAATATTTTTCTACATTACAACCTCTTATTTCATTAAAATTTACACTGGTGAAATTAGGGTAATCCCCATTACATTCGCATTCCCCTTTACATTATTTACAAGAGTATTTTATAGTTTTATTATAAACAAAAAAATCATAATATAATGCTATAATACTCCTAAAGCACTCATAAGTAAAACAATGTTTTCTATCGTAATCTAGTATCTTTAAATATTCTCCAATTCCTTTGTCGCTGATACGTGGGAGTCGGTCTTTCCATACTTCACATATTTTACGAAGAAATTCATAACATTCTTCTGGAATTGCGTGTTCCTCATGATGTATAATCCATATCTGGGGATTTTTTGAACATTCTACTTCCAGTATAAATTTATACCGTAAATATTTTTCATAATCAGCTATAGATATTAGTAGATGATATCTTGATTTCCCAACTTCCACACTTCCTACTAATTGCCAAAAAAAAACGGATTCCACATAACTGTATTGTGTTAAATCGTTATAAATCTTATATCCCTCTTGATTTAGTACTCTCTGGAAAATAGCCATGACACTTACACACGCCCATCTTGAAAAAACGATCTTTATATAGGGGTATATCTACGTATATCCATCGGAATAAACAATAGAAATATCGTATTCATTATAGGGTTTATCAGCTTCACCAATTTTAATACCATATTTATTAAAAAAATGATCATCTATAAATTGTATGTTTTGAATCAATATAAAATCTTCGTCAGCGGGTAAATTATAAGCTAAATCTACAAAACGTTTATCATCGTTAAAGAAATTTTTCTCATGATCAATAAACAATTGGTTAGGGGCAAAATAATATTTACTAGATTGTCCAATATTTGATCCTAAATCACTCTCTTCGAATATCTCTTTTTTAACTTGAACAATACTCCATCCTAATGCATCGTGATATTTTTCAAGAATATTATTTTTAAGTTTTACATCAATACTATGAATTATTTTTCGTTTATACCAATTTTTTTTTCTTGCTTCTAATTCTCCCGTACGATAATTCTGTGTATCTGTTTGAAATTTTCTATTGTCACTAAATGTCAATGAAAAATCAGTAAATTCACCTGCCTTTCGAATATTTGTTTTAATTTTATAACCGTCAAGAAAACTCGTTGGTACTACACCCCGTATCCAAGACACTTCTTGAAACTCATATAGATTTTTTGCTGATTTTAAAGCAACTGTCGCATTTTTTCTTGGATTCAAAAGCCAAAAACGTTCACTTTGATGGATGATTTTTTTCTGACTCATTTTTAATGCCAATAAGAGAAAAAAAATTAAGAACATTTTATTTATACTATACGTAGAATGATATCATTTTTTATATATTTAAATGTACAAAGAGTTTCTATGATCATCTTATTTTTTTTAAAACTTCTCTCTCCTATTTTTACAAAAATAGTGTTTTTGACAACATGTACATCATTGAAAAAATAATAACGTTCTAATGTACGTTTTATTTTTAAAATATAAACATGTCTTAAATGTACTTTTGATAATTTTTTAAACAATCTTTGTGTTTCTAAAAACAAAAAGGAAAATACATTCAATATTTTTTTGATTTTTTTTAAATCAAAAGACAGTATTTTTTTATTTAGGTAAAATTTTCAGGAGAATAAATTTTAAAAATTAAATTCCTTATCATACATAGAGAGTACAGATCGTTCATTATCCTCCTCTTCTAATTTACGAAACAAACATGCCGCAAATAAAAGACATTCAAACAAACTACAATGATACAATAAACATGTTGGTTCGCTAGTATGATACCAACAATTCCTTGGCTTAAGATTATAAAACGAAAGTAAATAATCGTACTTCTCAATTCCAAAAATTCAAGATTAACACAATGTAAAATAGTTTTTTCTTGAAGTGTTTTAACTAAAGACGATTCTTTATCACCACCTTTATACCCGATAATAGCATTCGGGGGAAAAACATTACGAAATAAATAACTTAATCTATTTATAAGTTCACTTTGACTAAAATAATCTCTTGATTTTTTTTCAGATAAATAGTCTAAACCATGACATCGATATTGATAGTAGACGGTAGAACGTTCCCTTCGAGTTAGTTCTTTGTAGGGTTTTAACTTGCCATCATAACAATGATAAATAAAATACTTCTTCGTTTGAAGTTCAAGAAGAGTTACTTCACGGTAACTGGGTCTCTCACCCTTAAACTGGTAACATTCACAATCCATTATATGTGTGATACGGGATAAAAATAATTTTTGTCGTTCTTGGGACATTTCTTCTTTACATTTGTTAAATGTACAATTATATTTACCCCTATACAACTCCTCGATAGTCTCTTCAGATTTATTCTTCTGAGTTGTCTCTAACGGGATGAAGTCTTCTTTAATTTCGCTGTTCACGTTCTCAAATATTTTTGCCATCTCTCACTCTCCTACACTCAGACTGATATAAATTATTTTCGACGCTACATCGGCTTTTATAATTGCATCCTGCGTTACTATGTGTTACTGGGGGTAGATTGGTTTGCTCCAATCAGAGTTCGTTGATTAAAGCTTTCATGTCATCCCGATGATTTGTGATACTCATATACAATGAATGTGTGTTTTGGGAATTAGAGACGCGAATCCATAATTAGTGATTTTCTTCTAAACAAATACCCGGGGATTAGTTGCACCAATGCTGTGTTGTGGGATTAAAACGAATCCCTAATGTTGTTCTAAAACACATACACGTCAAATCAGTTGATATATTATACATTGTAATTACAATAATACTTTTTTCAAATTTTTATCGTGTTAAATTCTGCGTGTGGAAATATATATTTTAAGAATGAGAAAATATTATATATACAAGGCGATTTTTTAAAAAACGTCATCGCTTTTGAGAATGTCGTTAAACATTGGCAGTAAAAGAACCTATGAGCAAGCTAATGATCAATAAATCAATATAAAGACGATATTGAAAATTGTTTATTATATACAACATTTTCGTAACCGTTACATTGGATTATTATTTGCCGTCTGTGACATATGTGACTATTACTATGGAGGGATTATCGAATGTATGGAAATTGAATCGAGACAACTTGGTCGGGGGTATGGGGACTACGCCTATATTTAAAAAATCAAAACTGATATGCTCCAAGATGAATGCAAGGATTGGCGAATCTTAACAGATAAACAACACTATATAATACCCGTTGTTCATACACAACGAAAATATTTTATTTATGGTGAAAAACTATGTTCACGTTATCATAAATTACTATTAATACCCTCTCAAACATTAGTTAAATCTATTTTTCATTTGAATGATAATCATTCCGATAATTTTTTTATTGAAATTCCAACAAGTTATTACCCTAGAAATGATATTTACCATTTTATTTCTATTACTATTACTGATAACCAAACTACAATTCCTAAACCCATTGGATATGGAGGGGCTTATCTTTGTAATACATTACATCGACTTAATCGTTGCTTTAGTCGCGAATTTACATATTGCTGTATTTATTTATATTTTATAGACCCGTTTTATTTCAAGTCTGCTTTTTATTATCTACATAATTTAGATGTTTTTGAGAAAGTAGTTTACCAACTTGCGAGTTGTTTTATTTTCTTTTGCGCAAATCATAACCCTATATCAAAAATTAACGCAAGTAACGATAGGGTTTATAAATTTAATCTCGAGTAGTATAGTAAGTGGGGCTGCGGGCCCAGTCAACGCCAACCATAATATAAACGCCAAAACATCACCAAATTTGTGTCGAGCCACAACTCGGCGATGTTTTGGTACTCACGTTTTATAATCGACGTTGGTGAGCTCACAGCGCCAGTCTCTGTGCTATTATGATGATCGTTAGTCAATCTAAACACTCCTCCCACGTTTTCTACTCAGTTGATGCCAAATATTAAAAAAATCACAACTTTCGCTAAACTTTACGCTACTTTAGCCATATTTAAAAAATAGTCGTTTCAACATTTTCACAAGTTTGTCAAATCATATTTAAAAATAGTCGTCTCAACATTTTCACAAATTTGTCAAACCACATTTAAAAAATAGAGAGCGCCGTTTCAATATTTTCACAAATTTGTTAAATCACATTTTCACAAATTTGTCAAATCACATTTAAAAAATAGAAAGTGTCGTTTCAATATTTTCACAAATTTGTCAAATTACATTTTTACAAATTTATGTATCGTAAAAGTGTCTCACGCGTGATAAAATTGCCACCTGTTATGCAAATTAGGTTATTGCCACCTGTTAATAATAGATTATTCCGTTTGTTCACTATTTTCAGCGTTTGTCGCCTCACACTTCAAAGTTTTTGTGACCATACGCGTAGGAGTCAATACCATTTTCTAAAAGGTATCGTTTATCATCAAAACAGGATAGCGACACTTTATTAATTTCGTAACTACCGAGCTGATGTTTGACACTTCTAATGGTCTTCATTGTGTGTCGCAATTGTTTCTGCTCAAGTAACACACTTTTGTAATCTTCGTGTCTGATCACTTTGTTAATTATATTCTTTCTAATACCTTTAGCAGTTTTCCCGCCGCCTCCACCCTCTTTCAAATAGCTGTACATTTTACTGCGCAACCCGACGAACTCGACAATTGGCGTTCCAGCGCACTCGTCCTTCATCTTCCCAATAACTTTCTTATTCTCTCTAAAAAAGAATGGGCTGTCCGCAGGATAGTCGCTATTGTCGAACTTTTCGCACTCCATCATAAAGTCGGAATAAACGTCGTCAGTTTTGATTGAGTACAACAGACTGTCAGTGTCAGTGAAGTGCAATCTACAGGTGTCGCTAGAGTACTTTTTCATAATATAATTGTAGTGAAAATTGTACATCAGCGTTTTACTCAAGTCTAGTGTGCACATACCCACATATGCGGGTCTATTTAATGTCAACGTTTCTTTAACCTTATGGACAGCGACTAAGTTCTCGCTAAATATTTTGCAAGACACGAACGTCGGCTTCGAGACAAGCTTTTCTAATTTCTTCGCAGTGGTCACTAATCTTACGTCCACACGCTTCCTCAAGTTTTCCATCGTTTTTCCGAACACACTGTTGTTCATCAACTTGAAGAAGTCCTTCTCAAAAGCGTTCTTAGCCGCAGTTCTTTTGACTGTGTTAAAGTCGATGTACTTGCCTAGCCACTTGGACTGGTCAAACTGCAGGACCCTGTGAATCTTATTGATTTTTAATCCAAGATCCATGTACAACTGCAGATTTCCGTAGTGACACACATACTTTTTTTTGTCCATCAAATTAGTCACCAGCTTCTTCACACCACCAACACTCACGTTAAACTTATTTTTGATTTTCGTGCAGTACTCCGACAACATGTCAACGGTTATCTCCATCTTCTCGGGAGCCAACGGGTAATCGTTGTGTAGGTCATGCAAATGGGCTGGGTACTCCAAGTCGACCTCGAGCAGTAAACCTTTTTTACTATTGTTGTGATACTCACGCAGATTAACTTTTTCTATTTCTTTCTCAGTCAACCACTTGAAGCCGCCCGTGGGTAGACTTCGACTCATTGCCCATCCATACAAGTTGTTGGCGTCAAGGTACATCAAATACTTCGACTCTTGCTCTTTGTCATACCCTTCCATGTACTTATTATTCGCCACGCCATGTCTGTTGCATATGTAGCTCACACCACCACGCATACCTAGTTCTACGAACTGGAACATGTCGATGTCGGACAATAACTCAAGCTCCACTCCAGTCATCTTCAGCATAGCATCCCAAGCCAACCCAGGCGATGTGAAATAATGGCAAGGGTCTAGTTTATACTCACGGTGACATGTCTTTCTAAAGTTCTCAAAAACGTCGGCAAGCAAGAGCACGTCACTTTTCAAATACAGGTCGTGATACCCACCCATGTTTTCAACGTCGAAGTAGTCCCACACATCGATGGCGCGCTCATGCATTTCCTCCGTGATGTGCTCATCGTTCAGAATGCTGTAGAAGTCCTTTTTGGAGGGTAGCTCGCGCTCGTCGAATTTATCAAAGGAGTCCATATAATCGTAGGGATAGACCCCCTTTCTTGTCATAAGTGCCAAACCCTCGTCGTGAAACACTTCTGACGTGTATTTGAAAGCGTCCCTTGGTAGGTTCTTCACCAAGTTGTCTAGACCACTACTCATGAACTGAAAGCTGTCCAAGAATACCAAGTTTTTTCCAAGCATGAACGCCATGTACTTCTCCATGTTGTTTGGTATCACATTTATGTCTTGACCAAACTTGCCAATCTCCTGCATAATGAAATGACTATCGTAGCCACGCAAGTTATGAAAGATCACGGGAATTTTGTCAGTCAACTTAAAGTTCACGTTACACTGACGATGCGCGGACCCTCTGTACTTACCTGACACGTGACAGTGGTCTCTCACTCTAACGTCAGCACCAGTGTACTCAACGCTACAAATATGACAACTCTTGGCCTCGTCGAAATTCTTCTTATCGTCATCAGTCAGTATCATCTCTTTGTTAAAGTGACTCTCAGATGTTTTTTTACAATATTCAACAATTTCTAACATCTCCCCAATGAACTTGTTGACTGCGTTTTCACCGCGATACACTTTTACTGGCTTACTGTACTCGTTATCGTAGCAACAAACTAATTTATACCCATAACCGCAGTCAACATGCCTCTGGTAAGCATTTGTGTAGCTACACTCGCTTGACAGCTTTGTTGTGTGCACCTTCTGTGTGATAGCCTCGAAGTCTGCATACACCACAAATGGTACATTTAATTGTCTGCTAAAATTCTCATATTTTACTTTCGCGCCTTTTTGTGGCATTTTAATAGCTTGCTTCCCATTAATGACCAAACACACTTCCACATGGTGTTCAAGCACGTCCGCACGGGTGAAACACTGCAAACAATACCTACAAAAGTGCTTTCTCGCCTTATGCTCTGTTTGGCGGTACATGAATTTGTTAAAATCGCGAATGTACACATAATGCTTGTTGCCCACGTCATTAGTTATCAACAATAGGTCCATATGGTCAGGGTACGCCTCCTTAGAGACGTGCGCAGGGAATGGCTGCTTATTTTCGTACCCAAAAACATTAATGCTAATTTCGTTAGCCTTTTCGATCTTGTTGTAGTCTTTGAGTGTGACTGGGAAGTCAATTCCGTCATAATTCAACTCACCGACATGCCTAGCGTACTTCGACGTTCTATCGGAGTGTTTTCCAACAGGAAACTTATGCGCAAGGTGGCACCATCTAAAGCACTCGTTGTCATCATCGTTATTTACGTTTATCAGACCCTTCATACTGTTGCGCAGCTCCTTTGGCAACGCAATGTAGCTACTCCCATGCAAAGGTCTGTAAATAGCGACATTGACGTAGTGCGCATCTATTTTGTCGATAGTCCATCCAGACCCCTCAGATAGCCACCCAGCTATCCGCGTCAAAATCTGCTCCGATCCACGATTGGCGACACCCTCGATGTCATGCTCGTTAATGACGACGAACGTTTCGCTGTTAAAGTAGGCAGTTTTGTATGTGGTCTTATCGAGTTCTAAAACTTTCTCAAAAGTGATCTTGACTGTCTCCACCACTTTCATTCCGTTGGTCTCACCTAATTCACGTCTCAAAAGGTTAGTGACAGCGCTTCTACTACCATTTACCTGATTGATGTCTCTGTCGTCAATTACTTCGACTCCATAGGACCTTGTGAACCCTCTCAGTGCTCGATCCAACAGATGCGTCGACGGTGCGAGGTCTTCGACTAGACGTTGTCCCTCCTGATCTCCAAAAAAGCCGTGAACGTTGGTCGCTTCATCTGTTAGTGAGTTGACAACGGCTGCACTCGTCTTATGCGCCCGTCTTTTTGTCAGTGGGTTTTTCGCGGCCTGACTCATTGGCTTCTATATACTACACTTATTTATTTTTTTCCTAAACCACTCGTCGTAATAATTGTCGCCACTTTCACACCATCCCAGCTTTGGGTACACCACCCCAAACAGATTGTTGTCAAACAAGTATTTCACCTTCCCGTCTTTGAGGTCTGACACCTTCTTGAGTGTCTCGACTCGTCTTCTATGGCACAACCTAATAATGTAGTACCCGTACCTGCTGACATTTCTACCCTTTATCAAATTGTATGAGTGCAGCACATTGACAACTTTCAAGAAGTCCTCTTTTATCAACTCAAGGTGCTCACCCTTCACAACGTTCCGTAGTCTCCTCCCCATCCACCAAGACCGTTTGTGAACGCTTTTTAGTCGCGTGAGTCTCATGTCTCTGTAACTCTGAGTGTAGCCCCATTCGGTGTCACCACACTTTGGACACGCGTACCCACCGCAGTCAGTCACATTTTTCACAACGTCACAATCCGAGCAGTAGTGAATTCTGAAGGTGTCTCCACACTCAATTTGTGTCTCACTCGCGATTTCGTCAATTGTGTAACCATAGCTCATCTGCCTCATAAGTTTGTCCATCACTCTTATACTACTCCAACATTTTTTACCGAGTTAGCGCCCATACCGCTATTCCACTACCCAAGCCTAGCGCGCTAACAAACAATAATTGGTATTCCTTCATTTCCGCACTCGGTTGGTAGTAATCCGCAATCTTCGGGGACTCAGTGAACACTCGTCCGCCGTGCTGAATAGTCATCGCTCTTCCAAGCTCCTCCAACGCGCGGCTTGTGTCATTGATGTCAGCATTAGCATCAGAGAGCTGTTGTCGTAAACGCTGGATCTTATCTCTCTTGGCGACTTCGTTTTCAGACCACGCTTCTTTCGCACTAGCTAGCTGCTCCAACGCATGGTTATGTCTTTTCATCTCAGCTTCATAGCCTGTGTGATTAAACTTTGAAAACATAAAGCCAGCGCCCGCAAAAGCCACTGCATTAAAAATCCCTCCAGCCACAACGCTCACCATTAACTTACGTTGATTTGAATGGATCTGTCGGTATCCACTTTTTCGATTGTACCCATTTTACTAACAACGTTCCTGCACCAACAGCCGCAGCAAGTTTCACTGTGCCTTTCACAGTCTCTGGTGTTCCCAATGGTTCCCCCAAAGCCTTTTTAGAAATCATACTCACTGCCACAGCACCAGTCGTGACAAGTAGCGCATCATACAATTCGTTCATAAGTTCTTTTCGATCGATCGCAGTCATATACATTGTCGTGTGTTTTGTTCAAGAATCAAATGTGTCTAACGCTGGACGACAAGCTCTACGATTTTCTGACACACTAGCTGGTGCAGTGCTCACAGGTTCTTTTTCACTGCTAATTGTGTACCATAGCGAAGCAGCGGCGATGACAACACCAAGTGTTCCGACAATGTAACCATAGCTCCACTCACCACCCTGTTCCTCGTTGACTATCATTTCACGCATTTTCTTTTCTTTCGCAGCTTTCGATATCTCAGCCAACTTTTTACCAGCAGCGACACGCTTTGGGTCCTTCACCTTAACACTTTTCACATCAGCCGTGATCTTCGCTTCAACAGCCGTCTGTGAGCCCTCAACCATCTAATACACTATCACGTGTTATCTTACTCACAGTTGACCTCACAGGTGTCTCACAGATGACCTCACAGGTGTCTCACAGTTCCAGACCAAACGCACTAAAAATTAGGATTTTTTCTGGGAGTATAACATAATGACTCAAGCCCGAGAAATTAGCGAAGAAGATATTGCCAACACACTGAGAACAGCCTTTATCAGTGTGCCCACCCTACAAGGCGCCTCTGGACCTATCGTCTTAAACGAGTACTTCTCAACATACACAATGTTCGACCCCGACCCTGAGGGGCCGCCAAAACGGCTTGGCTCTCAGGTCCGCCATACGAGGTATCTTCTCGACGCTTGGATCGATCTTCGAGAGGAAAGAGCCAACGAGCTTGCTGGTATGTTAGCTGGCATAATCCCTGTGTGGTGTTACTCATCATTCAAGTACCTTATGTTAGCAAGTGATGTCTACTTGAACAACCCTAGTGGGTCCACAGCCACATCACTCGGTAACTTCCTCCAAGTGTTCTTAGCGACCCTTATGTGGAAACCATGCCCAACCAAAGCCAAAGCGTGGCTAGATCTCGCCGCGAACCGCGACGTTCACGTTTGCAAGGTTGGGTGTAATGAGATACTGGGTGTGGGTGATATCAGGGACCACGTACTCTCGCCTGCCCACAGACACTTTGCGAGAGATGAGAGCGTGTACGCCTGTTACCCATGCGGTGTGGCTACCAATAGCCCAATGTGTCGCTCAAGACATGAGAGCTCGAAGACTCATCTTGAAAACTTAGAGCTTCAGCGGATATTTAACAACGAACAACGATTTCCACAATGAAAAAATATTTCTCCGAAGGTATAGTAACCATGAGAAAAGTTGGTAGACTAGAAATCGTGATTGGTCCCATGTTCGCAGGAAAAACGACAGAGACTCTCCGCAGGTTAGTCGCGTTAAGTAGATCAGGGCTCAAAGTCCTCTACATGAACAACACAGGTTACACTAGGCGAACTGACCACGCGTTCTCCACACATCGTCAGACCATTGTTGTCGGATCAGACAGTTTACCTGCGAAGTTAATCACCAACCTTCCGAGTCCTCCCGAGATAGCTGACTATGACGTCATTGGCATTGATGAAGGCCATTGGTACTCTGATCTGTCAGTTATTCGCGAATACATTAAAGCTGGCATTCACGTCATTATTTGTGGTCTCATAACAACAGAGCATTTAAAAAGACTTGGTGAGCTCGACACGTTGTTCCCAATGGTAGACGACATCACATTTCTAAAAGCGTATTGCGCCGTTTGTCGCGACACTTACGGAACAACTGTTGAGGCGCCATTCAATTGGAGATACAACCCAGGACCATCATTCGTTGGTGGCGCTGAGCAATATCGCGCAGTGTGCAGACGTCATCATCCTTCCACACAAAATTAGGGGTGTTCTCGGATACCCCACTTTTTTAAATTTATACATTGGTCACACGAAGTGTCCAATGTCATATAAACATTTTTTCACATAGTGGTCAGAAGGTTTGTGAAATAGAGAGAGAAAGTTTCGCAGACATTTTTTATCAAGTTAAAAAACGTCTTTTAAAAATGTTAGAGCAGTTGTCACCTCGAGCGTCGTCTCAACGACAAGAACGAGCGCCAATTCGACTTATTACTCACTGTCTAAAAAGTCTCTTTACAATAGCGTCTCTCATGGTTGCTCAACGCTGATTTATTTTTAAATTTACGAAGGCAGTGAGAGCACTGAAACCCAATGTCAAAGAAATATTTTATTACTGCGGTAATAGCGTCGTCGTACGAGTCGCACAAGAGTGTTAGATAACCAGCGGATTTATATCTGAGTAGCAGAGACTCTTGCTCTTTGGACGTCTTGCCTGTGCCACCTGGGTTCTTGAACTCAATCACGAGCCCGCTGTGCTGTCGGTTTGCGTTGGCAATAATCAAGTCAGGTGTCCCGCGTTGGTAGCCTTTTTTCCACGAATTTATTCTTTTACTCGAAGTGTCTTGATTCTCACCACAAGCGGCTATCAAAATAGCCTCTGGATAATATTTCCTAAGAAAACCGACGACTTTCGTATGAAGGTCGAACTCAGTGATCATTACGAATTGATTGTGTTTGAGACCAACGCTAGCTAAACTTTTTCTAACGCTTGGTAAGACTTCTGAGTGCACCCACCTTCCGAAGTGTTTCGCACGCTCCATTTTACTTGAGAACGTTAGTGAGTAGACACCAAGTTCGTTGATAAATGAGACTTGTTCCATCTTCATTCTACAGTCAGGTTCGACATGGTCGTTGACTGCATCTTTTGGTTGGGCGTAACCTAGAGCACTTGCAGTCTCTCTCGCTTTGAACCATATTTCACCGTTGTGATTAACCGTCGTGATTTGGTGACCATCGAAATCGAACAATCGAAGTGTCGCGGAAGTCATCACTATATAGTCCTCCACGAAAAAAAACTACTCGACATAGGTGTCAGGTTTTTTATAGATCTGGTTTGTTGTGTACCAATGCAGCAAATACGTTTTATTAGCCCTCAGTTTTCTACGTCGTCTGAAAAAGTTTCTAATGTCACGAGCCAGTTTTCTAAGCCAACCCATTACATAACTTAGGTCACGTCTCCTACCACTCCTACGGTGTCTGATTCTGGTAACATAATAGGTTTGCCGTAAGTCTTTTTAGACCTCATACCAATCTCAGCGTGGAGCTCGAGAGTAACGTCACCGCGGCCAAATGACCCACCAGCTTTGAACATGTGATCAGTCGTCTTATTTATCTTATATGTTTCATGAGGTCTCGAAATACATGCTCCCATTTACTTTACACCATATTCCTTCATCATTTTTCCACCCATGATTATGATGTCTCGGTTCGTCATGTAGCCACTCACAATTTTCACACCGTAGAATTCTATCAACGATGGGTATGCATAAGGCGCGAGTGGTGTTCTTGGTCGGTGTATTCCAAAAATTGTTCCATAGGGTGTGCCTATCTTTTTCATATTCGCTACGAAGTCTGAGTCGGTTGACTTGGTGTTATTGACTCTGACGTGTGAATTGTCCATTTGCCAGTGTATTGATATCATATGCATTTTGGTGAGGTCAACACCGCTTGGAATAGTGCATATGCTCTCCATTGCTGGGATACTACCACCATACGCGAGTCCATTAGTCATACCAGTCTTGTACCCTATGAACTTGTCCCACTGACCGTCATCGTTTGATATAATTGTCTCCCAATTTGATCCAGCGGTGCGAGTAGGTAACCTCACCACAACAAAAATGGAGAGATCACACCACTGCATACTGGGGCAGTTAAAATGAAGACCTGACTCAAGTGGGATTGGTGTTAACACAGGTGATAGAAAACTTTGACTTACACCGCTGATGCCAACAATAGGACCATAAGCCGGGTTGTTTTGCACTAATTTACTTGTTTCACCAATGGCTTTCACTTTGTTTGAACCATTGGTGTGAAATTCCACGTTTCTCAAGGCGTGTGTGCTAACGTTGAAGTCGAGCACAACATTATAGGACTGACTCTTGAGGTAGCTTGATAGCAGTTGCTCTAGAGTTCTTTTATTCGCGGCATCTGAGTCATCGACTGGGTCTGCTACGTTTTTTATCGCTGAGCCTTGCATGTCTATTATTCCAGACATCCTTCCACCAGTCGCACTTAATTTGGGATCTTCGTCCAGATGTCTTTTCGTTCTCTTTAGTATTTTATCGTGAGGGTCGTCAGACTCATACCCATAGTTTAGACTCATTACTACTTCAAGGTGTATTTGGTTACTAAATAGCCAGAGACTGCTGAGAACCCTAAGATTATCGCTAGCGTTGTCGTGTCTGACTTACTTGTGGTGGTCTGTGCTATTTGATTGGTGGTGACCACTGTTTTCTTCGCGGCAGGTCCTAGCTTTGAAGGTCCTAGCTTTGAAGGTCCTAGCTTTGAAGGTGGTGCGACTAGAGTTTCCAAGTGGAGTCCTGCCGCTTGGTGGACTTTCTTGTGCTTCGCTTTTGACGCTCGGTGGTAGTTCAACCCGTCATTATACCCAAATGTTATCCCAGTTTCAGACGAAGTTCTGAGCGCGTTATTGTAACCAACAATGGGGTGCTTTAACAAGACCATGCTTCTGGGGATCAGCCAAGTGTTGGGTGTCACAGCTGTGTCTAGCTTAACTTTGATCTCACTAATCGCTTTGTTCATAAGGTTGATCCAAACACTCGGTGAATATTGAACCACACCGTCTTCAATGATGTCTCTAAAGATTTGTTGTGTTTCTCGAGCACTAGCCCTAGTTCCCACGACGCTTTGCTTTGACCTCGCTTGGGCTCCAAGAATGGCACGCATGTAAACTTCAATCGATTGGTTTAGTAGTTCTTCACTGTAAAAACGGAATGGTTATTTCAACCAATTAAATTGGTTATAACCAAATCAAATTGGTTGAAATAACACACTCAAAATTGGTTATATATTAACCAATGTAAAATGGTGGATTCAACCAAAAAACAATGATTAATGTAACCAATAATAATAGGTGGTTAGTATAACCAAATGGAATTGGTTAAATAACCCGGTTTAAATTGGTTAAAATATTAACCAATTGGTAGAAATAACACACTCAAAATTGGTTATATATTAACCAATGTAAAATGGTGGTTTCAACCAAAAAACAGTGTTTAATGTAACCAATAATAATAGGTGGTTAGTATAACCAAATGGAATTGGTTAAATCACCCGGTTTAAATTGGTTAAAATATTAACCAATTGGTAGAAATAACACTCAAAATTGGCTATATATTAACCAATGTAAAATGGTGGTTTCAACCAAAAAACAGTGATTAATGTAACCAATAATAATAGGTGGTTAGTATAACCAAGTGGAATTGGTTAAATAACCCCGGTTTAAATTGGTTAAGATTAACCAATACACAATGTTACTATCAACAAAAAACAATGGTCAATTTTAAACAAATTTAATATTATTTTAAGTTATATACATTATAACACCGTTTCAATCAATTTTACTCATTCCTGATTGGTTAATGACCTCAATATTAAAATAGTTTTTTAAAATAACATCCGGGATGTTGGATTTTAATATTTACAAACATCAGTTTTCCCGCTTCTTTGTAAAATTTGGTAAACTATAAATTCTCATAAAATTGATTGAAAAAGTATTAAAAGGAAATAACATTTGTTCTCAAAGAATTAATGAAAAATCACACTTGTGTTTGGCGAAATACTAACCACATGTGGTATTATGAATATTTCACCTAACACACATGTGATTTTTCATTAATTCTTCTCAAACTGTGTTATTTCCTATACTAATACATCATATAAATTATATACATTATATAATACATATACTGAATCTTGGTGCAATATAGTAAGCACCATTTCTGTGTTCAGTACCAAAAGGATGAATTACATGTGCTGGCATATATGTCAGAAATTATTTTTGTGAGGAAAAGAAATTATCACTAATCGCTTCGCTGCAAACTTTAAAAGCATGAAAATGTGGAACAAATTCAATTGTAGTAAATTTTGTCAGATAAAAAATAACATTATTCTGCACATTGACAACAATGTTTTTAATCAATGAAAATTCAGGAATCTGGTCATCTGATATTCCAGTAGATACCACAGCTCCTACTCTATACTCTGTACCATGGATAACTATACACATTGTTTTCAATTATTTTATTATATTTAAATACAGCAGACTTAAATTACAAATAACTATCACTTATCTGAATATAATTGGCAAGGCTTTTGAATTTGACTGCATACACAGTATTCATAAATTATGACTATGTTTGATGTTTGGTAAACAAATTTCCGATAAATCACTGCCACTATAAATCATGCTTCTTTAGTACTGTGGTAAAACTGTCAGTGGAATTGCAAGTGTCTGATATGTGATGGCAAAGCAAAGCACTGACAAAATAAAAACCAGAAATGGTATGTAACAGATGTTTCTGGTATTGTTGATCCATTGTTTATATTGTCTAACTTTTATTGGAGTTCTTGTTGAGAATACAATACTCTCTGTGATGTAGTTCATTGCACATGTGCACGACTCCACATATAATGTAGTTGTCGTTTGGGAATACACCACTGCAACTACTGTATTTTATTTTCCCAAAGAACTTGCAAACAAATAATTTCCATTGTCCACTGAGTTTTCACAAAGTTGAGGTAAATAATTCCATGATGTACAGTTTATTACATATGTAGTTTTACAGCTTTGTGCACAAATCAATTGTAGAAACCACTGTAGATAATTATTTTCTCAAATCCAAGTTAGATGTTTGTAGTTGTATGTGATCATAGCATAAATAGACGTAGTGCCAGAGATTGAGGAGATGGTGTATTCATATGCTTTAATTCACAGTAAAGAAAAAACATGTCTCTTTTAGTTTCCTTGTTGAAGGAAGTGATACTGCATTTATATTGAGACAAACTGACAAACTGTTCATTATTATTTTGTTGCTACCAGACATTGCATTAAGTATACACCTAAAATAGAAGGAAAACTGTATTCACAAACAAAACAATTTGATATCATGATATATTTAGCCCATGACAAGTGATGCTGTGATGGCAAGAAATCACAGATACCTCGCAGTCACTGAGCCATATTTTCTGTTTGGTGAGCATTCAACAAGAAAAATTAAGTACAGTACACATAATCTTAGTCGTCTTATACTTCCTCACTGAAGGCAGAACAGATCGTTCAAACTTCACAGCGTTGACAAGTTCTGAACGGCGAAAGGCAGGAAATTTAATACACATGATAAAACTTCTACGTCACAAAACGTCATAAAACTGAACATCTCAACAGAGGGCAATTTACACAAATCGAGATTTCATTGACTATACTGTACATAGGTCCACAAAGAGATCTGGGCACAAGGATACAGCAACCCAAGTCAAGACTGGTATGCTGCCATAGGCAGCAAATACCATTTCAATCAATTTTACTCATTCCTGATTGGCTAATGTCATCAATATTAAACTTAAATTTTTTTACTAGGGGTATTTAAATTTTTTTATTGTGGTATTTTTTGTAAATACCCTTGGCTAGTAAAAAATTACATCCGGGATGTTGGATTTTAATATTTACAAACATCAGTTTTTCCGCTTCGTAGTAAAATTTCGTAAACTATGAATTCGCATATGCTTCGCACTTGTGGTATTATGAATATTTCGGCAAACATGTGTGCGATTGTTCATTAATTCTTCTCAGTAGTAAACAGGGGCGGATCCAGGAATTTTTTACATTAGTCAAAAAAAATTACTATTCCAGGGGGAGTTCATCAAAATTATGCTCTTGTTACCAAAAATATTTGAAAGACTAGCCAGGTCAAGTCATCACAGTAGAAATACCAATGCAGTAAAAATAGCAACAGCAATATATCTGCCTGTTTCACTCAATATCAAAGCTCATCAGTATGTCTAGTAAACACTTGAAACATTTTCCAGTGATTCTGACATGGAAAGCCTCACCCCCCTATTGAGGGATTTGGATGTCCTATGGGTTCTTGAATCTCAATTTATCCGAAGGAATTTCCAAAAAATTATCCATAATTTATATATATATATATATATATATATAAAAGTAGAGTGCTGCGTAGACAGTGTTTTAAATAATATAGCAAAAGGTATTTATTTTATTTATCATATATTTATTTTGCCAATAATTTAGTGACGAGATACTGACGTTTCGAGCGGAGCCCTTCATCAGAGCCCTTCATCAGTATATATATATTATACAGTATATATATATATATATATATAGGTAATATTTGGCATTTCACTCGATCAAACTACATGTTGAAAGGATTTATGGTGAAGGAAAATTTCGAGTGTTGGAATACAACCAGTTGCGAAAAATGCAACTTCAAGGCCTTCCGGCTGGAATTGAATCTGCGATACTAGTGCAATGCTCTGACTACCGAGCTATGGAAGCCGTTGCCGAGAGCCCAGTCACGAGTTCTGCATATATGCAGTGGTGGTAATGCCGGGATAAGATTCTGGGTATATTATAGGTAATATTTGGCATTTCACTCGATCAAACTACATGTTGAAAGGATTTATGGTGAAGGAAAATTTCGAGTGTTGGAATACATACATTTTAAGACCAAACCGGGACCAGTTGCGAAAAATGCAACTTCAAGGCCTTCAGGCTGGAATTGAATCCGCGACCCTGCGATACTAGTGCAGTGCTCTGACTACCGAGCCATGGAAGCCGTTGCCGAGAGCCCAGTCACGAGTTCTGTATATATGCAGTGGTGGTAATGCCGGGATATATATATATTATATAAATTAAATTGAAGTAAAAATTAAGTAGTGTTAAGAATGTTCTTGTTCAAGAGCAAATTGGCCCATATTTTAGTGTTTTAACAATATACAAGGGGTAAATGAAGATATCCTAGGGGAGACTAGGTTAAAATCTATCCTAGAGGCGACAAATAATTTTTTATCCAAAGGTTGTGAAGCAACCCCTCAATAGGGGGGATGCGGATATTAAATGGAATGGCCCATTGACTGAAACTGGTATAGTTGGTCCAGGCATTCGACAGATAAAATCAAGATTTGGAATCGGATAGTAATGTATTATTAATGCATTACTTATCTCTAGGCTTATTACTCTAATGTCAGCATAAATGAAATGCAATAAATATCAAATCCCCACCACCAAAGGCTATATTAATGACACGTACAGCTTATTTGGCTAAAATGGCGAAGTCAGATATGCAATGCATATTAAATGAGTCTCAAAAATAAAGGTCAACTGGGGAAAACCATGAATAAATTTAATACAAAAGCTGCAGTTGTGTTTTGTATTATTTTGTAAATATAGTCCAATAAATACTAGCCCAATAAATTTAAAAGGTATGAACTTCAAAGTTTGTGGAAGATGCCGAACTTAGGCAAATTCGCGCGTGATTATTAATAAACAACTGAAATCATTTGCAATAGCTCGGGGTACTTGGGTTTTATAGTAAAACCCGAAAGGGCAGGAAGAAACAAAGGAAACGCTATACCTGAGAGCAAAATGCTTGCCAATCTTTGCGAACTTCGGGACGAATAGCTCATCAGCTCCTGTAATCCGGTACGTCTTCCCAATCAGTAAATGATGTTCTCCAGCGGAAAGCCTTCGACGGTTTAAACTAAATCGGAATGTCAGATCTATCGTGGATCTATCAACTATCGACTGAATTTCGAGTGAAATGAACTATTATTATTCTCCCAACTGGCACAACAGTCTGGGTGGTCAGCGGCAGGCACTGGGGGCCATTTTCGCCGTCGCTGATTGGTTTATTTGCCTGCCCGCATGACAGGAGTTGGCCTCATCTGCCACTTTAGTGACTTGACCCCGTTGGCATCCATATTCGTTCAAACAGTGGATTTAATAACACTGGGCTGCTCGTGCGGCTTCAGAAATCATTTGCGTTATTGTTATTATAATTATTTGCGATAATTATTGTTTGAGATGGCCTTAACGATACACGAAGCATCAACATCAGAAGACATTTTAAAACTCCTCGAGCAGTCAAACCTGGGCGCACTGATGGACGCATATTTCAAAGGTAAGATATTAGTCACATACCGCGTTGCGTTTGTGACGTTTTGTCCAAGTATATAATCCACTAGCACAGAACATTGCATTTAAGTGTTTAACTATAAATGTTCGTTTCTTTCGCGTTCACGATTATTTTATTCATTGAATGGTTTTACGGAATAAACGGCAGAAAATATTCCGAACAAGCGTCAATATTAACTAGCGTGACTCGAATCGATAAACAACTCGTTCGGCCTCAAATTATTGTCAAATATGGCCATTTCGACAAGAATGTATCAATTATTATATATATGTTATTATAAAGTATCCTTTGATTTACGACAATAGTGAGATACACTTTACGAGCGACCTTAAACTGCTTATAGAAAACCAAGTTGACGGGGAAGACTTTTTGGCCTCGAGATGAATGACCTCATTGTCCTCACAACAATGACCCGATTCTACTAAAGCTACGGAAAAAATGCATTTCTGTATGGAGCAAAGTCACTGGCTTGGTAAGTATTCATCATTTAGAAGTTTTGAGATACATGCCGCTAATTAAGCAAAGGTTGCGATATAACTTTGAGTTTATAGTTGTTGCTATTAAAGCTAGCGTTGAACGTTTTCCATTCGTATTTCGCGCCTAAACGACACCAAAAGACTGGGTAGGACATAAGTGTCATATGATTCGAGCGAAGAAGCCTGCTGATTGGTTGTGATGTCAAATAATCGTGGCAACGTATTTAAGTGCCTTTACTGTGTCACGGGCACTGATCTATATATAATTGGACTAATATTATATATATTATATTGAGGTTATATATATTATATTGAGGTTATATATAGGTCAGTGGTCCAATTAACTGCGAGGGAACTGGGACTAGAAAATAAATATGCTTATTATTCAGTCCCTAACATAATCCTACAACACGATCTCTTACCTTAAATTAACCATTATCCCTAATTCACAAATCGCTCTAAATTAAGGATAATGGTTAATTTAGAGGCGATCGTGAAAGTCGCACATGCGTGTGTTAGTCAATTACTATCCCACAAGCTTAGTATCTCTCACTTGTTTATAAGTTTAGCTAGCCAAGTAGGGGAGTGGATGCGTCGGGGGCTAGGGATGGAGAACATTTTGACGGGGGATTAGTTTAAAAAAAACCATTAGGCGGGGGGTTAGGGTTAGGATCTTTGTTGTGTTGGGGTTGGGTTCTAGCATTAGATTAACAACCATTATCCTTAATTCAGAGCGATTTGTAAATTAAGGATAATAGTTAATTTAAGGAAGAGACCGGGTTGAATCCTAACCCTACATGACATGCGTATGGTTTAGGTAACCCTAATGTATGGTTAGGATTAGGGTTGTGTTAGGGCTAGTCCCAGTTCCCTCACGGTTAATTGGTCTCAGTGGTTGTTCTACACGCGAAAAATCCACAAGCTGTTGCAAGTTGTCAACAGGCGTGAACAATGTTGTGCTGCCCTGTGAACAATGTTGTTGGAACAATGATGAGCAACATTGTTCGTTCAACAATGTTGTTCACGCATGATAGCCGCCTTGTTACAGTATTGTTCAGCCAACAACATTGCAACAACTTGTGCGATTTTTAGCTGTGTAGTGCCCACCAGTGGTCTCTTGTTGGTCAGCAGTCATATTAACTGGGGTTAGGGTTAGAAAACTCATTAGGCAGGGGGTTAGGGTCTAAGTTGTTTTGAGGTTAAGGGGAATTTTGTCACTTAAATTAATCGCTAATCTCTTGTTTAGTGGTATGGGCCTTTTTTTTAGCAATTTTTTACTATTTAACCAGCAATTTCATTGATAAGTTCTTTATTTGAATTTATTTTAAGGCATTTGACTGTAATGGGGTAAGAGTGTCTCTACCCCTCTTCAAGAAAAGAAAGGGAATGGGGTAAGTGATACTACCAAAACCAGTATAATGTTTGTCACACCAAAATTTGATGCACCTTACTGTAACAGCTAACAGAAAGGAATATGAGAATAATAAACAAAGAGGTTTCCCATGCTCTTTTTTACAGCCATCATAAATTATCTAATAAGATGAAAGAGTTGAGTGGGTGAAATTTCTTCTTTATCACTCTCACATGATTACTTTCTGTTGACCATTATCATAATGCATTATTATTTTAATATGTAGCACTCTTACTGGTTTTGTATAGGTACAGTAATAGTATGATTTTGAGTGCAATTTGGAAACAAATATGCACAAGTTAGTTTTTCAAATATCTCAAAATAGCACGAGTCAGAAGGACAAGTGCTATTTGGGGTCTTTGAAAAACTCACGAGTGTTTTTTTTTTCAAATTGCACGAAAAATCATACTATTACTTATTAATAACATACTACAGGAAAATGTTTGAGACAATATTAATTCAAACTTAAATTTAAACTTGCTTGTCTGTACAGCACAAAATGATAAGTTTTCACTTGACAAGTTCAGTATGGTACACATAGAACTTTCTCTATCTCAATGATGATGTTTTTGCACTGTGATAACATATTTTTTCACTGTGATAACAAGTTTTTGCACTGTGATAACAGATTTTTGCACTGTGATAACAAGTTTTTGCACTGTGATAACAAGTTTTTGCACTGTGATAACAAGTTTTTGCACTGTAATAACAGATTTTTGCACTGTGATAACAAGTTTTTGCACTGTGATAACAAGTTTTTGCACTGTGATAACAAGTTTTTGCACTGTGATAACAAGTTTTTTGCACTGTGATAACAAGTTTTTGCACTGTAATAACAGATTTTTGCACTGTGATAACAAGTTTTTGCACTGCGATTACATAGAAACTAACTAGTAGACCATTACAAATCATGAGTAATGGAGTTTTATCTCTATTCTGTACCATCTCTTTAGTCTTTATTATCAGTCTTTTGTCTTTACCATAGCTATATCTTATGATTTACTTTTAGCACACTGTAAGTTATTCCCAGTGTTGGACCACAACATTTTACCAGATAGTGTCAAACATCTAGATTTTGCCCTGGCACATCCCTAATGGCTAGGTTGTCAGTTGTCACTAACACTTCATACACATAAAGCATCGTGTGTTCTTAAAATCATTAACATCATCTGTTTCCAGTGCCATTGTTTAATTTGCACATTCAGTTTCTGTATGTACTTTGCACTGATATCACCATAATAGCAATGTTTAGCTTAATAATAATTTAATTATAAAATTGACATGCAAAAAATCCAATTTTATTCTTCAGAAGTGGACAATCGCTGTATTATGGCTGCCCTACCACACCTGCTTGGTGAGAAGAAGTCAACTGACTTTATCGCTGGGGAGATGTTTTGGAAAATCATTCTTGTAAGTTTGCAATTCATTTGCACTTTTCAATTTCCATTTAGAGGCACAATATGTTCCTGAATGGAACATTGTAAATACAGTAACTGCCATTTCTTAGTTTATTTTATAATTGTAGTATAATGACCTAATATTATAGTATAAAATAAAATAATATAACATTATTTCATGTATAATTACAGGATGAAGATGATGTACAGACATCAATCCATGAGACAAAAGCTCCACGACTGATTTTGACTGGAACCATTTTAAATATTCATTAACTTTGTTTGGCCAATGAGGGCAATGGTCCAATTTTAAGCCATTCTCTGTTTAGCTACTAAGCAATTTGTCTGTGAGCCGGGATCAAATTTCAGTCCAGCTTACCGGGCTGAGATTTTAGCCCGGCCAGGCTGAGACTATCCATGTAATAAGCCCTTTATATAGCACTTTTTGCTGTTAAGAATTTTGTAAACATTTGTAAAACAGGAAGCATTTAGATTAAATTTTTTCCATCAAATTTGTGTTTTTTTTTTGTTATATTTCATAAGATGGATAAGATTTGTGTTTTAAATGTTAACCATTTGTGTAATGGTTAATACTACAACCAATAAAAAATTGTTAAAATAACACACTTCAACCATTTAGAATTGATTACCTCAGATCCACCCTGGGTACTATTCTAAATAGGTTAAAACTACTGTTGTTAATTGGTTACAACTTCGAATGACCAAATCTAATTGGTCATATACACCCATTATAATTGATCATTTCTACTGAAATATAATGGTTAAATCTACTATTGGAAATTGGTCGTTACAACAATTCACAATGGTAGTTTCAACCATTATAAAATGGTAAATGTAACCATTTAAATGTGGTTAATGGCGACCATTTATTAATTGGTTGTTATAACCATTTACAACTGTTTGTCTCAGATCCACATTTCAACCATTTTTTTTTGCTTGAAATAACCATTTCGTTTTTACAGTGTTGTCCTAATGGTGTGAACCCATCAGAGTGTCTTGGGCAATACCGACGATAATCACCTTGGATGTCCTTGATGTATCTATTGTCAACATCAGTCAATGGTAGGTGACCTTTCAAAAGTCGCCAGTCAGGGAGGTACAGTCTTAAGATGTTGTTAATGTCAACTTGACTCTTACTCAAACGAAACATCACACGACGAATGGTGAAGTATACATGAAACCTCATGAGACTCACGATTTGCTTTGGGACGTCGACGTGATAACTTAAGTTTTGTAGAGACACCCCTGAGCGGTATGTGGCGATGTACATACCTGCGATCGCTTGATAGTAGCTCTCCGTTAGAGTCCAAACTGTGTTAACGTTACCACCAATTGCCTTGTCGTTGTGACGTCTTTTGGTGTCAATGAATATTTTCGGTAGATTTGATTTGAAGGAATTATTGTCGTCAACAAAGACGTCAAAATTGTGGGTTGGGTAGTTGAGGACATATGGTGGAAACGTCTCGACTTCTCTGTAGCTCTTGTGGGTCTCTGTCAGTAATAACTTTGGGACATGCCCGCTCGACCATATTTTTGGGAACTCGCTGTTGTGCAACCACTTCTGCATGTTTTTATCGTTTTTGAAGGTTGTGCTGGTTATGTCTGTGCTGAGGATGTCATTGTTTCTGAAATACACATCGACACTCACGATTTTACCATCTTGTGAAATATTTGGATAGAACTCGAATTTGCCTAAAGTAGCGTTGGGGTACTTTTTGACGAAGTCTGCCTTTGCGTCATGTGTAGCCTTCGATGTGTTCGCCATCGCACGTTTGTAGTACTTTCCATAGTAATCATGAAGGGCTTTCTGCATATAACATACCATATGTTATACATAATGCGAAAGTTGACGGTATTCATTGAAGGCTTAGAAAAAGTTGTGTCCTTTGACAACAGTGTGATGGTTACGCATGATAACCCATGCATTATGGTCAAGACAGCCACTGTGTTTTGGGACTACAATAACATACAAGATGGCGACGCCATGCTTCTCTCTGCGCTGAGTCATCCTTCGAGTGATCTTAAAGGTACGATAACGAGTGGGGGGTACGCTAACTTCGACGTGATGGTCAGACTCTTAAAAGAGACGTTTAGGGGCCTTGAGATTGAGAAATTACCGCTCACAAGTAGATGTAGGATTAAGGTTAGCTCTCCAATTAGGCTTGGCCTCGCTGGACCTCTATTTGGTTTCGCGGAGGGTAGGGTGATTAAGGGTGACTCGAAGTGGTACACTAGTCCAAACGAGGTCGACATGCTCAGAGGTCTGAAGTACATAGAAATCTTATGTGATATTGTTGACTCTGAGAGCAATGTGGGTATTGATGGGAAGCGAAGCAGTGTGATCACAACGTTGCCAATACCCACTGAACAGTCTTTGAATGGGTCAGTGCAACGTCATGTGGACATTGAGTCCAAGGTGAGAATTAAAAAAGGTGTTTACTCAAGTATGACATTTCGTGTCAAACCAAATAACAATAGTCTCAAAATTGGCGCGGTGTTATTGGAACTGTATATTGCGTGAATTATATGGAACTTGGTGTGGAGACAGAGCAAGGGTTGCGAGACATCTATTATAATCCTAAGACGGGGTACAGTGGTGCAGAGAGGTTGTATCAAAGTGCATTGGGAGACGGATTGAAAGTAACTAGAGAAACAGTGAAAGAATGGCTGACCACGCAGGACACCTACACTAGGTACAAACCCATCGTGAGAAGACATAAGTTCCGTGCTACCTTTGTTGGATTTCTTGGTGAAGAGCTCCAAATGGACTTAGTGGACATGAGTAAGTATTCAAAACAGAATGGAGGTTATTATTGGATATTGACAGGCATTGAAATATTGAGTAGATACGCTTTTGGCATTGCAGTTTACAGAAAAGACACTAAGAACATGACTAAGGCTGTTGGAAAATTGTTGGTTGACTTTAAAGATCGGTTTGGGGTCACACCTAAGTTAGCACAATTTGACGATGGACTTGAGTTCTATAACGTTGGTGTTAAAAGTTTGCTAAAAGAACATGGTGTTGAATATTTCAGCACTAAGAGTGATAAGAAAGCTGCTGTTGTTGAGCGTTTTAATAGAAGTCTCAAGAGCATTATGTGGAAGTACTTTTATGCCCGTGGAACGTATAAATGGATTGACGTTCTTAACCAGTTTGTGAGCAATTACAATAGCAATGTGAATCGAAGCATTATGATGAAGCCGAAGGATGTCAATAAGTCAAATGAGGGTGAAGTTTGGACCACTTTATTTGGTCACCAATTTGCAGACAATCCATTACCGAAGTTTAAGGTTGGTGAGTCAGTGAGAATTAGTAAATACAAGAGTGTGTTCACAAAGGGCTACGAAGCCAACTTCACTGAAGAGCTGTTTAAAGTGGTAAAGGTTATTCGCGGTGATCCAAATGTGTATGAAATTGAGGACATAAGTGGTGAACAGATTATTGGTAAATTTTATGAACAGGAATTATCGCTGGTCAATAGGAAACATGGCGATGACGTGTACAGAGTTGAAAAGGTGTTGAAAAGAAAGAAAGTCAGAGGGAAGAAGATGGCGCTAGTCAAATGGTTGGGTTACGAGAGTAAACATAATTCGTGGATACCAGAAAGCGACATTCAAAATGTGAGCTAATGTAATATGGCCGAAGGTAGGGAAGGTAGGGAAGGTTCCGACGAGATTGAGATGGAGAACCTTGGTAGAGCCTACACTGACGATCAATTAGATGTCGAACTTGAAAGTATCGCTCAAGCTCTAAACTTAATTGACAACAAGTACGTCGACGGCAATATACCACACATCGAACGTGTTGAGTATGACAAATTGTCTGAGAGAGCAAATAGATTTCAGGACGAACAGGATAGAAGGTTTCAAGAAAAAGAGACGTCGTTTATCGACACTGACGGTGGTAAGACGGTGACAATAAGGGGAACCAACACAGAGGTCCCCGCAGTAGAGTTTGTTGAACGGGAGTCATATGGTGACGTCAATGACGTAAGTTTCAGTCTAGCTTTTGAAGAGGAGGAGGAAATTAAGAGAAGACTGGGTGAGCTAAAAGCGTCCAACAAAGAGCTAACAGAAAACAATGTAAAAAGAATCAAGCTAATAAATAGGAAAATACGTAAATTAAGCAAAAAGGGACTCGGCCACGACGACGCGTCAAGGAAAATAGTCAACAGGTCGCAGGTTACGGACTCAGGGGCTATTCTTTTCAAACCGATAAACAAAGATGGTAAATATGGAAAACCCAAACGAATTCTAGTACCTGTGAAAAAAGGCTTGATCTACAGTAAAGATGCGAGTAGTAAAAACGCGATTGAGCAGTTCAAAAAGTTAGTTAGTCAAATCCCTGAGAGCACAGAAACAACAGCTGTCACAACAGAAGTAATCCCAGATGACTTCCCAGTGATTGAAACAAGAGTGGAGCGCTATAACATAACTGGGCTATCATTAGACGAAAACCGCGAACATAATGGTGTGCTCAACCCAAGTGATAGTGTGTTGCGTGAGTCGAGAATAGGCGACAATGGCGCATTGCGAATACAAGCAGACTATTATCAGGAAGCGATAAATGAAACGAGTAGGAGAATGACAGAGCTTGATACAAAAGATAAGCAAAGTAGTCTTACGAGTGACGAACAGCTAGAGTACGACGGTTTGCTTAGTAGAGAGGTGGGATTCACGCAAGCCAAAAAAGAGGTCTTAGAACAGCGGCGAATAGAAGAGGTTAGAGCGCAACAAGAAGTCGACATTGACAGATTGCAGAAGTTCAAGGAATGGGCTAAAGAAAATGTGGTTGGGTTGAGCGCTGTAGCGATTTCAGTGGCTGGAATTATAACAACTATCATTATCGCTGGGAGGTCTGCTGTTATGAAAGGCGCTATGGCTACAAAGTCATTCGCACAGGCTGTTAAGAACGCAATCACGAAGATGGGTCCATGGGCTGTTGGGCTGGCTAATTTAGTTTACAACGCGTTGACGTTGGGTGCAAAGGGTCTCGCTTGGTTGGCTCAAAATCTGTGGGTACTCGCGGTGGTACTTGCGTGGTTTGCTTATGACTATTACAAGCTAAAACGGTAGCGATAAAACATATGTAAAGGTATATGAACGCCACGTCAGCAGAGTTGAGCCCTGGTTTTAGACGAGCGACCATGGGTGTTATAAAAGGGGTGAGAACACAACGCGTGATCACGTTGAACCCTAATAAAGTCAGTCCTGGTGAGGAACTCTACATTGACATACCGAAGCTCAAGGTTAGTAGCTGTTTGGTGCCTGGATCGTTGGGTCTAGTGTTCGACTTTAAGAACGCGAACGCCAAAAGCTGGTTCTTGAACAATGTGAGCAAGTTGTTGGTTGAGAAACTTGTTGTGAGACTAGCTGGGGAGACTGTGTATGACAACAATGGGGAAAATTACACTGGTGTCTATCGCGACCTTTGGGAAAGTGTTACTGCGCGAGACCAAATGATTGACTATGGTGTTGGTGGTGAGAACTTGAGAAAGCTAATTTCCAAGGATGACAGTGGTGCGACGAGTGGGAATGTTACTAAAGTTAGTGACGCGTTAATGTTTGGTGTGATTGGAACGAAACTGCGGATTAAGCTTGGCAAGATCATGAATGACCATGGGTTGTACGCTCCTTTTAGCATGAACAACAACTTGCAGTATGTGATCACACTCCCGAAGGCCACAGACATCATGGTGGCGCAATCCGGTAGCGCTGTGGGCGGATACACTCTGGAGAACCTCGAGCTTGAGTACGAAACGATTGATAACCAGGAGCTCGCTGACGAAATAGCGTCGGGTTACGCAAGTGGTCGTAGTTTGTCATATGAGCACATCACGTTGATGAAAATCACCGAATGGGACAAAGGCACAACCATCGTGAATGAAAACATTAATCTTCCAAGAAAAAGCATGAAGGCAATCGTGTTGCTATTCACGAATAAGGTGCGAACAGACAGTGAGGAGTTTCTTTATCCAAATATTGAGAGTGTTAGAGTCACAATTGAAGGTGTGCCAAATAGTGTGTACTCACAAGGCATCCCAAAGTCGAAGTTCTATGCAGAAGCGAAACGATTGTTTGGGTTGGGTGAAGAACACGCTCAGTTCATGACCATACAGAAGTTCTATAAAGATGGCTTTGCGTTAGTCATCGACTTGAGGAGCGTTCAAGATAATCGCAATGTCGCCACTGGTAAAAATATTGTGAACACACAATCTGGCGTGCTTCTTGAGATCACTAAGAAAGCGACGACTGCGAACGTCATGTGTAGGGTGTTTGTGGTAAGCGATGGGTTGGTCAACTTTATGAATAATGGGTTGCAATCAATCCAGTATTAAATCAAACGTGGGTTAATGGAGACTCCGTTTAATATGTTAATTGTTGGTATGACAGCTTGTGGTAAGACGCATTATTTGCTGGAAACATTGGAATCTGAGTACTTTAGTAAATTTGACTACATTGTGTTGATTTGTCCTACTTTCGAGTGGAACAAAGCGTACCAAGATTGGAAATATGTGCGCGACCCCGACGTGTTAGCGATAGACTGCACACAGGACAGTGTCGACGCTGTTCTCAAGTGTGTAACAAATGTTTTTAAAGGCACTAACACTCTGATTGTGTTGGACGACTGTGCGAGCTCTCAAGATGTTAAGAATAGGACTAGTCAATTGGTCAACTTGGCTTTTAGTGCGCGACATTTTATGTTGAGCGTTATTGTCATCACACAACAACTGACGTCGATCGCAAAACCGTACAGAGAAAATATTAGTAAGCTCGTTTGCTTCTACTGCCCAAGTAGGAGTGATATGAAGGTCGTTATCGACGATTACCTTGGAAACATTAGCAGAGAAAAATCGTCGGCGATTGCGACTGCATTAAAAAATAATAAGTACGCTAGACTAGAAATCTCACTGCGCTATCCATACAGTCACGAAGTTGTTATTCCGCAATAAAATATGGGTATAAGTAATAGCGTGATGGTAAAACGCAAAAGTGGGGAAAATCCTACGATTGAGGAATTAGTTGAGGAGACTGATGACACCTCAACTGTGGAAGACAACATTGACGTTAGGAGATCCGAACTAATTAGACTGTCCGGTGACGGTGTGGTGAGTCAGTCCGAAGCGTACATTAAAAAAGCGTCCGCAAAAGTTATCGACAAGATATGGCGCCAATATGAGTTGAAGAGAATGGAAATTGCAAACGCTTTTCTCACCGACTTGCTAATCAGCAAATTCGCTAGCCTACTGGATGGGTTGAACGCTATTGAGAATCCTGACGAACTAAATGACGAGCTGCAAAAAGACTCGCTACTAAAGAAAGACGTTGAGAGCATTGTCGCGGTTGTGACGCCGTACGTACCTTTCTTAGGCTTGTTGTCGGGAGGGATCACAACGTCGAAGTATGTGTACGATCACCATTTTAGAAGTGAGGCGACAAACACTGAAAATAGTGAACAAACGGACTAATCTATTATTAACAGGTGGCAATAACCTAATTTGCATAACAGGTGGCAATTTTATCACGCGTGAGACACTTTTACGATACATAAATTTGTAAAAATGTAATTTGACAAATTTGTGAAAATATTGAAACGACACTTTCTATTTTTTAAATGTGATTTGACAAATTTGTGAAAATGTGATTTAACAAATTTGTGAAAATATTGAAACGGCGCTCTCTATTTTTTAAATGTGGTTTGACAAATTTGTGAAAATGTTGAGACGACTATTTTTAAATATGATTTGACAAACTTGTGAAAATGTTGAAACGACTATTTTTTAAATATGGCTAAAGTAGCGTAAAGTTTAGCGAAAGTTGTGATTTTTTTAATATTTGGCATCAACTGAGTAGAAAACGTGGGAGGAGTGTTTAGATTGACTAACGATCATCATAATAGCACAGAGACTGGCGCTGTGAGCTCACCAACGTCGATTATAAAACGTGAGTACCAAAACATCGCCGAGTTGTGGCTCGACACAAATTTGGTGATGTTTTGGCGTTTATATTATGGTTGGCGTTGACTGGGCCCGCAGCCCCACTTACTATACTACTATCTCGAAAAGATTGTTAAGCTAGTGATATCGAAACCCGCACCAATTACCTGTTGTTTTAAAAATTGTAAGAATTACTCTTATTGGTTTAAATTGTTTTATAAGACAAGTGAAAATTATAAGTTTAAAGTCAGTTTATTTTCTGATATAGTTAATAATAGTATTATACAAAATAATAGACCCATTAGTTTACAATTTTACCCTCCGCATTTGGATATATTATATAATTATTCTATAAGGGTAAGGATTACATCAGATAATACTAGAACATCTACTTTTATGATTAAGAGTATTATAGAAGCATATAATATTAACTATGAAGATCCTGACATTATAATACAGAGTATTGAAAAATTGTATTTAGACTAATTTTAAAAATTCAAAGAATATATTCAACAACCAAAAACCAGTGTTTTTTTTGTCATTGGGGAATATTTTGTCATTGGGGAATAAAATGAATTTACGATGAGAATTTCTGAAATCTAAAATTGTTTGACGTACAAATAATTTCATATAATATCCTTCATTATCAATGTTTTTATATCTAAAAAAACATAGGATTAAAGCAAAAAATGCTATTATTTGTCCAATTTCATGTCTATGCATCCGATTATATACATCCAAAAGTTCCCGTGGAATTTTTAAATATCCAATAATATCCTTAAATAAATTCTCATGTTCGTCAAGACATTTCCACACACTTTTCTCCATATTTTTATTAATTTTTATTTCAAAACGTGCCAGTTCTTTTACCATAACATTCCACACCTCCATACTTTCACATTACTGATATTTTTATTTACAACACTATCATTTTATACATTTTGGTTTCTTTTTTTTTAAATCATGCTTTCTTTTCAAATCCTTATTATTATCCATTATATATCGTTTTTCCATAAGGTCACTCGTAAATTTTCTAGAACGCCATTGCAAATATTGTTTATTTATATATAGTTTCTCAATATAGAGACCCTCTAACTCACGATATTTATCGCGTTGTGTACAAATAATATCTTGATCATAATTCGAATAGATTGTCATTCGTTTTTCTTCATGATGTTCATCGCCTTTTTTTTCACGTTTCATATATATTAACGAACGTTTATAACATCTTTTCTTCAATGGTGGATCGTTCAATACTTCTCGGTCGTCTTCCTCTTCTTCTTCTTCCTCTTCTTCACACACTGGAAATAATGGTTGGGGTGAATTAGGTGGCTGTGGTAGTTGTGGTGGTGAAAGAGGAATAGGAGATAATGTTGGGGAAAGAGCATTTGCTAATTCATCCACAATTTGTAATAATTGTTTTCCTTGTTGAACGGGCACCATTTCATCACACATTCGTATTAATGGGCATATCGTATATGTAATTATCTAATTCATCTTCGGGCCGTGGCGGTGAGCTCGTTTGCGGTGGAATAGGAGATGTATTATACTTTGCTTGCGGTGTTTGAAGAGGTATATTATACTGTTCTTGCGATAGTTCTTTTCCCCTACTTTCAACCCGAGCAATTGATTTTCCACTTTCAATATTTTTATGAGTCTGCTTCACACGAGCCATAATGATATTGTGACTAAAAAAATTAGGAACAAACGCTTATAAAAAACACGTTAAAAAAAAGGGGGTATCCTGATTGGTTGAACTTAATTCCCCAATAAAAAATCGGGGTACTCTCATTGGTTGAATGATAAAATCAATATTATAAGACGATTACCGACGAATACTAATACATGTAAATCTTTTTAATATTTTTGTTGACTTAATAATGCAAGTACACATTGCTTAAAAATATTTATCGGTAAAAACGTTGTAGGAAAAGATATAAAAACACATGTTAGAAGTCATATTATTTTTAGAACACTTTCAAAATGATTGCAGGTACTAAAGAAAATCCTCTGTTGGTAATACTGACCGATTTAGCAAAGTATTTTTCACATATTGAATATCAAGTGCTTGAATGTCGTAAAGTGGATATGTTACCCAACAATGCACGTGCCGATATAATAATATATAAGATATTATTTTTATGGGATGAGAAATATATATACACCTACTCATCGGACGATTTTTCACATTTGATCGGACAATTTGTGAATGTACAACTCGAAGAACCTCCACCCTACCAACCATGAATCAAGCAAAATTTATAGATATAATATCCATGAGGGATCTATGTCGTGAACGAAATCTACAGTTAATTGGTTCAAGACCCATACCCATGTCCGCTGGCGAACCGACACAGATGTATGACCTTTTCTTTAACGATGAATATAACAATTACTTTAAAATAGAATTCGAATCACCCCAGCACGATAAGATGGGTAAAACCGTGTATCTTACCAATCATTATATATTCATTGTAAAAGATTAATCCTTTGTATATATAGACATCTCTCTCCCCAAAAACATTTTTATTATTAAACAAAACTCATCATGACAACAAGTATAGATATAAACGAAATTAAACTTGATAACGTGAGGTTATACACTTCTGAATTTCTATATACAATGTGCAAGGACTCTGATTTTTATGTGGTTGACTTCATGAAAGAAGATAAAATTTGGCTAGATAACCGGTGCGGGATAATATTAAAAGATTTTAAGCTCACCTCGCATCTTAATACCCGAATGGGTGTTCAAGCTGGAATTATTGTTGCTGTGGTTCATCGAAACGAAAACCAAAAAGATCTCGTTGGCAAGCACATCTACTTTTCAAACGCGTATACAATGTGTTGCAATCCAGAATTTGTACGTTAAACATTAAAAACCATTTATCGTCTGTTTTGACATGTATGAATTAATGAACTCTCTCCCAAATACTTATATTATCGCGCAAAATAGTTTAACGGGAATATAAAAATATATACTAAATTGTGTGAAAAGTGTAAAATAAAGTATCA
Organism: Chrysogorgia sp. JL179-B06; assembly: GCA_035772405.1. Taxonomy (NCBI): domain Eukaryota; kingdom Metazoa; phylum Cnidaria; class Anthozoa; order Scleralcyonacea; family Chrysogorgiidae; genus Chrysogorgia; species Chrysogorgia sp. JL179-B06. The sequence goes on along the minus strand of JAYKKM010000361.1, from coordinate 649,214 downwards.
AAAAGCATAAAAATATGTTTAAATAAGTGTAAAAATGCTTAAATATCTAGAAATAGACGTATTTGAACACATACCCCTACGGAAATATATATTTCACAGGGACTAATCCCTTCAAAATGGCCGCTAATCCCTACAAGTAATTAAGGTTAGAACTCATTAAAAAACGTAGCTACCAAAGTACACAAACAAAAGGGCCACTAATCCCAACAAGTAAATTCATTATCCCTACCCATATTATTTATCAAACTGTTTTGACATAGGGGGAGGAATCAGAACAAGACGCTTATTATATATTCGCATCCCTAAGATTCAAAAAGCGTCTTTAATCCTGCAACACAAATTCATTGTTCCGACCCATATTATTAATCAAACTGTTTTGACATAAGGGGAGGAAATAGAACAAAACGCTTATTATATATTCGCGTCCCTAAGCATCTAACAACACGTATTGTTCCTACCCATAATAATTCAATTGTTTTGACATGAAGGCTTTAATGAACGAGCTCGTTAACTCGGGCTACTTGAGGTTGTGGCTTGTTGAAAGACTTTGTAGACAAATTCAGTGATTTGAATTCAATATACAGAAATCTATAGTTGTAGGCACAGTAGCCCAAGCTCATTATATGGCCATTCTTTTAATATTTTTTTACTTTACTCTTAAGTTAACTTAAAGGTATATTTTTGACTATTAAACTATTTTTAACTATTAACTATTAAAAGTATATTTTTGCTTTTGTTTGTGATTTTGAATTTTTGATGAGATTTTGCATGGCTATCCCGAAATCCTAAAGAACGCTGAACGCTTGTACTGCAGGCTACATGTATATTTTATAAATAACCGCCAGTTTATAAACAATTTTAGTATCGCAAAAATTCCACAAAAATACAAATATTTTTAAACTTTTAACTGCATCTACATGTTTTTTGTCATTTCCTTTATCTTTTGTGAAAGTTTGAAACCATTTTGTTCAGAATTGAAGTACTTGTACTCGTGGGAATAATCAACACGTTTTGAGACCTCTAAATAAATGTCCGGCGCCGGAAATCACACACTCGGGTCACTTCAAGAGCGAATAAATCACAGACAAGCGATCCCACGACGATTTAAACGCCAATACACAATACCTCGATGTTTTCTCATTGTACTTAGCTAAATTTGAGTCTCGTAGTATTTTCTCGTCTCCCAAAAATTGCCGATATCAAACTCTATTTCATCACGGAGGCCAGCGTTACGATGCTGGCACAGATCAGAGTGGACCTTTTTCAAACTGCCGCCATGGCGACCTTACATTTTTGCAGTGACAATTTCCCGTCACGGGTCGCCATGGGGGATGATTTGTCGCTCGGCAGTTTGAAAAAGGTCCGCTCTGATCTGTGCCAGCATCGTAACGCTGGCCTCCGTGATGAAATAGAGTTTGATATCGGCAATTTTTAGGAGACGAGAAAATACAACGAGACTCAAATTTAGCTATAAGTACAATGAGAAAACATCGAGGTATTGTGTATTGGCGTTTAAAACGTCGTGGGATCGCTTGTCTGTGATTTATTCGCTCTTGAAGTGACCCGAGTGTGTGATTTGCGGCGCCGGACTTGCCTACCTTCCTATTTATTTAGAGGTCTCAAAACGTGTTGATTATTCCTACGAGTACAAGTACTTCAATTCTGAACAAAATGGTTTCAAACTTTCACAAAAGATAAAGGAAATGACAAAGAACAGGTAGATGTAGTTAAAAGTTTAAAAATATTTGTATTTTTGTGGAATTTTTGCGATACTAAAATTGTTTATAAACTGACGGTTATTTATAAAATATACATGTAGCCTGCAGTACAAGCGTTCAGCGTTCTTTAGGATTTCGGAATGGCTGCAAAATCTCATCAAAAATTCAAAATCACAAACAAAAGCAAAAATATACTTTTAATAGTTAATAGTTAAAAATAGTTTAATAGTTAAAAATATACCTTTAAGTTAACTTAAGAGTAAAGTAAAAAAATATTAAAAGAACGGCCATATAATGAGCTTGGGCTACCTGTGTTGTAGGTACAATGGTTGGTTAAATTTTCCATCATTGCAAACCCATAACATAGTGTTGGCCAACAGCTTTGATTATATGAAGGTGAGTTGACTCAGTATCCAAGCTGGCTTACTGAGTAGAAGTCTGCTCCACCAAATGAGTCATCCTGTTTGCTGACCTAATCCAGTTCTAGTCAACAGGGTCAGCCTGACAAGCAAGCTGGACTGTGCTCATGTAATAATAATTCATATGGTCAGTCCGGCAAACAGGTTCAGTTTGAGCAATCATTAAATCAGTTAATCTTGTTCTCAGTGTATAAGGCATAGCAGCAAATCAAACCATTTAGCTAGCCGTAGCAAGGTGTCATAAGCTATTATAAAATAGTTTAAAGAAATGTAATTCAAAATCATGATTTCTTTGAAGTTATGTTAACATTTTGAGCCAGTAAACATATTCATAATTTTAGCATATTTATTATTTGAGAGGCTTTATACATACTAGTGACTAGTCCAGTGACGAGGACAAAAAATTTTTTGGGATCACTTCACTGCGCATGTGTAGTAATCCCACATTCATAGTCTCGCTCACTAGTCTACAAATTTAGTCAACAATGATGCAATAATTGCCATTTCGCGACGACGACAAAATAATAAAAACAAGACGCCCGCTAGGCGTTAACTCGGGCTACTTGAGTGAGTGGCTTGTTGAAAGACCAGAGGAGGTGCGAAGGTCGTCCCGGCATGCATTGCGCTTTGTTTTCTTCGTATTTTCTCTGGCGTAAAGTTGGCGGACAAAATATATAGTTTTTCAGTGGTGCTTTTTTGTTTCAAAACCTGTGTTTTAAAAGGTAAGCTTTCTATATGATGTTTTTAGTTTAATCCAACAGATGTTGCTCTGGTTTTGTTGTCGTAGCATACTTGTTTCGGATCAATAAACAATTTTTTTGTTGATGCCTTCACGGGTCACAAAATTTTGCTGTAAAGTGATAAGCGAATATATGTACTTATTTAACGAAATACGAACGCAAACACAACACTGGATATGTTATTATAACAAGCTGAAAATTCTCTTTCAGTTAATAGTAAAACATTTCTTGTTGCTCCATGAACTTAATTGCAGTTAGACGTTAAAAAACCACTATTTTTCAATTTGCGAGAAAATCGTACTCGCATAACACATCTCTGTTCCGCCATAAAAAGTAGGCTTTGGAACTTGAATTTTGTGCAGATTATAGTTTAAGCCTTTTACTCTTTCGTCAGCAACTTTTTAGATATCCGAGAAGAATATTTGCGATGAAATATCGGTTTCTTCACGAGGACTATTTCTTGTTGGTGGTTATATTGCATTTAGTTGCCTTGAATTATTCAAATATATTTACCGTAATATTTGATGAAATCTTTAAACAATTTGTTCGGTGTGGATATGGAAGAATTTGCTTTCTTTTAGTACAAATTTTTTTCTTGTTGCTCCACAATTTAAATGAGAAAGAGGTCTGTGAAATTCCGCATCTTCTCAATTATACTTCGCCATTCGTCAGATTGACAGCAAAACGTGCCTATGACGTACATGTTGTTTTGGTTTGCGTTTCCCCGCTCTCTTACTTTTATTTGGCGCTCGAAATTCTTTGCCGGTTGTCAGAACTACTAACTAAGTAATTCGTCTATTGGTATTTGATCCTTTCAGGAAACATAACAAAACGAAATGTTGAAGAGACTAAGGGCAAATTATGTTGTGCCTTTGTAAGCTCAAACGTTTGTACTTTGCTATGAGTATCTTTCAACACTGATTATATGTGCATACTGTCCGTATATCTATGCGAGAGTTGAGTTCATCCTCTCCCCATTGTCCGTGTTTAATAACAATAATCCAAGTTGTTTTGTGCATGCCTCCTTTAAGATTTATTTACTTCTTTACTCCATAGTAGCCCATATGACATTGACATACCATTTGTTGTTGTAAAATACAGATAATTTAATGGAATTGGTATCTTTTATGTTTTCAGGTTCATGCTCAATTTTTATTTCCACAGAAGGTTTCCTCAGAGGCCTTCTCCATGAAAAAAGAGCCACAGGCTGGGGAGCAAGCCGCCCGCCCCAACCCGCAGAGAGCCTGCTCGCAGGCTAGGGAATTCAGAATAATAAAGTTGCATAGCAGAATTGCCTCTATTGCTTGATTTGTACTTCTGAGATCTTTTAAATTAAATAATTAATACATTTTTAAAGCTGTGTATTACATTTGAAATAAAATTACAATGATATTACAGCCACAAGTCTACATAACAAGTTGGGGCCCGGGGAGAACATGCCCCCAGTTCATATGCCTGTGGAAATTTAATTTCTAAGTCAAACAATTTTCCTGACCTTTTACAAAGGCAAGAAACTGTAGGTTATACCAACAGTGATAAGTGCTATTAAGAGTCCAAAATTTTGTTGCTGATACACACAATATATACTAGAGATGTACAATGATGTACAATTTGAGGTTTATTGTCAATGCCTTTATATATGGAGCTTTTCGAAAAGGTCTCCATTGCCATCTACAACAAAGGTCTAGATGTTTGGAGTGATCTAATAATAAACTGCTGAATAGGAAATTGTAATCATATTAAATACCTGTATGAACTCACTCTGAAAATTCCATACAAAAATGTCAAATGTATCCCATATTACAATTTACAAAGAAAGCATGATTTTATAAAGTTTGATTTTAATAGTCTATTGCATGGTCCATAGTCTATTGAATAGTTAATATTGAAATTTTATTAAATTGAGAGGGGGCTTATAAAGGAAATAACTTTGAAATCTAAAAACAAGCACATTTAAAATTTGAAATGTTAAATCAAGAATGTTGCAATACTCGACTATAAAAGCTATAAAAATCGTTATTGATATATCTCAATCCTAACATTAAGTCGTATAAATAATAAAAAGTAAGGATAACTATATAAGATTTTTAAACTTGGTTAATTTGAGCACCGAAAAGCTATCTCTGTCAGATGACTCGGATGTACTGTTACAACTATTACTACAATTATATTCGGCCAATACATTCAGTTTAACTACAGTTGCTGGTTCCTGCAAAAAGATAATCCATTTCGAATCCGTTCACATTGCGAATCGGCACAAACAGGGCAATATATTTACAAATATCAAGCTTAGAAATCTGATGTGGGTATAGCGGTATCTTTAAAATAGTATACATGACAAACCAGACGGAATATTAAACGTTAAAGTGTTGCTTGGGAATACAATGAATATAAAGAAGTTCGTGTGAGCCAAAAACTGCAGTGTTCTTGCCATGAACAGTCTTATACCACGACCGGTTTTCAAACCGCCATTTTAAAACCATGTTCGCTTCCCGAAGGTTCGTTGAACAATGAAGAATTTCCGGCGGGGAATCGATAATATGTATCAAGCGCAATGCATTTTGGGAAGACCTTCGTACCTCCTCTGTTGAAAGACATTGTATGTAGGCAAATTCAATATACACACATCTATAGACCTTATTCAAAAATGGCCGCCGAATTAGTATTCTTTTATATGCATATAAATTGGCCCTTATGACCTAGTTTCAAAGTAAGAATCCTTTTCAATTTCGTACATGAAAACGAGTTCATAAGGGTCAATTTATATGCATATAAAAGAATACTAATTCGGGGGGGATTTTTGAATAAGGTCTATATAGTTGTAGGCACAATGTTACATCTAATGATATTGATACACCTGTCAGTGCAGGGGTGGTTACATTTTCCATCATCGCAAACCCATAACATAGGCCAACGGCTTTGATTATATGATCTAATCCAGTTCTAGCCACCAGGGTCAGCCTGGCAAGCAAGCCGGCCTGTGCTCATGTAATAACAATTCATATGGTCAGCCCGGAAAACAGGTTCAGTTTGAGCAAGCATTAAATCAGTTAATCTTTTTCTCAGTGTATAAGGCATAGCAGTAAATCAAACCATTTAGTTGGCAGTAGCAAGGTGTCATAAGCTATTATAAACAGTTTAAAGAAATGTAATTCAAAATCATTATTTCTTTGAAGTTATATTAACATTTTGAGCCAGTAAACATATTCATAATTTTAGCATATTTATTATTTGAGAGGCTTTATACATACTAGTGACTAAGTCCAGTGGGAAGGGCAGCTAGCTAATTATAACTAGCTAATAAATATAAAGACAGATTACTGCATAGTTAACTATGTTACTGTTTCGGTTAGCGAGCCAACTCGCTTTCCATGTAGTTAAGGCCAAAATTCAGACCAGCAAACAACAACAAACTCTTTACTCCTTGATCTTGATAGTTGGTATGGGTGTCAGAGATGTATATACTGTGTGTTCATTTGTAAGCATTTGTGTATAATAATACATGTATGAACAATCGATACAAACTTACTGATAACCCAGAACATTTTGGAGCCCTATGACATTTAAGCTTGCAGGTAAAATATCAAGTGAAACAGGGTAAAATTTGATAGCAACTAAACATAGTACCTGGTATATATGAAACAATAAACTGTAGCATCAACTTTATTTTTTATAACATAACAATAAACAATACAGGCAACAAAGCTTATAAAAATATTGCAGTTACCTCAGAACAGTTAACATATTTCCATACAGCATTCATATGTTGAGTCTCATATTAAATTATTAAACATTTAGTTGACAAAAAGCGTACATGGAAACAGATAATTTGATCGAGTACAGGTTCTCGAAATCGTAGACCAACCCGTTTCGAAAGCGATCGGGATTGTGAGCGTATATAAATAAGATCAAGATACTTGCCAGCCACATCAAAGATTTTCAGTGAAGAGCACTCGAAGAAAGGTGATCAGATCACTGGATCAGATGAGTAAATAAATCACAATGGCGCATGAATATATGCAGTGTTTTCAGTTTCGCAAAGGTGAAAAGCCTGGGTTACGAGGACAAAAAAAATATTTTGGGATCACTTGACTGCGCATGTGATCACACAAGTAATCCCACATTCATAGTCTCGCTCACTAGTCTACAAATTTAGTCAACAATGATGCAATAATTGCCATTTCGCGACGACGACAAAATAATAATAATAAAAATAAACAGGGCCCTTTTTAAGACTCGTGCTCCCCACAGGGGAGGCCCGAGTAATTAACTCGTCATCTAACATTTTCATTTTCGCCGACAAAACTAGAAATATTTATGAAACCCCGCTCGACACATACAACAAGCTCCTACATGACAACATAACAAAAACATATAAACATGGATCAGAGGACTCAATAACACAGATTGACAAATAATTAAAACATATTTCGAACAAACTAAATATCAGTGATAGAATTGAACAGACAAAAAAACGCGAAGCATTTATTTCACTCAAAAACCACAAAGACAATTTCGAAAACAACCCAACATGCCGATTAATTAACCCAGCAAAAAACGAATCTGGTAAACTGAGCAAGGTATTTCTTGACAAAATTAACTCCGAATTGATAAAAACTTTAAAGTGCCACTACGATGAAAATTTCTGGGTCGAAAGTGATCATCGATGTAAAAAAAAAATAAAAAATGTTATTTTGAAGTAAGTATTTTGAGCTCTGAAATCACTATTATTTAGGCCACCATTACTAAAAACATGTTCCAAGCGAGCCCGCAATTTGAAAAGGTAATATTGTTTGTGACGTCAGATTCTCAATGCTACGAATGTATTTCGGTCGAGGTTATTTGTTTTCTTGTTTTTTTCGAGAAGTAGATGAAATATCCAGCCTTTCAGACGAAGAATTTGAAAAAACGACCTTGATTTACTTGAATAATTAGCCACGTGGAGTCTTCGCGTTGAGAATCTGACGTCACTTCGTTACGCTGGTCAAGAACATGAACGATTAATGGCGGACATAACAGCTCCAGATTCGGAGTAAGAAAAATAATACTTACCATCGTCGAATCGCAAAACGGTTTCGACCAAGTAATATTTAGCAGCTCTGCTTTATAAATACGTAAAAATATCGATAGGTAAAAATTTGATCGTAGTGGCACTTTAAAGGTAAACCAATGGAGAAACACACAAAACGTAATTGAATGGTTTGAAAACATAAACGAAAAAAACAGACATACTTTTATTTCATTTGACATTGTCAATTTCTACCCTTCAATTTCGGAAAACTTGCTCGACCAAGCAATATCTTGGGCCAAAACTTTGACTAAAATTAACGAAAACGAGATTTCTGTCATCAATGCTAGAAAATCACTTATTTTTAAAAACGAAAAACCATGGACCAAAAAAGGCAGCCAGAATTTATTTGATGTTACCATGGGTAGCTTTGACGGCGCAGAAATCTGCGAACTAATCGGCCTTTTCATTTTAAACAACCTAGGAAAAACGTTTGGCAAAGAAAACATTGGCCTTTATAGAGACGACGGATTGGCTATATTAAAAAACAAAACCGCACGATTGGCGGACTAAACAAGAAAAGATCTACACAAAATTTTCGAACAGTTTGAACTCAAAATCACAGCAGATGCAAATTTACACGTAGTAAACTTTCTAGACATCACTTTCGATCACCTTCGCAATGGAAAACACAAACCTTTTAAGGAGCCCAATGACGATCCATTATACATAAACATGCAATCAAACCACCCGCCTAGCATTTTGAAACAATTACCAACATCTATAAATAAACGCATTTCGCTTCTTTCATCAGACAACACAACATTCGAAGAATCTGCACCACTATACCAAGAAGCATTACGACACAGCAATTTTAACCAAAATCTAAGTTACACACCGCAAACCTCACAACAAACACCACGCAGAAACCGACAACGGAATATTATTTGGTTTAATCCGCCATACAGTAAAAAGGTCAAATCAAACATAGGACGCAATTTCCTTAATCTTATAGACAAGCATTTTCCACCAGAAAACAAACTACACAACATTTCCATCCGCAGCACATGTCCCAGCCACCTTAATCGGCTCCTCTTTACCACGTCAGACACCGATTCAATACCCATTCTTTCCCTCAGCTCCTCACTAGACACTCTATCCTTTAGCGATACGCCACACATCCACCGCACCATCCGCATCTCTGTCATCTCCAGTCTATTATTCAGCTCCACATTCATGGCCCATGTCTCACTTCCATACACCATAGCACTCCTCACACAGGCCACGTACACCTTCAGCTTTAGCAACACTTCCTTCCTTGTCAGGATCCCAGAGAGCTCTTTAAACTTTCCCCATGCAAACGTACCCTTGCCACAGATGCTGAAATTGCTCCTCCACCCCCATTCAGCATATCCCCCAGGTAACAAATATTTTTAACATTCTCTAAATGCACCCCATTGCCCAGATCCATGCTCTCATCTACGTCACTATCCTCTCCATCCTCTGCGCTTTCACACACCTTACAAACAAACGTATCCACAACTCTAGCCAGTGAGCCCTTCACGCCTGAGCACCGCTTGTGTACCCATCCATTACAGCCTGTGCATCGAATATAATTATTTCCAACACTCTTCCCACATATACTACACGGCCACTTCCCTAAGTTTTCAACATGACCACTATTCTTCCTTGACACCATCACCTTAGTCTTACCAGTGTTCATCTTCAAACCCTTTCCCTCCATGCATTCTTTCCATCGCATCACTTTCTCCTTAAGCTCCTCAATGCTCTCAGCCATCAAAACCAGATCATCGGCATACAACAACTCCCATGGCATACACTCTCTAACTTCTTGTGTCAGCGCCTCCATCACGCATGCAAACAGCAATGGTCTCAGGACCGACCCCTGATGGACCCCAACCTTCACCTCAAACTCTTCACTATTCCCATGCTTCGTTCTCACCACAGTTCTTGCTTACTCGTGCATTGTCACCACTGCTTTCACCAACCATTCGTCAACACCCAGCTTTCTCAACGCCCACCTAACCACCTCCCTGGGAATTCTGTCAAATGCTTTCTCCAGATCCACAAATGCATAATATAGTGCTCTATTCTTAGCCACAAATTTTTCCTGCATCTGTCGAACCATAAAGATCGCATCTGTCGTTCCCTTTCCAGTCATAAACCCAAACTGCATGCCATCTATATTCGCTTTATCTCTCAGCTTTCTCTCCAGAACCCTCTCCAATACCTTCATCCCATGTTCCAGCAACTTTATAGCCCGATGTGCCCCACACTCCATTGCGTCACCTTTCCCCTTGTATATAGGTAAAAGGGTACTTAGCTCCCAATCCTTCGGTATCTTTTCCTCCTCCACAACCATATTGCAGATTTCCGTCATTTTCTTTACACCTACCTGACCAGCTGCACTAATAATTTCGCCCACCAATTCCGTTGGCCCACCTGCCTTCCCACTTTTCATCTTCCCTATTGGTTTCTCTACTTCCATCTTTGTGATGTGCTCTCTTGGTCCTTCAACTACCCCACATTCTACATTCCCATCCCACTCATTCTCTACATTCAATAACTGCTCCATATACTCCCTCCATCTCTTTTTCATCATCTCTGGTTGCACAACTATATTTCCTCTCTCATCCTTCACGCAGTTCACTCCAACCACATCCTGCCTTTCCTTAGCCATCTGCTTCGCTATCTTGTACACAGATCTCTGCCCTTCTTCTGTATTAAGCTTCTCTCCTACTCTATTTCTTTCCTCCTGCTGAGCCTGAGCAACTGCCTTCTTTGCAATCTTCTTCGCCGTCACATACTCCTCCAACAGCGCCTTTTCCTCAGCTGTACCCTTTGCCTGACACCATGCCTTAAACTTAAACTTCTTCTCACCCACCTTCTTCCCAACCTCTTCATTCCACCACCATGTTTGCACATGCCTTGGTGGGCCTTTTGTCCATCCACAGACCTCACTTGCTGCCTTCAATAACCCATCTCTCGCCTTCTCCCATATCTCATTCACATCACCTTCTCCAACCTCTTCCAGAACCAGTTTAGCTTGGAACTGCAATCGCACATTATCATCTTTCAGCCTCCACACCCTCTCCTCGGGCAGAATTTCTTCCGGTGAGCTTTCGCTATACCCTTCACTTTCATGTCGACCAATATCAGATGGTGTTGTGATACTGCCTCCTCTCCAGGAATTGCTTTCGCATTCTGGAGACATTTCCTGTCCCGTTTACGTGTCATCAGGTAGTCAACCGTGGTAGTCGATCCACCTGATGAATACGTAATCAACTTATTGTCATCCTTCTTAAACTGGGTTCCACACACAATCATCTGCATTGCATCTCCAAACTCCAATATCTGTTCACCCTCTACATTTCTCACACCATAGCCAAACCCTCCATCATACCCATCACTTTCCTGGCCAACGTGCCCATTCAAGTCTCCCCCAAGAACCACCATCTCCTCATTCTTCAGCCTTCCCACTAGGTCATACACTGCATTCCAGAATTCATCCTTCTCGACCTGACTTCTTCCAACCTGAAGCGCATAACCCGAGATCACATTCACCAAACATTCCCCAATTACCAGCTTCACCATCATCAGACGTTCACTCATACGCTTCACCTCAACTACCTTGTCTATAAATTCTTCCGATATCAGCACACCCACTCCATGGATCCCTTCCGGACATCCTTGCCACAAAAACTTGTACCGTCCACTCTTCCCTCTCACCATCCTAGTGCTTCCACCTTTCCATCTTGTCTCTTGGACACAACACGCATCAACTCTCCGCCTCTCTAACACCTCCGCTACCTCACTCGATCTTCCAGTCATGCTTCCTACATTCCATGATCCAAACCTAATAAGCCGAGGTCCACGTGGTACATCAAGCGAATTGCCATCATGGGTGGTGTTATCCACAACCACGTTTCTCTCAGGTTCCCCTTCTTGATTTTTAACGAGAGGAGATGGGGATCCCCACGGGGCACTTTGGGCTGTACTCTGCCCATGCATATGAACTGACATTTTGAATACTTAATGTGGCAGGGTTTTTATGATCGGATGCCCTTCCTGACACCAACCTTTTCTGTTAGGGGAGGACCCTTAGCCTTTGTCTCAAGAGACCAACCTACAAGGCAGCAGGTGGATTTTGAATCAGAGTTGCCTTCTCGTAGCCTTTGCCTAAAGAGGCATTGCCCTGCAAGGCAGCAGGTGGATGCAGTTTAATGTCATACCCAGGACAGATGTCATACTCATACTCAAGTACATATACAAGTCCATTGTGCTTATTATTATACAATATATATTGTGCTTATCATTATACAAGATATCATACTCAATTACATATACAAGTCCATTGTGCTTTTCGTTCTTAGAGGTTGAGGTTTTGAGTTTGACCTTCAGGGGACAACCTTAATTGAATTAGCTGTATACATTCTATTAAATTTTAACTCTCATTAATATTCACTTATATAACTGTCGAAGTTAAGAAACACATTTTCTGTATGTATAATAAATTATTTACAAAGTAGAGGTACAATCGATAATTAAATTAAAATACAATATTACTGCGCAGTCAGCTTTTTAAGGTTCTGTGGTATCGTTTAGTAGCAAAGTGAAAATACTGACGTTTCGATCCCTTTAGAGTAAAACATGATCACTGAAAATAAGAGTCATAAGACTTACATGCCAAAAGGGTAATGTAAGTGGCCATTCAAAAGGAGTAGGTATCAAAGTGTATATGAAATGAAATTTTTTATGATTGATTGTATTTGAAAGAACACTGAAATTAATGAAAAATGGCTTTTACATGCCTTTTATATCTTATTGCGTTCTTGAATAAGAATTATAATGCTTTATGTAATTTGAACTATGACTTCATTACAAGTGTGACACAGCATGACAACACAACTGAAAATCAGGTATATCTTCAGACTGGTTTCACTGAACTGGCTTATACTTTGCAGACATACTCAGTCAACAAAACTAAGCATCAATATAGTTCTTATGTGGTGCTATATTGCTATGGCAACAGATTAGTTTCCAGGCCACTTTCTTCAGTAATATGTACCGGTACCTCAAAACATACACAAAATTTACTTTTTGAATAAAATCTGACGAAAAAATATCTCTTAAATTTTTCATGTGCAATTATTCTTGTGTTTTACAACATTTGGAAGCTTGATGTGGGACTTGCAATTTCTCAGTTTTTCGTAGCTCAAAACATACAAAGATGGTTCCTCCTATACCCACTCAATTACTCGGTATTCTCAACTTATAGGTGGAACTTATGTTGATCTCAACTGAAGAAATTTTTCATATAAAATAAAAAATTTACAAAGCCTAGAAAATATTTGTAAATAAATTATTAAAGTGGCTTTAAATGCCTAATGGCACAATCAATGGCCTTCCTGCACAAAGCCCATGATTTCTTCTTGTCCTCGACACAGTACTGCTTAAACGTGGCTGCTTTAATGAGTTCCATGCGCTGCTCCTTCTCTAATGATCCTTTCCCCTTAACCCCAGCACAATTAGTTCCTTCCAATTCATGCCGAGCAAAAAGCTTAAACACAAGATTTTAGCATAATTACACATTGAAGAGCTTTCCTTGTATGTTTCTTCGAAAACTGAACTTTTGAATGCCGGTGAGCTGTTGTTGCACATTGGTTGAAACTCTTGCAACTCGGTTTCAGCATGGATGCTTCTTGAAGCAGGAGATACAATGGGAAGACTTGCTGTCGTATCATTTTCAACAGTGACATCTTAGATGTTGAATACCTGTGACCACTGATCTGGCTGTGACAACTAAACTGGCTGTGACACAGTCTGTTTTTCTATCTGCAGTGGTCTTGCATGAATTAAATCTATTTTTTCATGCAAAAGTTTCAGACTTTCGGCAATATTGCTACAGTGGCACTGGCAGGATGTGACTGATGCCTCGGATTCTGTTTGCACACTTTTTCCTTCAAAGTGTTTGGGAGCTATGGAATCAGTTCTTTCCTCTGATAATGGCTCAGTCTGAGTATCAACCTCCTTCCCCTCACCATTCCTAAAATTACACAGTAGCCTAGTTCAAACTGTAGTATGGGAAACAAATCTCAGCAGTTCAACACCTTTTCACTTTTCTATATATCCAAAACTCTACTTTTTTACATCCTAACCTCAATCATAACCCTAAAAACCCTAGAGTTTCATCCTGACCCCCTGCAGTATTTCTCCCCATCCATATCACAAATCGGAAAAGATTGGATCGTAGATTTTGAATATCTTGGCCAATGGGCTAATATTTAACCGACTTCAATTCTGAAAACAGATTTGGAATTACAGTAACTCCAAATACATAACATACATGTCTCTACCAGTATATTACGAAAACGTGCATACACTTTGTAAAAAACCTGTTAATTTATGTTTCTATTTAGATTTTTGAACATTTATATCTTGGTAAATTTATTACTCGCATTCAATTCTGAAAACAGGTATTGGAATTACCGTGTCATTCTAACATGGCATTCATTATAGTCTCACTGAGATCACAGACAAACTGAAAATACGAACCAGTGCTTGTAAGCATAGTGAGTGTATTCACGATCAAAACAGTTGTCAGCCACAATGCTGATTTAGTCAGTTACTTTCAAAATCTACCAACAGAGTCAGACAACAACTCGACCAAAAGCAAAGCTTGTCGAAAAGAAAGAACTCGGCTATTGATCCGTGCAATTTTGCAGATTTGTGGAAGCCCCAAAAATAGTAATAATGAAGCCGAAACCTAGACTCATCACTCCTGCTACCACAACAGTGGCACAAGTATTATAAAGGGGGCTTCACTCGAAACGTCATTATTAGCCCAGCGGTTAAGCCTAAATTTTTGCCTCAATCGTTCCTTTTGTGATAACTAGTGCTGAGGTTGTCACAAAATCAGTTTTTCTTCCAATTTACCTATTAAAGTACTGTATTATAAAAAAGTGAAAATTCAAAGTTCACCTATATCTTTAGAAAGTTTGTAAAAAACTATATGAAGGACATTCAAGCGGGACGATTTTCCAAGCCTATTTTGAGTTATTAATGCTTAAAAATGTGGAAAATCCTGCAAAATGCTTGTTTTTTAGTGGGCTTAGCCTTCTACAACTCAAAACGAGCTTGGAAAATCGTACAAATTGCTTGAATATGGTCCTTCATATGTTTTTTTGCGAACTTTCTACTGATATGGATGATATTCGCTAAAAGTAAAAGTGAACTTCGAATTAAACTTTTTTATAAGATAGTACTTTAATACGTAAGGGACCAGTCATTATTAATGCTGGGTAGGGCCCCGGAAGATATTTTGAGGGGGCCATGAAAATATTTTGGGCACGAAAGGGGGGGGGTCACAAAAGCTGTTACAACATACTGAGAACTATATTAAAAATAATTCAGAGAATAACTGAACAGTAATTCATATAAGTTTCCATATATAGTGCAAATACACCTGCACTATCATCTGAATGATTGTGGGTTAGCAGACAAATATCTTCCAGCCCCCTACCTAGCATTAATAATGACTGGTCCTAAAAGGCTAAATTGGAAGAAAAACTCGATCTATATATCAAGAAATCTGTATAAATTGCCTCTATATCAGAAAGTCATCAGCACTTGAGTTTCATGCTTGTATATAAACAAAACCGAAAACGCACAATTCACCCTTAACAGCTGGACTATATTTCAGTAATCAGTATATCTTACCTTTTTGGCTTTGCCTTATCTTTCTGTTTGCAGTTGGTTTAGTCTCTTTGACTTTGTCGGTTAACTTTGGTCGTTTTGAAACAGGCCCAACGGCAACAGGGTTATTTTCTTTATCGTTGTCATTGTTATAATGTGGTCCAAGCTGCTGCGTTTTCATGAATTCTATTTCGAATTGACGTAACACGGTCGCATCGTCTTAAAATAAAAATATATAAAAGGTATTAGACCTTGTTCTCGTTATTAAAGACATGCCTGCCGTGGAAAAATAACACATAAAGTAAATTAACGCCATATCATCTTACCATGAAGTTTAACAATTAGTGCTTCATAATCGACGTTCTCGTAGTTGACGACAACAACCGCTCCATCTTGCAGCTTATTACCGCCTCCGACAATCTTTCTCACTTTATTAGTGCTGATAATTGATGTGGTGCAGTCTTCCTCGAAGAAAACCAACATTCGTTTCGCTGGAGGTCGTGTGATGGCTCGACGACTCATTTTCGATAGTATGTCGCGAAAAAATTTACCGTAAAGTTCGCAACGTGAAAGGGAAAACTCTTGGAACCAGTTGGATACACAGTTCCAAATGAATTATGATACAAACGTGTAGCGCGATTTTGCTTTTAAGGCAACTGTATCAAAGGTCATACTCTAAAAATAGTAATCATGTTGCGGTCAGGCTGTTGTTGGTGTCAAAGTGCCACATGTTTTCAATATTGCTCTCGTATATTGTTCTCCTCACTTATTATTCTCCATTCACGCCAGTCTGTCACTAGTCAATTGAAACCCGGGCCTGATAAGCGCCCTGATTGAAACCATAGATATAGGATTGAAACCCCAACCACCGAACTATACGTAAAAAGCTGGGTGGTATAGCCGGGATTTAACACTCGTAGAGTCTGGGAATTATAAATCGATTAATAACATGATCAGACGCAGGCGCATCAGAAGAAAAAGGTTATCCTACTAAAAAATTTAAACTTTTGTTATGCTTATTACAATAAGACTATAATTGTTGGTTTCGCATTCGAATCATTCGATGTGTCGGTTTGAAAGATGCAAGCCTATGCGCAAAAATTAGTATAGAATTAAGCCTTAACATTTTTTTGTGTTCTGTTTGTTGTAAGAATATTAAACTTATAAATGTTTTCTTATTGAAAACTGAAAATCTTTAGGCCCGGGTAGCCGGGCATTTTAACAACACTGAACGGTATTTTTGAGCAGGTTTTTAACACTCGTGAAATGTTAACAACCGCGCGTAGTCCCGGGGGTCGATAGTCCGGTGTTTGAATTGACATTTTTTTATATCTTGCAACAATGGGAAAGCTATCTCGTAATCTCGATACGCGAGGGAACGAATAACTTCACTTTGTTTCTTTCCCGATATCGTCGTAGTGATAGTCTTGATGATGCGCATTTGCTAAAGAACGAGACAAACAAAGTCATACTCTACAAATAGCACCATTCGCGACAAACATGTATTTTCTACCACATCTCATGCACGATTGCGTTCTCACAATGCTGCTCTGTTTTGTTTTTGTCTGAATATGTGAAGCCTGTGCCGCAGATAACATATATTACTAGATGGTGATATAAACGCCGTGACTCCATGTGTAGGTCCCGTCCGTCCAAGCTCTGTTTCAGAAACATGAAGAGAATTAATTTTTATAAAAATGTAGTCATGAAATTTTCTATTCCGAGACTCGCTATTACCATAGACGAGAAAAAGGACACTTCATGGCTGCTTAAGATTAGGACAAATACGCAAACATATAAAAATAAAAATAATCAGTGAAAAACGTGGGGTCTATAGCACACCCTAGTCCCCGTGTTCCGCGTCCCCTGTCTTGGCCTGTTTTGCCACTGCCACTGTTAACACTTGGCCTGCTTTGCCACGCGACCCACGCTCAAAACAAAACTGAAGCACTTTGAGCCACCTAGCTGCGTCGCATCCGGCCTTCGCTTGGATTGCTCAACTCAATTTACTGCAAAAAATCTCTCACCTCCGCAGAGGTTTCATGGCACTCTCTTTGAAAAGTTGCGTACTCTCTGATGATTTTATAGTATACTCACAGAAGTCTTTATAATGAGAGCGTCTGGCAAAAACGCCACCGTGCCGAATAAAACGGAAAATGACAATATATATGTCAAAAGCTCTTGCTTAACTTGAGGTTTTTCACCGCTAAAGTGAATATTACTCCTTTATAAAGATTTTGTCTTGTGTCCGGGAACATTTGTGAACAAATAAATGAACAATTAATTTAAAGTCAAAACGCGGAATCCTCAGAGTTGCCTGCGGAGGAGGCTATTTGGGCCCGTTTCAAAGTTTAAACGTCGAATTTATCAGTGTGTCGAATGAATTCGACGTTTTTAATTGCAGTCGACCGAAATATTAAGTTCGACCGCGTTGGTCAGATATATCGATCAAAAGTGCGACTTGGATACATGATAAATTCGACGTTTGAAATTAGGTTCGACATATGATAACTAGTTCGAACTTTGAAACAGGCCTTAGTATAATATACCACGAGTTAAGAAACTTGCGACAGCAAACTGATGCCGTTATAAACGGCTTCAAACACAACAGTAATAACATAATCGTTTAAAATCGTATCAAGATGCCCGTTAAATTTTCTCCTAAAATGCTTTCAGCAATACTGTTTAGGAAGATAAGTTGTTAATGTCATTTGATAAATTCCAACCCAGGTTACAACATAACATGAAGCTTTGTGCATTTGTCGTTGTTAGGAGTTCAACACGAAATCGTTATATGTTATATGTTATATTACAGAGACTAATAAGAATGACTTACTAATAAGAATGAACTACTCCAATGACTAATAGTTAACAATTTATTTTGTTTTGAACTTGCTACGGCAAGTTAATTGCCGTCCGCGTCAGTTTCCGTTGCCGAGTCGCCGGCTTTTGATCGGACGAACTCGGAACCCGAAGCGTTTAGTCGACCGTAGCGGTTAGATGTGTAGACCGCAACCTCACCGCTACCTCACCGCAACCTCACCGCAACCTCACCGCAACCTCACCGCTACCTCACCGCAACCTCACCGCAGCCTCACCGCAACCGCAGTGTTAGGTTACTTCTGAGCGGTACTGTAACCTCAGATAATGACAAAATAAGTTACAACAATAGAGACCATGCCACTGCAAAAAATGCACTTTTGAATTTTCGTAGAACTACGCAGATTTTGAGTAAGGTAACTCAATATTCGAGTAAAACCAGCAGTTTACTCAAAATATTGTGTAAATATACGCACAAATTTGAGTAAAGATAGTATGAGTATTTTTACGCGATTAGTTGAGTAGAAAGTTACTCAACGTTCTGTGTAGAATTTGGAGAATTGAGTAATATTACTCAGACAATGAGTAGAACATCCTCTATATGAGTAAGGTTACTCAATCTTTGTGTAAAACTACCAGTTTACTCAAATGCTGAGTAAATGTACGCAAAAACTCGAGTAAAGTTAGCATAAGTAAATCTCTACGCAATTGATTGAGTAGAAAGTTACTCAACATTCTGAGTAGAATTTTGAGAATTGAGTAATATTACTCAAGCAATGAGTAGATCATCCTGTATATGAGTAAGGTTACTCACTACAGCAACGTTTACAAACATATGCTTTCATCGCAAGTGTGACTTGAATGATTCAATTTTCTGAATAAATATTAAATGATTACAGTCTCCGCACGAGTATCAGAAAATTGGGCTCGTATACACAGTATTTATATTCGTATACAACATTATGTGATGCAGTAATTTGTTAAATGTACGCGCTGAGTGAAAATCCAGCGCAAAATGGGCAGCTAAACATTTAGAGATTTGTAATTCTTATATATATATGAAGATATAACACGGACTGTGGCAATATATCACTATATGTGAAAAACAGAGATGTGGTGAAAATATCATTTGAAAAGTGTCACTAGATTACTTGTCTGCAATATGAGAAGAGTGTTTTGTCAAGTGACGTATGTATGTCACACTTCATGCTGATGCGCAGCCAATCATAGATCAAGAAGAAAAGGCGCCGCATTGAAACTAGTTCATTGTCTCACTCTCAACGGTCAGAGAGGTTGGTAGTCGGTGGCATTGGCAAGGCTTTTGCTTTACATTTTGGTTTAAACAAGCATCGAGGATGGAACAATCAACTGCGCAAATCCAAGAGTAGTTAGCAAAGACTGCATTTGAAGAATATTGTGATCAATTCAAAGGTATGCCTTCTAAACGTATTTCTATATTCAACTCATCAGGACCCGTATATAATTTACTACCTAAACTACAGTAAAGCCGTTTTCTTATTGGAAAATATGTGAAACATATTTCGCCTACACGAAACGCAAAGGTTAGGCATGATGCTATAAGTGTTTGTTACTCTGTCTCATCTGTCCGAACTCGACAAAAAAGCGCAAGAAGCCTCTGCGGTGGAAAGTGTTAGTAACCGCTTCGATTACCTGTATTCTAATTGTAATCATATTGGCGCTTCATGGCGGACGACAGTTTTATGCTTGAGGATTCTATCCTAACTCCTGCGCACCAATTATTTCGCTAGCCGCAGCCAAAGGAATTTGTGTTTTTAAACTCATGCATGTAGTTATTGCGCCCAATTCCATGCGGCTAGGAAATATGTGGTCAGGAAATAAAATACCTACGGCTACAGTAACTAATAAACTACATCCAGCCTTTTCCCTTTCTTTGTAACAATAGAGAATAAAATTTATGGTGCCGCGTTATTCAATTTCAGTATACGAGCTAACAAGCTTCTTATTCCGATAATCAGAGATGGGATGAAATTCTTAAAAGCTTTAGAAGAGTAGAAAATATAACCAACACGAACGACGAATCATCATCATCATCATGACACTTCCAGAAATCTCGAGATCGAGGAATTTCGTGAAGACAAGATCGTTAAGCATGAAATCGAGCCTGAGGTGCAACATATTATATTTGTTTAAATTTGCAATTTTATAACTGAACTAACTGGGAGCATACTGTATTGTGTGATGCAATTTACAGTAGAGTTGGTATTAAATGAACTTTAACCACGCAATCAAAGCCAAATTTTTCAAGCATTTGATAGACTCAAAAACTATTACATTTAATATTTTGTCAATTAAAATATTGTCAAATAAATGATCTATATTAGGTCATTTGTGGTAGGTGACTTGGCCTACTGACTGGCATTGCTATTTAACAGCTTTTGGGAAGGTGGTTTATGCCGCCTTTTACCATTATCTCTTCCAGGTGGTTCTGAAGCCGCCTGTCGTTGAGAATTGCAAAGTCAGGACCCGAGTCACAGAAAAGTATACAATTATGTTGATGCAGTATTAGCTGTTGCTGGTAAGGTGTTCTTTGGCCGCCTTTCACCAGTACCTCTTTTGGGTTGCATGTTATTGTTTATACAAGCAGCCTGACAAAGAGGAGAGATACATAATTATATACAGTATACATCTAAAGCCATAATGACCAAATTTTTCCATTTTGTATTTCTTGTGGTACAGTGTAAATGCATATTAGTTAATTAACTAAATAAACAACATCAACATTGAATCTATTTAAGAATTTTCCTTTTGAAAAATTAGATACCAATAATAGTTCATTTGTGGTCTAGGTGACTTTTGTCCTACACTGGCAGTGCTGTTTAACAGCTTTTGGGAAGGTGGTTTATGCCGCCTTTTACCATTATCTCTTCCAGGTGGTTCTGAAGCCGCCTGTCGTTGAGAATTGCAAAGTCAGGACCCGAGTCACAGAAAAGTATACAATTATGTTGATGCAGTATTAGCTGTTGCTGGTAAGGTGGTCTTTGGCCGCCTTTCACCAGTACCTCTTTTGGGTTGCATGTTTATACAAGCAGCCTGACAAAGAGGAGAGATACATAATTATATACAGTATTACATCTAAATCCATAATGACCAAATTTTTCCATTTTGTATTTCTTGTGGTAAATGCATATTAGTTAATTAACTAAATAAACAACATCAACATTGAATCTATTTAATAATTTTCCTTTTGAAAAATTAGATACCAATAATAGTTCATTTGTGGTCTAGGTGACTTTTGTCCTACACTGGCAGTGCTGTTTAACAGCTTTTGGTAAGGTGGTTTATGCCGCCTTTTACCATTATCTCTTCCAGGTGGTTCTGAAGCCGCCTGTCGTTGAGAATTGCAAAGTCAGGACCCGAGTCACAGAAAAGTATACAATTATGTTGATACAGTATTAGCTGTTGCTGGTAAGGTGGTCTTTGGCCGCCTTTCACCAGTACCTCTTTTGGGTTGCATGTTTATACAAGCAGCCTGACAAAGAGGAGAGATACATAATTATATACAGTATTACATCTAAATCCACAATGACGAACTTTTTACCATTTTGTATTTCTTGTGGTAAATGCATATTAATTAATTAACTAAATAAAAAACATCAACATTGAATCTATTACTCAAGCATTATAGATTGATTATTTTTAACAATTGGAAAACATATTTTGAATATAGGAGTAGCTGTAATAACAAATAGTATATACAGTACTACAGGTAGACAATGTTATAATGTGAATTAAGAATTTTCCTTTTGAAAAAATTGGATATCAATAATAGTTCATTTGTGGTCTATGTGACTTTTGTCCTACATTGGCAGTGCTGTTTAACAGCTTTTGGGAAGGTGGTTGATGCCGCCTTTTACCATTATCTCTTCGAGGTGGTTCTGAAGCCGCCTGTTGTTGAGAATTGCAAAGTCAGGACCCGAGTCACAGAAAAGTATACAATTATGTTGATGCAGTATTAGCTGTTGACCGATTACCAAATTACCACAATTGGATCCATGTGATACTTCTTGGTATTATGAGTAATGACCGAGTACTATATTTATAATATTTGCAATGTGCATAAATAGCATAATGTTGCAGTACACTCAAATCTTCCAATATGTTTTTGTTTCATTTTTTTATTAGATTGTTGCTGAGTTTGAAAGACTACTTACAGGTACCAGTATGCTTAATTCAAGTTTGACCGAGTCATTTCAACACAACTTCCATCAGGTTGTTGATGGCATTATTGAACTGGCTAGGAATTAAGAAAGACCAGAAACATATATAAAAGGAATTTCTTGGACACTTTGAAGTACAGTAGACAACTACTGTATATAAGAAAAATGGATTGGTGTCCACAGGACCGGGTGTCTGCTAAGAAGAGTTTGACTGTACCAAAATTTACTTTCCTAATGGCCAAATATTAACCAAATATAGATATCACCTCATGCTTAATTAGTGTTTCTCCCAACAATGTATAATTAGTGTTATTTTCATTCTAGATGAACGTGCAGAAGTTGCCATGGCAACCACGGCAATCATTTCATTAACTCATAAACAAACTAAGGAATTTCTTGAATTTATTTCTGTAAGTTTAAAATTACATTAATCGAAAGTTAAATGTCTCCATCAAGCTCTCTCCCTGCATGCCATCCCTTGGCTATTCATGTCTACAGCATTCACAAATACTTTTAAAATGTTTACTCACCTTGAATCTTACAGCAAAACGATGTGCCACAACGAGTAATGCTCTTTGCCTTATTGAGTACCTTTTGAAATCCAAATGTTTGTCACATTTTGCAATTATGCGTATGCTGTTGATGTAAGAATCGCCCGACAACTCGACAAGCTGCCTGATGAAGTAGACCTATTTCATTTTTCATTACAGCAAACCGCAGAAGTACTTCGTTTAATCTTCTTATAGTGTCTTCATTTGATTTGAATTTATTTTTTATTTTATTACAGTAGCTTTACCATTGTGCAAAAAAAACGCCAAAAAAGAAACCTAACATAGATTACATTATATAGTAATAAAACAATGGCAGGGTGACCGCAACTATAGCCAATTACTGCGGACCCAGAATTTAAAAGTATATTTACAAATAATAATAATATATAATTACTGTCAATTAGTAATTACTTTATTATTATTAATAAATAATAATAATAATAAATAATTATTTATTCATTTAAATTAGCCTTTCTGACCTCGTTCGTGTGTCTGTAATCCCAAATAATTTTTGCTTTGTATAAAAGAACAGTTAAGGCCGCCATTACGAAAGAGATCTATCCAAACATATTAATTGTGATTGTTACAGTATATATACATGCAGTATGGCCATAGCTATCCTTTTTCTCTTCCATTTCCCAAACCGCTTTTCCTTCTGTTCTACTACGTTGTAATATAACGTATCGTATTAACTTTTATTACAGGATCCGACCAAAACCGTCAAGGAAGTAGCAATTGCGAGGAAATCGTCAGTACAAGCATTATGTTCAAAGGTAGCTTGAAAGTGCCCGAGGAGATCGTCATTGTGGCAGACAACCAGATTTCGTTTTCCCGTTCTGGGCCATGGTGGCCCATGGTGGCATTTTGAAAGCATGGTTGGAACACTTATATTACAACTAGTTGAGTTTTTGATATATATATAATCTTGATTATTGAAATGTATAATTTATTACACTTATTATTCTAACCTTAATACTTTATTATATACATTTTAAACAACTTCATGTGCGTTGTTTTGTGTCCACTGTGCATTTCGTTTGAGTAATTTCTACTCGTATTTCGAGTTTGTATACTCTGGATATGAGTAGATTTACGCAACGTTTTGCGTAAATCGTCATTCTACGCAAGATTTTGCGTTACTGTGAGTGCATTTTATGTGAGTAATGTCTACTCACATTTTGAGTAAGTCTACTCCAATTGTGAGTAGATTTACGCAACGTTTTGCGTAAATCGTCATTCTACGCAAGATTTTGGGTTACTGTGGGTGCATTTTGTTTGAGTAATTTCTACTCAAATTTTGAGTAGTTTTACCAAAGCCGTGAGTAAAGTTACTCAAATGTTGAGTAAAGTTACTCAAATGTTGAGTAAATATACGCAATATTTTGCGTTACTGTGGGTGCGTCATTGAACGCAAGATTTTGAGTAGATTTACTCAGACTTTTTTTGCAGTGCACGTTTTCAGCCCTGGGTATCACACCTTTAAAATAATTGCTGACGACTTGAAAGAGTTAGGTGACGTCAAGCTAGTAGCTAACAAATATGTCTCAACATGTACGATAACAACTGATCAACAAATAGAACTGTTTAAATTTGGACAACTTTTGGGATTTGGCGAAAACACTATACTGTAAAAAATGAACTGTTAAAACAACCGTTAAAATTGGTTACAACCATTATAAAATGATGGCGACTCGTTGAATATGGTACATTTTAAGCAGCCTTTTTGACTAATCTAAGTGTATTTTTGCTTTTAGAAATGGAGAATCGTTGCATTTTTGCTGGGTTGCCGTATGCCCTTGGAGAGAAGACAGCAGATAAATTTACACCAGGGGAATGCTTTTGGGAAGTTGTGCCGGTAAGTTACTGTAATACAAAACAGTATACTGTACACGAGTCTAGTAACTAGGGGTGCACCGGATAGTACTTTTTACTATCCGGCCGGATACCGGACATGCCAGATAGTTAAAAATTATACGGCCGGATACCGGATATTTTCTTATTCAAGACTCAGGTCTCCTTTTCAGGTTGTCTAAAAGTGTGCATCATATCGTGACATGTAATAATAGGATAGGAGCCAAAAGGTTTTCTTTCCAAGAGCCCAATGATGCTCAAAATGTTAAGTATTTGGCTTTTTGGTAATCAACATTCTTGTCCAACACACATACAGTAATAACATAATTCCATGAACACACACTCCAATGACTTCACTTTTCGTTTCCAGTCAATCATATAATTCAAATAAGATTAGATGCACAAACATGAAACGTCAAACAAGTTTAAATATTAAATTAGTATTGATTTTTTTTCCTAGATAGATAGATAGATAGAAACTTTATTCATGTGTCATAAAAATTCTAGCGCTTACGCACTAATTGGGCACACAAATTATAAGCTAATAACCTAATTAAAATTAAAAACTACACAAACTATATTACAAGTATAAAATTTTCCCTACGTGTTACATAAATGGCAGCTCTGACAACCACCAGCCTCTAAAAAACTAAAATCTACATTCCTTATTGCCTTCTTAAAAACATTCAAACTATTTATATTTCGTATATCTTTACCTAATTTTGACCATAAAAGTGGTCCTATATATCTAATTGAATGTTTTCCATATGCTACAGTATTAAAGCGAGGTATTCTAAAATCAGATTTTCTTAAATTATATGTTCTAGTTTCGACGTTGACTAGAAAATAAGTTTTAAATTTTTGTGGTACTAGATTGTTTTTAACTTTAAACATTAATAGAGCGTATGTCAAGAATGTGCAGTGTGCAACTATGCATAATATATATGCATAATATAGTTACTAATCTATACTAAGTATCAATGGCTTCGATGCAAATGATGGTAACTATCATTGATCAAAGTTAGTGTAGTTTTTTGTAACAGGGTGAGTCAGTTGACATGTTTTGTCTATTTAAGAAGGTAGTTATTTTCTAGTTAATTATAACCAGAAATACTGGAACAGTCAACCAATTTGTATAATAATGTTCTTTTGTTTGTTGTATTGATGTCCAACTGTTTTCTTTTCATAGCATTTTATTGATATTTTCGTTTTTAAGTTGAAACAAAATTAATACGCCTTGAAAAAATATCCAGCCGGATACCAGTAATGGGATTATATCATTATCCGGCCGGATTTAATTATACAGTATTGACATAAGAATTATGTTGTTACTGTTAGATATACAGTACGTATAGAACGAATATTTGATTTATTGGTAAAATATGTGTAACTAAATCAAATATTAAACTCTTATGGAATTGTGTTTCAAGTTTGACTATTATCAAATATCTTAGCTGTTAAAACACAGATAAAACTAAATGTAGCCGCCAAGTGGTTTCAAGATGCAGGAAAATGTGCATAATTGACTCATACTTTCATAAAATTAATGAGCATGATATGAGCAAATTTGCATAGCAAATTCTCATCAATTTTCTCATCATTTTCTTGTGTTATGCGAAAGCCGCAAAATCATATTTTCCCATTCATACAAATCTCATTATTGTATTTTACTTTTCTGTTATAGGACAATGCTGGTGTTGATCTGGACGCAAAAATCAAATCCTGCTTACTCCAAAGCTGATTTCAACTGGGACTCTGCAGGATTTGCACTCCTTGGCTTTGATTGCGGAGGGCATGGTTGTCCTGAAGTTCAAATCGCTGAACATTTTGAACGCCGTGATTTGTTTATTGTCTGCATACTATGTTTTTAATGCACAGTACCCAAAAGGAAAAAGTGGGCAAAGCGAAAACGTGTTTTTGTTCCTTGAGCACATGTTTATATCGTCTTCGCCACAAGGAAAAGCTATGCCAATTGAGTTGGAAAATTTCCAGAGTAACATGAGGAACATTTAAATTTGTTAAGTACATTACATATTGGGAATTTTGATGCACATTTTAGATTTTTTGCACGGGAACATTGCAGTTTGAGTCTTCCATGCATGCAGGGTAACGGACCTGAACTTTTATATATTTTTAATATATAAATAAATATACAATTTTACTGCATGCTTTTATATAATCAGTTAGTGTTTGCCAAATAAAAGATTTTAAAAATTTCCTTAATAATATACTGTATGATTTATATCAGATATTTCTTGTAATAATTCGTTAATTTAACAATTAATAATTCATTAATTTAACCATTTAATAATTGGTTAAATTAGTTTAACCAATTTTAAATTGGTTGCTCAACCAATTCCGTTTGGTTGTCCCAGTTGCATCTGGTTATATTAACCAAATTTCCTTCAGTTAAAACAACCAAAAATTGTTTTGGTTAACATTTTTTTGGTTTACCTGGTTGTTTCAACATAAACGATTTTGGTTGATTTAACCAAATTTGAATTGGTTCTCTCAGTTGCATCGAAAACAACCATTTTTTTTATTACTAATTTCAGAATACAATATCGTTTGCTATGAATTTGATAATATCGTTTGGGAGAACTTGTGGCAACTTAAAATAAATCACTTGTGCATTATTACAGGGAGCCGTAACGTGAAGCGAGTTTAACAGCGAGCTAGCGAGTTTATTAGTGAAGCGAGTTTAACAGTAAAGCGGGTTTGTTTGGTATTTTTACACAAGAATTGTATTAAATCGCTATTAAAATGTTCTTACTTGTTAATTTTGTCGAAAATCAGGACAAATTACAGACAACCAGACCAGAAAGGCAATGAGTCAGTGTTTACATCAAGTCGGAAGGCCCGACTGTGCGTCTCGCGGTAGTGATTTCGGTAGTGATTTGTTTTGACGTCTAATGTAGTTGTTAGGTAAAATCTTAGCTTGAAAATCGGCTACATGATAGATTAAAGGTTAATGTTCACAGACGTTTTGAAAAGCTGTGATAACTTTAGCCTGTGCACAGCCGAAACATTTTTAGTGGAGACCTTTCGTATCATCTGTGCCCCGACTTGAGTCGACCACCGGAAGTGAATTAGTCAAACATATCACTGTCAATCTTTTACACAAAATATATAATCTAGAGGCCGTTTACACGAGCCCAATGCGGGTAGACCCGTCCACGAATAAACTCCTGTTAGCGTTTACACGACAGCCGGGTCGACCGGGTTGGCGGCGTGTGAAGGTTTGAAATTTTTGCTAATATATTCATGTAAACACGGGTTGACTTGACCCGGGCTCGTGTAAAGTGTCGGCAACACGATACCCGAACTGCCGAAGCTGTCATTTCTGTTGTTGTCAGTCTGGTGCAAGCATGGCAAGTTCGAGCGCTCGTAAAGAAAAAACTCCTCAATGGCAATGGCAGTGACCATGGCAGTGGTCATAGACTGCACCAGCGCTCGGATATATATAAACAACAAATAAACCCACCCGCTCTATTGTTAAACTCGCTTCACTAATAGACGTTACGGCTCCCTGTGGCATCACGTTCCCCGCCTGGTTCATCACTCAATCGCTATTCAATCCAATACAAAAAGTCCGACGAGCGCGAGTAACAAGTTAATACTACCGTAGACTTGCAATCTGCAGTTAAGCGAAAAAACTGTCTTGCTATAGTACACTACCCAATCTTTAACGCTTGATGATTTTGTCGTCTTATATGACATGTTGACATATTGAATCAATATGATTTGTCGATTTATGCTGAAAGGTAGCGAGACTCCAAATATATACATACTCCAATTTAAAAGCTCTTGTTATATGACTGTGTTTCTGGAGCATTCTAACTCGCACAATTAATTCAACAAACAAGTAATTTACGCCGGAAATACGCGCGCCGATGTACGTTGCTAAAAATCTTAACAGTTCACCACCTTTTCATCGTTCTTAATAACGACGCACAGTCATACATGTGGTTGAAGTAAGAATCAATATCATAGTAGAAATACGTTATACGCAACACCCCTCGCCCGCTTATACTGTTTGAAACTTTTATAGCGTAGTTGCTAATTTACTACTGTAATACAGTACTGTAGTTCCTTTACTTGAATTAGGTATTAGCCCATTTATTTGCAAAACTGAATAAATTTGCAGTGGACAATATCTCTGAGAGCTTTGTGTTGTTTGAATTTAATTCTTCCATAGGACATCAAACTAAATTGCGTAAACTTTTTTGGGGTGCAGTACCTGGCACCTGCACTGAACAGAATAATGGGGAAGTTTACTGCCGTTTCTACCATAAATCACTAAGAAATAAATTACAGCACTTGTCTCACAATATTGATGATTCATCAAGGCCAGCGAGAGCAAAACTTGGGCCCCAGGACTGACTTGTGTACCCCTCCCATAAATTTCCATGAGATGTATGAATGATCCATTAATTGCAATATATATTTTTAGACACCTCATACCTTTATAATGTTATTGTATGGTAGTAACAGTACAGCATAATATACAATTATTGGATGAGGTTGAGCATCATGATATCAAGAATTATCCAGACCGAGGTCAATGTTACCTGCCAAAGCAGATAACTTTGACCGAGGTCTGGATAACTCTTAATCTCATGCATAAGCCGAATCCAATAATTGTTTTATTATACATTGTTCAAGATAGTCTTACTAAAAATATACAAACAAATCTACTACAGGCATTTTTTAATTTGTAATTTTTGCACGCTTGGTCCTAGTGACATCATCAGCGTTAAATAATGTTTGTTATGGACACCTTCGTGCAATAATTCACAGTATTCAACAGAAATGAGGTCGCACCTGCCAGAGATTAAGAATTCACTGGAATTGACCAATAGGAAACGAGAATGAATTTTGAATGTATAATAAATACTTTTAGCCAGCGGAAACACTGGTAGGTATGCAATACGCATAATGGTTGCAACATTTCATTGGTCTGCAGAATACACCAATCACAAGTGATTGACGGTGGCGATGTGGCCGGGCCTCTTGCAAGACCCGGGCATTTTGGCATTTTTAAATTTTTGAGTGCAGCAACAGAATAGTGCTGTTCTACCATCAATCACTAAGAAAGAAATTACTTTTATCACAATATTGATGACTCACGAAATAATCAATGCAGTATTTTGTATATAGACACCAAAGGCTGTTGAAGGAAGAAAGTGCATCTCTATCATACAATGAGTGTCCTTTAAAAAAATCAAATTCGTTCAAATGTCTACGGATTGCATGCGTATAATAGTACAAATGTATAGGGGTCCATTCAAATTAGATTTATACTACTTAAGACGTATTAGGGATTCTACTCCAATTGTTGGTGTGGATAGATTATATACAGTAAGTTGATAATTCTACCCACATTGGACTACTGTGATGTGGAGCTGGCAGGAATATGGATAACTAAATATTGATGGTCATAATCAGAGGTCTCTATGTATGTCAGGGAAACTGATCTTTCCTCAAGTCGGGAATTGAAACTGATTGGTTAATAGAAATCCCAAGTTTTGTACCTCTTGTATTAGAAGCAAGTTACATTGTGTAATGCTAGTTAGGAAATTCCATGGCATTTTAACATCATATCTACCAGTAAAGAGCTATTTTCCATGTTTCAATTAATCTGTTCATACATGTTATAGCACCATTATCTATTGCCTTAATTGACAATATGTGAAGGATATACAACTTTTGAGTTAAAATTAGTTTTTGTAACATTGTACTGTACATTTGTAACAACTGTAATTTGTTAGAAAACAAGACCCCGTATATTGATACCAGTGTTAGCATTGAAGGGGCTATCCTGTATAAATATTGTATTATTATTATTATTATTATTATTATTATTATTATTATTAATACTAATAATAATAATGCATTAACAATAATACTAATAATAATAATGCCCAATGCAGATTGCAGATACCATATTAATTGCCATGTAACAAAGCATATATATGACATTGTGTACTATAGTATCTAAATTATATCACCGTGCACAATGCACATACTGTATATATATTATAACCTATATTCAGAATGCCATGCCTAGTCTGCTTGTCGACAATGATCTAGCTAACACACATAGTAGTGTCAACATACCCAATGTGAACATAATAATAATAAACTGTATTTTACATTGACAGAATAAGTTGTGACCCACTAGGCCAGCTAAGTATCGTTATGAAAAAATGTGTATGTCTAACATGTTCCATAATGGATGGAGAACTGTAAACACAGATTATATTATATGGAATACATGCCAGTATACAAAACATGGACGTCAAGATCATATCGTCAGAAACATAATATTCCTGGTTGAAAACATTATAACCTTCTTATTGCCAGTGACGGCCTCTAACCATTGAGCCATCGAGATTCAGATGGAGAGAGGTTACAATGATGCACTGGTTCTAATGATATATGTACTGCCTATGCACAGCAGTTACTATATATTTCAGTAATGACTAATGATTGGGTGTGTTAATATATACACTGCTGTTATATCAATAGAATCAGTACATCAATTGTAACGTTCACTCACCATAGCTGAGTCTTGGTAGCTCAATGGTCAGAGCACCTCCCTGGAAATCAGAAAGTTATCCCTGTCTGGGAAAGAGAATAATTTTTCTGAGGATATGAGCTTGCTTGACAATCATCCATGTACTGTATCGTCTGTTTCCCCCCGAGCTCTCCCTTATTCACTGCAGCAGTGTATTTATTAATTAGTGTTAACATTGACAACTATACATAGTAATGCTTGTTTATTGCTACAAAATTGTAGGACTGCAGGCCCAGGTCATATAAACACAGCAATAGTATGCATGTTTTTTCACCCTAAACTACTGTATATATAGGCTAATTATCAAGCATATATAGTATTTATAATTTTAATCAAATAATAAACATACTGCACATGCAATTCCAAAATTTGTACTACCACTTACTTATTCTGCAGTATTATAAAGAACAAATGGTATATATTTTAAACTGCTATGAATTTAATTTCCAACTGTCAAAATATTAACATTATATATGTTTTGAAAATTCAAAAACATTACACACCTTCAAATTTTCCCAAATCTCTCTGTTAAGTATTTCAAAATGTGTCTATTAGAATTTCGGAGCTTGGAGCAAATACACCAATACAGTGTACAATTATTTAAATTACATTAAAAGTAGCGAGTCAAGTCAAAAAATTTTAATAAACGATAAAGTGAAGCACTGGAACTAAAGGTAATGGCTATTCGTACGCTATAGTCTCTTAGAATTCAACGAAAAAATGCAGGTAAATATCACCAAAATCCTAAAACCTAACCCTAATCCCAACCAAATTGCTAACCCTAACCAAAAAAAACTATGCAGAAAAGGCAAATTAATTGCTCAACGCAGACCGGCTTCAACACGGACCGGTGAGTCAGTGACAATCACAATGTACATAATTTATAATAGTCCTTTTACCTTTTACTTGTGTCTGTCTTTTGATTATCTTGTCCTTCAACAATACGGGTTTCGGCTTGAAATCAGCTGATAATCCAGGGCCCAAATTTTCCGATGCCGCATGATCAAGGATGGGTTGATGCATATATATATATATATATATTATATATATATATATATATATATATATACTATATATATATATATATATATATATATATATATATATATATATATATATACCTATAAATCCGATCCGAGATCAGGATTAGCTTGCATCTCAACGTTGTAAGGGACTAAAACGCCGGTCGATATTAGCACCCTCGCCCTCAGGCCTTCGGCCTTCGGCCGGCGCTTCGCGCCGGGCGAGGGGACAATAAATAATGTAGTTTGACCAACTAGGACAAAACACTCTTACAATAATGTATAAATCACCGTTTGCCGACACAATAGCGTCCAGAATACTCATTGCATAGATCTAATTTCATTTGCTTTCGTGTTCTTACGATCGGGCGAGATCGGAATCCGAAGTGTACGGTCGCCAATACTCTTGCGGTCGAATGTGTCGACCGCAACATCACCGCAGCCGTACCGCAACCGAACCGCAACCGAACCGCAAACGAACCGCAACCGAACCGCAACCGCAGTGTTAGGTTAATTCTAGGCAGTACTGTATATGATGGTGTCCCAAATCCGAAACACGATAAAATGGTAATCTCTGCGGCAATGACAAGAGATATAAAACAGTTTCTATTGGATCACCTTAAAGTTAGAATTATCATTAGGGACGGGAAAGCCTCGGAGAGTATACTAAGAAAGTCGAAAGTACTAATGGGTGCTAACAGTCGTTCTAAAGGGTTATAGTTTGAAGGGGTTAGCGTTCTGGTGTCAAAAGGGAATTCTATAGTATACAGTAAAGCCGAAAAATCGCAAACAGCTGTCGAGAATTTTCAGAGTCTGTTAGATAAGGCTAGTGAGGAGTACAGAGCCACTTTACCTGTTATGGTTGAGGAAATTAACGACGACAACACAATCTCTGACGACACATCAGAAGACATAACACACAACGCAGACGAGTATATACGAAACATGGTTGAACAAAGAGAGGAGCAACTCAAAGAAACGTCACGAGGTATTCTTATTAGTGAACAAGAGATAAGAGAGTTCGCTGGCTTACTCAACCCAAAAAGCACAACTGATGTAAAGATAGAGTCTCTAGACAAACTAGGCACTTAGTATAGACTCAAGTACTTGAGAGAACAAGACCCTTTAAAAGAACAGTTCTATAAGAGCATTAGTGAGACAGCTCGCTTGAAGGCGGATAGCATTCGTATCGAAAACAACACGAGACCAGAACACGACGAGGCAATAGGTGTATTAAAAGACGAGGTTGAGGGTAACGATCTAAATAGATTAGAAAGGTTCAAAAAAATGGGCAAAGGAAAACTTAGTTGGAATAAGCGCTATGTCAATCTCTATAGCTGGAATAATAACTACCATAGTAATAGGCGCTATAGAGGCGCTGTCGCCAAAGGTGGCCAAGCACTTGGAAAATTAGGGAAAGCTATATAGCTAATCTAGCCAAACAAGCTGGTCCTCTACTGGCTGGACTACTAAACATGGTCGCGACTGTGCTAAAGTGGGGAGCTAATTGGTATATATTGGTTAGCGTCTAATCTATGGATCCTAGCAATAGCACTAGCTTGGTTCGTCTATGATCAGTACAAACAGAGGAAATAAACATACGTTACAATATATAGTATGAACACGAACGAAAATGAATTGCTTCCTGGATATAGACGTCGTGGAATATCTACTATCAAAGGCACAAGAACCCGTCATGTTGTAACGCTGAACTCTATACAAAGCCAATCCAGGGGAGGAGTTATGCATCGACATCCGAAAACAAACGGTAACACTTGTTTGGTACCCTCCAGTCTCCATCTTCTATTCGACTTTAAAAGTTCGAACGCGAAATCGTGGTTTCTTAACAACCTTTCGAGACTACTACTTGAGAGACTGGTGATAAAATTAGCAGGTGAATCCGTGTACGACAACAGTGGCGAAAGTGTCATCGGTACGTACAAAGATCTGTGGAAATCCAACAGTGAACGAGTTCAGATGGTCGAATACGGCCTAGCAAACGAGAACCTTCGAAAGCTAATCTCGAACGACGACAGTGGCGCGGCCAGTGGAGACACACAAAAAGTTAGCGATTGTCTGATGCTCTCTATTTATAGCACCAAACAAAAGGTTCAACTCGACAAGATTCTAGAAGATCACGGTCTATACGCACCATACAACATGAACAACAATTTCGAGTACATAATCACACTCCCCAAAGCGTCTGATATTATGGTGGCTCAATCTGGATCAGCTGTGGCTGGCTACATATTGGAGAACCTTGAGTTAGAGTACGAAACTATCGAGAGTCAAGAGATCGCTAACGAAGTATCGTCTCTATACGCATCCGGTAGATCTTTGTCATATGAACACACCACACTAATGAAGACTGTAGAGTGGGATAAAGGAAGCACACTCGTGAATGAGAATATTAACCTGCCGAGAAAATCAATGAAAGCTATCGTTCTACTCTTCACAAACAAAGCGAAAACTGATAGCGAGGTGTTCGTCTACCCAAACATAGAGTCAGTCAAACTCACTATAGAAGGCGTGCCAAATATGGTCTACAGTCAAGGAATACCAAAATCAAGACTCTGGGTAGAAGCAAAACGATTGTTCGGACAAAAACTAGATTCCGACCAGCATATGACTATCCAAAAGTTTTACAAAGATGGTTTCGCTTTGGTTGTTGACCTTAGGTCTATCGAAGATAACGCGAAAGTCACAACTGGAAAAAAGATTGTGAACACCCAGTCAGGAATATTGATGGAAATCACTAAAAAAGCCACAGCAGCGAACGTCATGTGTAGAATATTCGTGCTCTCCGACGGTCTTGTAAACCTACACTGCAAAAAATGAAAAACTAGGCAAGATATTTATTCTTATTTTAAGATTTTATATCTTGATTCAAGATTTTATATCTTGATTCAAGATTATATTTCTTGTTTCAAGAAAAAAGATCTTGATTGGAAATCATGAAATGACCAATTTTCTTGTTTTAAGATTTTATACCTAGGTTCGAGATTTTATTTCTTGTTTCAAGAAAAAAGATCTTGATTAGAAATCAAAGAAATGCCCAATTTTCGTATAGTAAGATTTTATATCTAGGTTGAAGATTTTATTTCTTGTTTCAAGAAAAAAGATCTTGATTATAAATTAAGAAATGACCAATTTTCTTGTTTTAAGATTTTATATCTATGTTCAAGATTTTATATCTAGGTTCAAGATTTTATTTCTTGTTTCAAGAAAAAAGATCTGGATTAGGAAAGAAGAAATCAGGACAAATTTTCTTGTTTCAAGATTTAAAATATTGCTTTAAGGAAAACCAGATCCTACAATACATATTTTAAATCTTAATTCAAGAACAATTATCTTTATTGGAAACAAGTTGTAATAGTTTTTATTGTTTTAAGATTATATTTCTAGCCTTTTTAAATGAAATCTTATATTTATTTTCTACATTTAAGAGTAAATATATTTACTGGAAAAAGGGGTAATACTCTAGGAGCCACTTTGGCTTTTTCAAATGTGGACTGTTTTGTTCCCATGCCAACAGGGGCAAAAAAAACAGAACACTAGCAGTCTAGCCCCATTTTTTAGTGCTGTTTTGGCTAAGTTCAAGGTCAAATTGAAATATAGTTCTAAATCCCCTTGGATAAGGATTGTTATGTATTTTTACGATAGGTGATGTTTTGGTCCAAACAAGGGTCAAAAATCCAAGAAATTATCATTTTAATTATTAAAACGAAAACTCTTTACCCAGGGTCTTACCTCCGCCCCCCGACCGGCCCCTAAGGACCCTGGGTACGAGGTTGCATTACAAGGCGGAAGGCGCGAGTGTTTGACTTGACGTTGGTTTGACCGTGGTTTGACAGAGGAGTTGTTTGGTTTGTTAAAGGAATTATTCGACGTTTTTGGCGAGTTTATTTACCAAGAAACAGAAGATGGATTCTATATCAACGGTAATTACGATATGATAATGTTATTCAACTTTCTGTTGGCAGTTTCTGGTTCAACTTTTGCTTCCTGCCTTCCTTCGCGTTCGCAGAAGTTCGTCTGCGAAAGAAGCTAGGATTCAGTAGATATAGCATGCTGTAATAGCCTAGCTTTGTATTTGTATAGATTTATTGTATTAACATTGCGTTTTCATTTATCGTTAAGATATTTTTGTTAATGCAGAGCTGTTTGAAATCTTTCATGCCGATGTCAAGGAAGACGAGGTAATATGTCATGATAAAACCTTTGAATTTGCTTTGCTTTTGGATGGTCATCGCTGATTTCCCTCTACTTAACGTCGTAAGAAATCCGTTAAGATTCTCGCTTGTCAGTTTCTATTTTTATGTGAGAGTATATGTTAGTATGTTTACTTGTGCTTTTTGATGATTATAATTTCCATAAGTTGCGTATTGATATTGCGAGCTTTCAAGATGGCGGCTGCGGACTCTTCACAACATGTTTGAAATAATAGTTTTTCTAGAGAAATAATGGTATAATTAATACCCGTCCACTTTTGAAACTGCATTTAAAGGCAGAAATACAAACCAAGTTGCTCTAAAATCTCTTTAAATATAATGTCGAAAACCATTTCAATTTGATAACAATCAACAAGTACACACAATATAAACCTTCGACATTATATTTAAAGAGATTTTAGAGCAACCTGGTTTGTATTAATGCCTTAAATGCAGTTTAATGCAAAAGTGGACGGGTATTCTAAATTTGCTCCGAATAGTTTTCTAGTGAAATACAGTAATAATTGAAGTAATGAGTATTTTATAATTGATTTTTTCAGATCTGCATGTGTGCCTCAATTGGCCAAAGCAAGGGTGACAGTTATAATTTACCTGTGTGTTGATAGTAAAATGTGAACATGAAGAAAGAATTGCTCAGTAACAACCGTATGGTCCTTGTCAAGCGATTAATTGACCTTAGTTTGCTCACACTGCTCCAGCTGCCGTTGTCAGACTGTTAATGCTCATTTACCCAACTCTGCATTGGTTTTACAGTAGAAGTAGTGAATGTTTGTATTAATTGAGTGTTTGTATTTTTTATAAAATAATTATCCATATTTATCCAGCTCTGCAGCTAATGTTTTCAGATGTAAGCATGCATGAGGTTATGTAATGTATCAGTCAAATCCAACGTGCCATACCCCTGACACTGCCGGGTATTTGATACGTTGATGAATTCCAGGGGTGGGGAATTTGAAACGCAAAGCTTTGCTCAGCTGGTTGGGCATTAGATAATACAGTAATCTGAGCCTCATTCCCTTTGGACAACACCAAAAGGCAGTGTGGGGGGGGGGGGGTGCGGGTTGGGGCAGGATGCATTTGAATTTACACTCCATATCATTGCTACAGCATACAAAATGTGTTGTTGTTGGAGTGTGATTCGATCATGCAGGAGTTTAAGCCTTAGGAAGAGTGAAAATATTTCTTATATATATATATAAATATTTAATAAATATTTAATTTCTATTTTCTTCCTTTTCCCTTATATATATATATGTATATATACAGCCTACAGTAGACAAATTTAGCAGAGTGACATACAGTACCTAGGAGGTAAATACCACGGCTCAAAATAACAGCCGGTCAATGACCGGCCAAATTTTTAATGTGACCGGTCAAATTTGTATAACACCGGTCATTTTGACCGGTCATATTGCTTGCAATTAATTTTATTACTTCCATTTGAACAAATATCAAAGCAGGACAATGACACCTTGTTGATCTCATAACTTCCAAGTTCATGTTTAACGCTTCTAATGCTTTTCTTTGTGTGACGCAATTGTCCTTGCTCGAGCAACACCTTTTTATAATCGCCATGTTTGATAACGTTCTTGATAATGTTTTTCCTGATTCCTTTTGCAGTTTTACCACCACCGCCAGACTCTTTCACATAGCTGAACATTTTGCTGCGTAACCCAATAAACTCAACAATTGGCACACCAGCACATTCGTCTTCCATTTTTCCAATCACCTTTTTATTTTCCTTGAAAGCAAATGGGCTGTCTGATGGATAGTCACTATTGTCGAACTTCTCACGGTCCTCC
Organism: Chrysogorgia sp. JL179-B06; assembly: GCA_035772405.1. Taxonomy (NCBI): domain Eukaryota; kingdom Metazoa; phylum Cnidaria; class Anthozoa; order Scleralcyonacea; family Chrysogorgiidae; genus Chrysogorgia; species Chrysogorgia sp. JL179-B06. Next base: position 610,556 of record JAYKKM010000361.1, on the reverse strand, counting down.
AAAAAGTCTTCATATACATCGTCAGTCACGATTGTGTATAGTAGACTGTCCGTGTCAGTGAAATGCAGCTTGCATCCAGTATATTTCTCACACATGTAATTGTAATGAAAATCGTACATGAACGTTTTACTCAAATCGAGTATGCACATGCCAACATAAGCAGGTCTGTTCAGTGTCAATGTCTCTTTCACTTTGTGGACAGCAACCAGATTCTCATTAAATATTTTGCAGGACACAAATGTTGGTTTTGACGCTAATTTTGCCAGACTCTTCTCATTAGTCACCAATCTCACATCTACGCGCTTCCTCAGATTTTCCATCGTTTTGCCAAACACACTGTTGTTCATCAGCTTGAAGAAGTCCTTTTCAAAAGCATTTTTAGCACCAGTTCTTTTGGTTGTGTTAAAGTCGATGTATTTCCCCAACCACTTAGACTGATTGAATTGCAACAATCTATGGACCTTCTTGACTTTCAACACTAATTATTTGTATAGCTGCAGATTCTTGTGGTGGAGAACGTATTTCTCTCTGTCTCTCAAATTTGTCACCAATTTTCTCACAAGCCCGACACTCACGTTGAACTTTTTTCTGATCTTCTCACAATACTCTGACAGCATATCAACAGTGATTTCCATTTTCTCTGGTGCGAGTGGATAGTCGTTATGCAGATCATGCAAGTGTTGTGGATATTCCAAATCAACTTCGACTATCAACCCCTTTTTGCTGTCGTTGTGATAGTTGCGTAGATTAACCTTTTTTATTTCTTTCTCAGTGAGCCACTTGAAACCACCAGTGGGAAGACTTTGACTCATAGCCCATCCATACAAATTGTTGGCATCGAGGTACATCAAGTATTTCGACTCGTGTTTCTCATCATACTTTTCCATATATTTGTTGTTTGCTTGTCCATGTCTGTTGGCGATATAGCTCACGCCACCACGCATGCCTAATTCTATGAATTGAAACATGTCAATGTCAGACAACAATTCAAGCTCCACGCCAGTCATTTTGAGCATTGCGTCCCAAGCCAACCCAGGTGATGTGAAATAGTGACACGGATCCAATCCATATTGCTGATTGCACGTCTTTCTAAAGTTCTCAAAAACGTCAGCCAACAACAACACATCACTCTTCAAATAGAGATCGTGGTAGTCACCCATTGTCTGCAAATCAAATGTTCGCCACACGTTCTCTGCATGTTGATAGTCAGCTTCTGAAATGTCGGCAGCATTGAGAATACTATGGAACTCTTCTCGTGCGGGCAACTGTGTCTCAGAGAACCTCTCGATAGAGTCCATATAATCATAAGGGTAGACACCTTTCTTTTTAACCAATTTGAGTTGTTCTGCACCTTGAAACACCTTAGAAGTCTCAGTGTAACCGTCGCATGGCAAGTTCTTCACCAAATTGTCCAAGCTGCTGCTCGTGAATTGAAAGCTGTCCAGAAAGACCAAGTGTTTTCCAATCATGAAGGCCATATATTTCTCCATGTTATTTGGGATCACATTTATGTCTTGGCCAAACTTACCAATCTCCTGCATGATAAAGTGACTGTCATAACCACGAAGATTGTGAAATATCACAGGTACCTTGTTAGTCAATCTAAAGTTGATATTACAATCGCGATGTGCGGACCCGCGGTATTTGCTTGTGATGTGACAATGATCTCTTACTCTAGTATCGGTGTCAAAGTAGTAGTAAAAGGCCGATTCTAACTCACCAATAGGGAAATCCTCTAAGTGGGCGTGGTCAAAATTTTAACCACGCCCACTTAGAGGATTTCCCTATTGTGAGTTAGAATAGGCCTTTTACTACTACTCACCAAGGTCAAGTTTCAAGGTCAAGTTTCAAGGTCAAGTTTCAAGGTCAAGTTCCAATAATTATCTCAAAAATAATTCCAAGAATTCCCTAAAAGGGCGTGTTCGAAAAGGGCGTGGTCAAGAATTCTTTAAAAGGGCGTGGTCGAATTTTTTTAAATCAGGGCGTGGTTGAAATGCCTTAAAAAGGGCGTGGTCGAAATGCCTTAAAAAAAGGGCGTGGTCAAGAATTTTCAAAAGGGGCGTGGTCGAGTTAGACTCCAAAAATTGTGGTTTCCAAATATTAATGCGCGACGTGTTTTACATTCTGTAGTAACGACATACAGTCAGACTTGGTGGGTCTGGGTGGTGGTTCGAGTCAGACGGGTCCGGGTGGTGGTTCCTATCCCCTATTCCACGATGAGGTAATGTCCGATCGCCAAAGTGTTCGCCTTGTCGGGTAGGATATGTCGCTAGACGTGGTGCTTCTGCTAGTGCTGATATACGTAGCCCTGCTGTGAGTACTGACGTTAGCACTTTTTAGGGGATTCCCCACTATTGCCCACACGTCATAGGTAAGGGGGGACATCGGATTATGCCATAATCCATTATCCTCGATGTTCCCATATATACCTATTTGTACACACACCCAAGGATATGGGGGACATCGGATTATGCCATAATCCATTATCCTCGATGTCCCTTGAACGCGCGGGTGAGTGTGATGGACTAGGAAAGTAAGTCCAACGCATGATTCGAACACACGCCCCCTTAGTGTTCCAAAACGCAACGCTCAACCCCGCGAGCTACCATGCCCATGGTGAGTTACACACTCATTTTATAGTATTTAAGCGATTAGAACTTGGTTGTTGTATGTGAGACAGCTTCCTAATAAGACTTAACATTAGTCCATACGGTTAATAAAAGCCACAACGCTATATTATGTCTTTCTAGCGATATGAGCACGATAGACATGCTGAGAATTGACACCCAACGAACAGAGTTGTATACGTAGTTAAAATATCATTTTAACGATGCGTATATTAGTGATTCACACTAGTTATTCACTAACGACTCACAAACTAGTGGCGTGACGGAGCTTGTTTGTCTGATACAAAATGTTGCTGGTTAAACTTTTCATTACCAGCCAAAATCGTTTAATGTCTTTAGGATGAATACGAGCGCTAACTATCGCTTCCGCTTATGTTGTTAATTAGTTTTCTTCATTTGGGGGTTCCCCCTCGGGGATTTCCCTCTAGCCATATGGCTAAATACGTGTTTACTAGTTGTCAGTCCACCTGATAACAACCCTAAACAAGGGGATGTAGGGGGGATACGTATGATATAAACTTCTCTACGTCTCTTTTAATAGCTGGTCAGTAATCAACTCGTTTTCGAGCTTTTCAGGTGAACTCAATAGCGTTGGACCCTCCTAACGCGTGGGCGAACTTGCTTGTTAAAAGATCACAGAGGAACACGTTCGCTTTCTCCATTCTTTTTACCTCCCATTCTTCGTAGATCTTATTGATAACTTTAGCTGAGGCCTTTTTAAGATAAGCGACGGATTGATCTATCTCACCGTCCTCTGAGAGTCTTCTTAGTTCGTTTCGTTTCTTGTCTACGTCAGTTTGCGGAGTGTCGTCAACTTGTGGTGTGTCGATTTGTGGTTCATCGATCACTTCGGTCAAGTGTTCTGCTTCTCGTATATCTTCAATGAGTTCGTCAATTATCTCAATATTTTTTGTCCTGCGTTTTGGCATGTCCTTATTACTATTACGATATGTTTTGTTTTTGCGGAATAACTATTTCGTATGAGTATAGATGCCTTATAAGTATCTCCAATCTTACGTGTTTCGTTGTCTCTCAACTGTTTTGTTTTTGCGGAATAAACTATTTCGTATGAGTATGGATGCCTTATAAGTATCTCAATCTTGCGTATTCGTTGTCTTCTCAACTGTTTTGTTTTCGCGGAATAACTAATTCGTATGAGTATGGGTGTCTTAGAAGTATCTCCAATCTTGCGTACTCATTGTCTTTTCAACTGTTTTATTATTTTCTGAATTTCCACTTTATCGACTCCGTTAAGATAATCGTCTGCAATGGTTCTCATGTCGTTTCTATTAGGGTTGTAGAATGTTACTAACTTTGAGATGTTCTCACGATATGGTTTACTAATTGAGGTTAGTTGTTGTGTTATGACTATTGTGGATAGGTTGTAGTGTCTAGCGCTAAAGGCTAGTTTAACTAGTTCGCTTGTTCTGTTTTTAACGTCCTGCCCACTAGCACAATCGTCTAATATTATTAATGAATTGGTGCCTTTATAAATATCAGTCACATATTTGAGGACTACGTCGACCTTATCTTTCTCACACTGAATAGCGATAAAGTTTGGGTCTCTCAAGTATTTCCACTCTGTGTACGTTTTGTTCCATTCAAATGTTGGAGATATAAGAATGATATACTTGAAGTGATTCGTATATTCTTTCTCTATCATATCCAATAGGTAGTGTGTTTTACTACAAGCTGTCATACCAACAATTAGCATGTTAAAAGGCGTTTTCATATAGAATACTATATGTTTTAGTATTGAATTGATTGTAGATCGTTGTTGATAAGGTTTACGAGTCCGTCGGAGAGTACGAATATTCTATACATGACGTTCGCTGTTCCTTGGTACACAAGCTAGAACACGTGTGTCAATCGTTGGTGGTTCCGCAGGCAGTCTAGAGACTCAACAAGAGTTCCGAAAGTTGGTGGAGGATAGTGTTATAAACTACGACGTGTCAACGTGGATTCTCAACATGAACAAGTCGATTAGAGACACTAACGTTGTCCAAAATCTTGCGCTATCACCGTCTACGTGGTTAATGCCAAGTAACGTGGTAATCCTCAAGAACAAAGTCGCTGGGTACAACAACCTGCTAAAGACTGCTACAAAGAGTATGAAGTTTGGAGTAAATAGTGGGTTGAACTACACGCCAACGACGAAGGCCAAGAAAGTTCACCAAGAAGGTGGAGAGCATCTGGAGACACTTGATAAACCAAAGGTGACACACCATCTGGAGACACCAGATGTGACACACCAAGAGCGTCGTCTAGAGACACCAAAGGTGACACCAGATGACCACACGACTGAGTTGGGGCTAGTTCTAGTGGTTTCGGCTGTGTCTGGCTATTGAGTAAGCAAATATATGTTATAACATAATGAGTCTAAGTTATGGGTTTGAGGACAGAGACTACGAGAGCGACAAAATATTAAGAAGAGCGAAGAGACATCTAGACAGTGACCCTAAATTAAGCGTGAGCGGTGGGAGGATGTCTGGAGATATAGATATGGCGCTCGGGGCACTCAAAAACATAGCAGATCCAGTCGATGATTTGGATTGCTATCAGTAAAAAAAGTGTTGGAGTCCGTTTATACTTATCGCGATACTTTAGAACGCAGTCCTATAACGTTCTATTTGATTTTAACGTCACAAAGCATACTGTGAGTATGGTGGAATACCACAATGGAACAAATAAAGTGAAAACCATTAGAGATAAAACAAACATGTTAGTACAATATGATCCAACGTATGGTCCTATTATTGGTGTTAACAATGGTCATAGCTTCCTATCCCCCGAACTAACTCCAATTCCACTTGAAGCTGGAGTACACTTTAACTGTCCACGTATGCAATACTGTGACATATCCGTTTTTGTGGTAGTGAGGTTAGTCACGAGGGTTGTACGACAGATTGGGAGGCGATTGTCTCAAACGATGATGGATCGTGGGACAAATACATAGGATACAAAGGAGGTGAAAATGATAAATTATCATATGGTGGTGGCGCTCCAGCAAAGAAGTACACGTGTACAATCCCAAATAACATCGACACCACCAAGAGACATATTGATATCAATACATTGGCGGCATGGGTAAACTCCTACGTTAAGGTGAACAACATAAGATCAACAGACTCAGACTTCACAGCTAATTACAAAGAGATAGGGTCTCCTTACGTAACGATCTTTGGAGTGCATCGACCAAGACTACCACTCGCACCCTATAAGTACCCGTCTTTGATAGAGTTCTACGGTGTGAGGATTGTCTCTGGTTACATGACGAGCCGAGACATAATATTAGTTGGTAGAGATATGATGGAGGAATATAATGTGAACTAAGATATATGAGGAATAAGTCAGTTGTTGTTTTCAATCACATATCAAAGGATATGTCAGAGGAAGAGACGCTAGAGCTCAAACGCTTGTACGCGTACTACCACAAACTAGAAGCCTGTTACAAATGGAAACACAAAAGGTTGAAGAAACATGGTTAGCATAGGGTTAACGACAGTAGGGATTGTAGTTGGATCGGTAACCGCTAACCCTCTAATCATTGCTTGTATTAGTGCTCCTGGTGTGATCATCCAAGGCTACTTGGCTAAATCCAATCTGACCAGTCGAGTGGAGCATTGTAAGTTCGCGCACACTAGCTATAAAAAGATACTGACACAACTAAGATAGTATCTTAGAGGTCTTCCTTACAACGAGTCAACGTTTATCTCAGACGTTAAAGTGTTGGACGATATTGTGACCGACTTATGCCCACCAATCAATGGAATGGTGAAAAGGTACGACAAAATATATGACGAGACACAAGGGGGCGCGAATCACGCCCCCCTTTAAACACGGGTCTACACATAAGAACCAGTGGTGTGTTAGTCAACAAGTCCCAAGAGTAGGTGTTCACAGAAGTACCACCAATTAGGAGTTTGTTTTGACCAACCCTCCGTTTTGGGGTGTCAGCTTTTCTTAAAAATAACCACTACTTTGAAGACTACAATTAAGATGTCCTAGTAGCGTTCAAATAGTAGTAAAATATTAAGACACTACATGTCACCCTCTACTGATGGTGTGTTTGTGATCGATAGAAGGGTCGTTTTGACCAAGGTCCCAAAATGGGACTTTGGTCAGATCACGTGTTTGTGCTATTAAGTGGTTACTTTCTTAAGATAACTACTATTTAAACACAAAATAAAACATGTGGTATAGTATATGGTAATGAGTCTCACTAAAATATTTAAAAATAATAACATATCAGTCACTGCTATAAAAGATGGAGACAATATTTGGTTCTATGGAAAAGAGGTAGCTGAAATCTTGGGATATAAAAGACCTTCCAAAGCGATACAACAGCGTGTGAAAGACGATGAGAAAAGAAAGGTTCAAAAACTGAGGTCCCATTTTGGGACCTCAGTTTTCGAGTGTCAAAATAGACAAATTCAAAATAGGCAAGTTTGGCAAATAAATGAGAGTGGTCTATATAGGACTAATATTCTCGTTCTAAACTAGAGTCGGCAGAAAACTTTAGAACAATGGGTTATTCACAGAAGTCCTACCGTCTATTAGAAAGACGGGTCAGTACACACAATGCAACCAGTTATCAATAATGAACGAGACAGATTTACACTACGAATTGTAAAATATATTAGAGAGTACCATCCAATAATAACCATTTCCAGGACTTGGTGAGTATCAAAACACAACAACTAGAAGAAAAGATGGGTGGAACAAGGGGTATGTAGGTGGACAACCAGATTTTATAGTTCCACAACTACACAAGAGATATAATGGGTTTGCTCTAGAGTTCAAAACACCGAAAGGTAATGGGGTTATTAGGAATAACCAGATGAAGGCATTAAAGAGACTAAGATCACAAGGATACAACACCCTACTATCCTCGGACCAACATAAGATAATACACTTCATAGAAACATACATGAGAGACTCTAGAGTTCTGTGTAAATACTGCAATAGGAGATTTAAGAGTGAAACCACACTATCTAATCATCAAAGATATTTTCATCGAATACTCTATCTATGAGATAATCTGTGAGATGACTGTGAGATGGTCTGTGACGAGATATCACGTATAATATAGATGACTGACAACGAGTCCGTACTTATTATAACGTCGACAACAAGGACCAAAGACCCTAAGAGAGTAGAGGCAGGCAAAAGGTTGGCTGCTATATCTAAAGCAGCAAAAGATAGGAAGATGAGAGAGAGAGTGATAAGTGAGGACAATAGTTTTAACTACGGATACATCATAGGTACTATAGGAGTGGTTATAGCCGCTGGTTCACTGTATTACAGATTAGGCAAGACAAACAAGTAGTGACCGAAGAGCCTAAGAACGTCGTTATAAAACCATCACGTAAACTCGACAGCCTCGATTAAAACATATCGTATAGTATATGGCATCAATAGACAGAAAAGAACTGATGAACGAGCTATACGACGCAGCCATCGTAACTGCTGGAGCCTTAGCCGTATCCATGGCATCAAAGAAAGTGTCAAAAGAACCGTTGGGTACCCCTGAATCAGTGAAGGGAACCCTCAAGTTAGCGACTGCTGTAGTGTCTCAACGCTACTTGTCAAGTGGGCACAGAGTAAGAAATACTTACCTGTAGATCCATTTTCAAAATAATATAGAAGTAATATATAATGGCTAGTGTGATAGCGGGTGGTTTGTTCAACGCTATAGCATTTCGCAGGAGCTGGATTTATATTCAGCAATCTAAACCACACCGGCTACGAGACAGAGATAAAGAGACACAACAAAGCATTGGAGAGTCTTGCAAGAGCGAAAGAGGCGTTCTATGAGAATGAAGTTCGTCAGAAAGACAAAATTCAGGAGTTAAGACAACAGTTGTCAGATGCTAACGCAGACATAAACGACACAAACCACGCTCTGGATCAACTAAGACAAGTACTGACGATACAGTATGATGGGAAGACATTTAGCAAAGAGCCTGAGTTATTAGATTACTACAAACCCTCAGACGAGATGAAAGAATATCAAATGGTATTCGTTGGAGTTGTCGGACTACCTTTAGGTTACTTAATATATAGCGTAGTATAGTAATGAGCACTAAAACCTTGAAGGAGATGGCTATGGAAACAGAATGTAATGATAGGAACTTGATAGAGACACTTTGAGAATCAGACTCGTCAGATAAACGATTTGAAACAACTACTGTCAGACGTTCTAAGACAGATCAAAACAATAAAGTACGATTGGAAGACACTCGAATCAACTGACTACCACGCCTTCTAGAGCGATATTTAAAAATAGTCTAAAGACATAATAGTGTAATAACTTAAATGGCTGAAGAACGTGTAATGAGAATGCTCCTTGCCGGGTACACAATAGACGAGATCAACAACAAACAGGAGGATCCAACACCAAAAAAGTGGAACGATACCACATACTGTTACGAGTGCAGTAACCATAGAACCCAAATCGAAGATGGCGTATTTAGTTGTGACAAGTGTGGAGAGACTACCTACGGACGTGCGAGAAACTTCATACCTAACATTTGGATGTATAAGAAATCGGCTCATAGTTATAGTAAGTGGTTAGAGAGAATGTTGACTAATAAAAGACTAGTTAGTGAGGATAGCATACCAACAGTGATCAGTGACTTTATAGAAATAGTAGGGTCTCTTAAAAAGAACGAATTGATTGTCAAGAACATATCGAAATATATTTTCTATGTCATAAGCATATGCTCTAGAAGGAATATAGAATTGAGAGGTAGAGTTAATGACCTCAAACCTGGTAAGATTAAGGTACTATTCGAACGTAATCTATATAATGTAGTGTACAAGGATTTAGGTTGGAATGGACAAGGAGATGTGTACTACAACAAATGGATTAGAGAGGGTCTAGAGAAATAAAACATATAGTAATATATAATGGAAAGACCAAAAATTTATAAAACAAAAGAAGAAGCTTTAAGAGCAGTTAGAGCTCAAACTAAAGAGTGGATGAGAATTCATAAATGGGAGTGTGAGATATGTAAGAGATATTATCATGTAGCTTCCAAGAGTTCACATCTAAAGACTAAAAAACATTTGAGAAATTTGGAAATATAATTACATTGTACTAATATAGTAAATTGTAAAAATGACTTCCGTTAAAGATTTAAAATAAAACATACCTTATATTACATAGACATAACATGTCAAGTGGGATGGAAAAAATGACACATCCTAAAAATGACCTAAGGACTAACCAACATAACATGTCAAGTGGGATGGAAAAAACGACACATCCTAAAAACATAATGTATAAACCAATTCCACATGGACTTAAATAACCTATAATGACCCTACACCCGCGCCTACACCCGCACCAAGAAGAAGTATAAGAGAGCATACGACTTTGCCCATGGACTCGCTCAGGAAGAAGACGGATCAATGGAACAAGTGGATCGTAGACCACATACCAGAACCCATTAAGAAACATGCGACAAGTGCTTTTAATTTGTTCAAAGAAAAGATAGACTCTATATTTAGAAAGACTATACCACAAAAGAGTAGGACCTCACTTAGGGGTTTCTCAAATAACTTTGAGATTAACGCTGGGACAAACATAGAACCAAAGGTGTTCCTAGAACAGTTAAAAATTGCTGTGTTAGACCTTTGGAAGAGACAGATGAAAAAAGGAATTAAGACCAAGTTAATTTTGGATTATGTGATGGTTCGCACAGCGAACAACGAAGAGGTTGAAGCTGAGGCACACTTTCACACTCTCACAAAGATTATAATACCTGGCACAAACTTTGAAGAGATGTACAACAAGATGATTGAGAAAATATTAGAGAGCTTCTCTACATACTTGTCTAGAGGAAGTAACTGGAGACTTCTTCGTGTTGTGAGACTAAGTATTCACATCGACAAGTACACACCAATGTCTGGGAGCTCCCACATTCCTACACCACAAGCACTAGTTCACAAAAAAGCCATCGTAAACGTTCAGAACAAAACGGACGACATGTGCTTCAAGTGGTCTGTAACTGTTGCTAAAATGTCACTTGAAGAGAAAAACCAAGAAAGACTAAGTAAGAAACTCGAAGAAGCTTCGATAAATTACAATTGGACCAAGGTTAGGTTTCCTACACCACTAGAGGACATTAAGAAATTTTCAAAAAATAACAAGATATAAATAAACGTATTTGGTTACGATGAGGGTGAGGTGTACCCTCTTCTTATCCAGGGAAACTCTAGAGACACCATTAACTTGCTTTACATCAAGAATGAGACTACATCTCATTACGTCTGGATTAAGAACATGAGTAGACTCATGTCAAGTAAGAATAACAACCACCAACATGAGATTCACTATTGTTATAGATGTCTAAATAGCTTCAAGAATACTAAGTCACTAGAAAAGCACGACGAATACTGTTCAGATGTTAATAGTATTAAAACTTTAATGCCAGAAAAAGGTAAAGACGACAAACTAACTTTCACAAACAACCACAAAACACAAGACGTGGCATTTGTGATCTACGCTGATTTTGAGTCGTTCATCGAGAAGATTGAAGGATGTGAGAACAAACCAAATAGTAGTTTTACCAACAAATACCAACATCATACACCATCAGGATGGACTCTTCACCTAAAATGTAGTGATGACAAACTATACTGGGAGAAACCAGTAAGTAGAACTAAGAAGGACCTGGAAGACGACCTGGCCAAGTCGTTCGTAGAAGAGACAGAGAAAGCCGTGTGTAGAGCGTATGAGAGATTTAAGGTGATGACACCAATGAACCTAAGCTCTGAGGAGACGAAAAATTTTAAAAATAGTACAGAGTGCTGGCTGTGTGAAAAATCTTTCACCAACCCTAAAGACTTCAAAGTCAGAGACCATTGTCACATGACAGGAAAATTCAGAGGAGCTGCACACACGTCGTGTAATCTCGAATACAAATTACCAAAATTTGTTCCTGTTATTTTCCACAACTTGTCTGGATACGACGCTCACTTGTTTATCAAAAGCCTAGGTGGAGACGTGAACTGTATTCCATGTAATGAGGAGAAATACATCTCCTTCAGTAAAAATATTGTGGTGGACTACTACACCGATAAGACTGGTAAAGAAAAACCTATCACCAGAGAAATTATATTCTTAGACAGTTTTAAGTTCATGGCTTCTAGTCTAGATAAATTAGCAAAGAACTTGTCTCACGATCAGTTAGTAGCCACAAGAAAACAGTTCGAAAAAGACGAAGATTTTGAGCTAGTTTCCAAGAAAGGTGTCTACCCATAAGAGTACATGGACCAGATAGAGAAACTATAATAGGAAAAATTACCTCCTAAAGAAGAGTTCTACTCAAAACTGACTGACACCGACATCAGCAACAAGGACTATAAGCACGCCCAAAAAGTTTGGAAAAACTTTGGAATGAAGACCATGAAGGATTACCACGACCTTTACCTGTTGACAGATGTGATGTTGTTGGAGGATGTGTTTGAGAACTTCAGGTCTGTTTGTATGAAAAATTATGGACTAGACCCTGCATGGTACTACACATCTCCAGGACTGTCATGGGACGCACTACTAAAAATAACAAAAGTAGAACTAGAATTGTTGACCGACATTGACATGTTGTTGACGATAGAGAGAGAGGCGTCAGAGGAGGAGTGTCCACCATTACAAAAAGACACGCCCAAGCCAATAACAAACATATGGGGTACACAAAAATACCAGAGTCAGAACCACAAGCAAAACACGATCCTACCAAACCTAGTGTATACTTACCATACCTTGATGCAAACAACCTCTACGGATGTGCTATGAGTATGAAATTACCTATGGGAGATTTCAATGGATGGACAGTGTACAACTAAAGAACTGGAAGAACACACCCTGTATTCTAGAAGTTGACCTAGAATATCCTAAGAAACTTCACAATACTCATAACGACTATCCTCTAGCCCCAGAGAGGTTGTTAATTAAACAAAGTGGAAAAAGCTAGTCCCTAATTTGATGGAACAAGAATAAGTACGTTATTCATCGTAAGAATCTTAAGCTGTATCTTAAATATGGAATGAAGTTAACGAAAATTCATAGAGGGATTACTTTCAGAGAGGGAGATTGGATGAAGAAGTACATAGATCTTAACACACAACTAAGAATAAAGGCTACGAACAGTTTCGAGAAAGATTTCTTTAAGTTAATGAACAACTCAGTGTTTGGAAAAACTATGGAAAATATTAGGAATAGGGTAGACATCAAGTTAGTGACGAACGAAGAGAAAATGAACAAGTTAGTTTCTAAGCCAAATTACAACCATCGTACAATCTTTAGCGAGAACCTAATAGCAGTACACATGAAGAGAACGAAAGTGAAATTCTACAAACCCGTATATGTTGGTTTGAGTATCTTAGATTTGAGTAAGACTGTAATGTACGAGTTTCACTACGAATACATTAAGCCTAAGTATGGGGATGCTGCTGAGTTATTGTTCACCGACAAGGACAGTCTAATGTATGAGATACACACCGATGACTTTTACAAAGACATCTCTAACGACGTTAGCAAGAGGTTCGACACCTCTGATTACTCTAAGGACCACCCCTCCTGTATTCCGATAGGTTTGAACAAAAAGGTTATAGGTCTATTCAAGGATGAGAATAATGGAGAACAAATCTTCGAGTTTGTTGGTTTAAGAGCCAAGCTGTACGCATGTAAGACTAACAAAACAGAAGAGAAGAAATGTAAGGGAGTGAAGAAAGGAGTTGTAGATAAATCAATAACATTTGAAAACTATAAAGAGTGCATGTTCTCCGGAGAGTCACAGATGATAAGTATGAATACTTTTAGAAGTAGGAAACACGAAATGTACGCAGAGACAGTCAACAAGATAGCACTAAGTAGTAACGACGACAAGCTATATATCCTACCCGACAAGGTGCACACTTTGGCGATCGGACATTACCTCATCGTGGAATAGGGGATACGAACCACCACCCGGACCCGTCTGACTCGAACCACCACCCAGACCCACCAAGTCTGACTGTATGTCGTTACTACAGAATGTAAAACACGTCGCGCAATAATATTTGGAAACCACAATTTTTGGAGTCTAACTCGACCACGCCACTTTTGAAAATTCTTGACCACGCCCTTTTTTAAAGGCATTTCGACCACGCCCTTTTTAAGGCATTTCGACCAAGCCCTGATTTAAAAAAATTCGACCACGCCCTTTTAAGGAATTCTTGGAATTATTTTTGAGATAATTCTTGCAACTTGACCTTGAAACTTGACCTTGATACTTGACCTTGAAACTTGACCTTGAAACTTGACCTTGGTGAGTAGTAGTAAAAGGCCTATTCTAACTCACAATAGGGAAATCCTCTAAGTGGGCGTGGTTAAAATTTTGACCACGCCCACTTAGAGGATTTCCCTATTGGTGAGTTAGAATCGGCCTTTTACTACTACTTGTCAACATAGTCCACACCACAAATATGACAACAATTAGCATCGGCGAAATCTTTCTTGTCGTCAGCGGTCAAAACCATGTCTTTTTGAAAGTGTTGTGTCCTCGTTTTTTCACAATACTTAACAACTTCAAACATCTCTTTGATTAACTCATAAACAGCGCTCTCACCACGATACACCTTGATTGGTTTACTAAAAGTGTCGTCATAGCAACAGACTAGTTTGTAGCCATACCCACAGTCAACATGTCTTTGATAAATGTTTGTCCAACTTAGCTCGCTTGGTGGTGTTGTGGTTTGAACCTTACATGTGATAGCCTCGAAATCTGCATAGACAACAAATGGCACGTTGAGTTGTTTGTGAACGTTATTGTACTTCACCTTAGCACCCTCACATGGCATCTTTATTGCTTGCTTTCCATTCACTGTTAGACAAACGTCACTGTGTTTCTCAAGTATAGCTGAAGAGCTGAAACATTGCAAACAATATCTACAAAAATGCTTCCTTCCTTTATGTTTGGTTTGATTGAACATGAATTTATTGAAGTCCTTTATGTACACATAATGTTGTGTTTCCTTGTCTGTTATCAACAGCAAGTCCATGTGATCGTCAAACCTTTCTTTTGAGACGTACACAGGGTAGGGCTGCCTATTTTCGTAGCCAAAGACACTAATGCTGATGTTGTTAGCCTTCTCAATTTTGTTGTAGTCCTTGAGGGTGACAAGGAACCTCACTCCAATGTAATTCAACTCAGACACGTGCTTGACATACTTAGAAACTCTCTCTGGGTGTTGTTTGACGTTAAGTTTGTGTGCCAAATGACACCATCTAAAACACTCATTGTTGTTGTTTTTAATGTTAATCAAACCCTTCGCACTACTAGACAACTCTTTTGGCAATGCAATGTAGCTTGACCCAGTAAGACATGCGTAAGTCACAATGTTGATGTAATGGCCCTCTAATTTCGCTATTGTCCATCCAGACCCTTCAGACAACCAAGCTGCCACACGTGATTGCAATTGTTCTGCGCCGTGTTCGACAACAACACTAATGTCACGCTCATTAAGAATGGTCCATGTTTTGCTATTAAAATAAGCAGTTTTGTGAGTCGACGAGCCGGTCTCTAACGGTTTCTCAAAAGTGATTTTAATTGTTTCTGCTACCTTCATTCCATTAGTTCTTCCAAGTTCTCGTTTCAGAAGGCCTCTAACAGCGGGTCTACTTAGACTCAATTGACTAATGTCGTCGTCGTGCACTATTTCTACGAGATAAGACCTTGTGTAGCCTTTGAACGAGCGTTCTAGCAATCTGATCGACCACTCACTCCTATATGGTCTCTAGGTGCGTCGTCATAACTAGCTCTCACGACACCACTTCTAACGAGACGCTTCTACACCCGTGCACCAATTCTAACTTGCCTTTTTGTCAGTGGGTTTTCTATGGTGTCACCCATAGCTTCTATATATACTCTGCACATATTTTTTTCTGAGCCACTCGTTGTAATACTGATCACTGTTGTCACACCAATTTAACTTTGGGTACACTACACCAAACAAATTGTTGTCAAACTTTTGCTTCACATTTCCGTCTTTAAGGTCTGGCACCTTTTCAAGTGTCTCGAATTGTCTTCTATGACACAGCCTGATGATGTAGTACCCATATCTGCTGACGTTTCTACCCTTTATCAAATCGCACGAATACAACACATTGACAACTTTCATGCTCAAAGTGCTCAACTCAAGGTGCTCAAACTTCACAACATTCCGTAGTCTCCTCCCCATCCACCAAGACCGCTTGTGAACGCTCTTTGGTTGTGTGAGTCTCATGTCACTATAACTCTGAGTGTAACCCCACTCGATGTCGCCACACTTTGGACTCACATACCCATCACAGACAGTTCTGTTTTTCACAACGTCGCAATCCAAACAGTAATAAAGCTCGAACCTCCACACTCAATTTGCGTTTCATTCGCGATCTCTTCAATTGTGTAACAATAACTCATTTGTCTCATAAGTTTGTTCATCAATTATACACTAGGTAGACATTTTTTATCGAACCAATACCCACACCACTACTCCACTACCCAAACCTAACGCGTCAACAAACAACAATTGGTATTCCTTCATTTCCGCAATCGGTTGGTAGTAATCCGCAATCTTCGGGCTCTCAGTGAACACTCGACCGCTGTATTGAATGGTCATTACGCTTCTAAGTTCCCCCAACGCGTGGTTTGTGTCATTGATGTCAGCATTAGCGTCTGAGAGCTGTTGCCGCAAACGCTGAATCTGATCTTTTTTAGCGATTTCATTTTCATACCACGCTTCTTTCGATTTTGCTAATTGCTCCAACGCATGGTTGTGTCTTTTCATCTCAGCTTTATAACCTGTGTGATTAAACTTTGAAAACAGAAAGCCAGCGCCTGCAAAAGCTACCGCATTAAATATCCCTCCAGCCACAACGCTCACCATTGACTTACGTTGATTTGAATGGATCTGTCGGTATCCACTTTTTCGATTGTAACCATTTCAATAACAACGTTCCTGCACCAACAGCTGCAGCAAGTTTCACTGTACCTCTCACAGTTTCTGGTGTTCCTAACGGTTCTCTCAAAGCCTTTTTCGAAACCATACTCACAATGACAGCACCAGTCGTGACAAGAAGCGCGTCGTACAATTCATTCATGATTTCTTTTCGATCAATTGCAGTCATATACACTATCATATGTTTTGTTCAAGAATCGAATGTGTCAAGTGTTGGTCGTCTGTGACATTCTGAAGGTGTCACGATAGTCGCGGGCACTTGTGTCTTACCACGAGCTGTGAACCATAACGAAACACCAGCAATGGGAACACCAAGTGTTCCAACAACGTAACCATAACTCCACTCAGTGTCCTGTTCTTCGTTGATCATTTCACGCATTTGCTTTTCTTTTGCAGCTTTTGATATCTCAGCCAACTTTTCCCCTGCAGCAACACGTTTTGGATCCTTCACTTTCACACTCTTCACCTCAGCTGTAATCTTCGCTTCCTTGGTGTCAACAGGGTCTTCAGCCATCTAATACACTATCACGTGTTATCTTACTCACAGATGTCTCACAGATGCCCTCACAGTTGTCTCACAGTTGACCTCACAACAAACGCAACACATTTTTTTTTCTCAAGGAACAGTATAATGACTTCCGACGTGATGACTGAGACGTTAAGATACTACAGTTCAAGATTCACACGTAAATGTCTCGAGTCACAAGAACATTGCGATATTTTTCAGACTGCCGCGGCACTTCGCAACGCTTGGATTCAACTCAACGCTGAGACCTCTAAGATTCTGATCAGCAAGTTAATTAGGATGGTCCCTCTGCAGAGCTACTTAGCATTAAAACACTTTGGGTACGCCGGCTCTGACCACTTGGACAACCCTAGCCACACCACAAGTACGTTGCTAGCTCAACACCTTGTGGTATTGTTCGCGAGTCTTGTGTGGAAACCGAAAAGGTCTGTTCTCAAAGCGTGGCTGAGACTCGCTGAAAACTGCAACGTCTACGCATGTGAGAAGTATCAAGGTGTGTTTGAGCGCAAGCACATGTCACTGCACTAAAAATTTCTCATAGTATAGTAACTATGAGAAAAGTTGGTAAACTAGAAATCGTCATTGGCCCTATGTTTGCAGGTTAGACAACAGAGGTTCTCCGCAGATTTGTCGCGCTGAGCAAATCAGGACTCAAAGTCCTTTACATGAACAACACAGGTGACACCAGGCGAACTGACCACACGTTCTCCACACACCGTCAGACCATTGTCGTTGGATCAGACACCTTGAGTGCGAAACTAATCACCGATCTTCCAACACCATGTGAACTGACTGGCATTGACGTCATTGGCATTGACGAAGGTCATTGGTACTCTGACTTATCAGTTATTCATGATTATGTCAAAGCTGGTGTTCACGTCATTATTTGTGGTCTCATATCAACAGAACACTTGGTGAGCTTGACACATTGTTCCCAACGGCAGACGACATCACCTTTCTCAAAGCAAATTGCATCGTTTGTCGTGACTCTGACGGAACAACTGTCGAAGCGCCATTCGGTTGGAGATATACAATCCAGGACCATCATTTGTTGGTGGTGCTGAACAATATAAAGCAGTGTGCAGACGTCATCACCCCACAACACAAAATTAGTTGCACACACAGTGCATGCGTCTCTCGTGGTTACTCAACGTCGCTTTGGACGTCTTACCTGCGCCACCTGGGTTCTTGAACTCAATCACAAGTCCGGTGTGTTGTCGGTTTGCATTGGCAATAATCAAGTCAGGTGTTCCACGTTGGTAACCTCTTTCCACGAACTTATTATTTTACTTGAGTGTCTTGATTTTCACCACAAGCAGCTATCAAAATAGCTTCTGGATAGTGTTTCCTAAGAAAACCAACAACTTTCGTGTGAAGATCGAACTCAGTGATCATCTTGAATTGGTTGTGTTTGAGACTGACGTCAGCTACAGTCTTTCTGACGCTTGGTAAGACTTCTGAGTGCATCCACTTTCCGAAGTGTTTCGCGCGTTCCATTTTACTTGAGAACACCAGTGAATAGACCCCAAGTTCGTTGAGAAACAAAGCTTGTGGGCTTGACCCTACCACAGGTGCTAAGTCACCACCTTTTATTTTATAGTCAGATTCTACGTGGTCATGTACTGCGTCCTTTGGTCGAGCATATCCTAGAGCACGCGCGATTTCTTTCGATTTGAACCACACATCACCGTTATTCATAACCGCTGTGATTTGA
The DNA here is from genome assembly GCA_035772405.1 of Chrysogorgia sp. JL179-B06. Lineage (NCBI taxonomy): Eukaryota > Metazoa > Cnidaria > Anthozoa > Scleralcyonacea > Chrysogorgiidae > Chrysogorgia > Chrysogorgia sp. JL179-B06. The sequence continues at coordinate 591,703 of JAYKKM010000361.1, read as the reverse complement.
TGACTGTCAAAGTCAAATAGCTGAAGTGTGGTCATTACTATAGTTTCACAAAAAAAACGCTATTCAATGTGGCGCACTTCATCGCTAGGGTTTTTGTAGATCTGATTTGTTGTGTACCAGCGCATCCGATGTGTTCTAACACTCGACTTGTTCTTCGACTTTCTGAAAAAGTTTCTCACGTTGCGAACCAGTCTGGTGAACCAACTCATAGTAGTAGTAATAACTTAGTCCTTGTCTGGTGTGTTGTCTGGTTCTTCCCCAGGCAGCAAAATGGGTTCACCATAAGTCTTTCTCGACCTCAGACCAATTTCAGCGTGAAGCTCAATGCTCACATTTCCACGACCAAATGACCCACCATCCTTCAACATGTGATCAGTTGTCTTATTTATCTTGAATATTTCACGTTCTTTTGAAACGCATGTTCCCATACTACTTTGACGCAGATCTGGTCACTCCAACGTATGGTAATGCGGCGTCAAACACTCACTTTATGTTGTATTCCTTCATCATTTTTCCACCCATGACTATGATGTCATGGTTTGTCATGTAACCACTCACGATTTTCATGCCGTAGAATTCTATCAATGATGTGTATGCATAGGGTGCGAGTGCTATTTTTGGACGATGCATTCCAAAAATTGTTCCGTAAGGAGCGCCTATCTTTTCATGTTCGCTGTGAAGTCTGAATGGGTTGACTTGACCACTGGAAATTTTATTCAAAATCCAGACTATGGAAATAGTATGGATCCTAGTTGGAAATAGTATGGAAATCCAATTTCCATACTAATTGCCATTTCCATACTATGGATATAGTATGGAAATACTATGGATATAGTATGGAAATATTGCATATAGTGTGGAAATACTATGGATATAGTATGGAAATACCATGGATATAGTATGGAAATACTGTGGATATAGTATGGAAATAATATGGATATAGTATGGAAATAATATGGATATAGTATGGAAATACCATGGATATAGTATGGAAATAATATGGATGTAGTATGGAAATAATATGGATATAGTATGGAAATACTATGGATATAGTATGGAAATACTATGGATATAGTATGGAAATACTATGGATATAGTATGGAAATACTATGGATATAGTATGGAAATACTATGAATATAGTATGGAAATACTATGGATATAGTGTGGAAATACTATGGATATAGTATGGAAATACTATGGATATAGTATGGAAATACTATGGATATAGTATGGAAATACTATGGATATAGTATGGAAATAATATGGATATAGTATGGAAAAACTATGGATATAGTATGGAAATAGTGAAATACTATGGATATAGTGTGGAAATAATATAGATATACTATGGATATAGTATGGAAATACTGCATATAGTATGAGGTAATTAATACAGTATGGAAATATTGCATATAGTATAGACTATGGAAATACTATACCAGTATACATATAGTATGGAAACACTTGGTGTGCATCAATGCAGGAAACACTGTGGAGGTATGGAATTATGGGAATACAATGAAGGCAATACCAATATTATTATGCCATAATAGTATGGGGACACTATGAATATAGTAGCATGGATAGTGGTTGCAGTTAACATGGATATTGTCTGGTAATAGTTTGTATCTATATGCACATGGGTTGTATACCCTGCACACAATACACCTAATAACAAAATAATATCAAAACGTAAACACAAAAATATCAAATAAAAACAAAATACAGTAAATATTATTCAACTTTTATTCTTTTCTTTCATTTAAATGTATTATACATGCATGTAAAAACTGCATACTGTATGTGAACATAAAATCTTACAATATAATTTATTGTACAGTATAACATTTTAATGTTTTTCCATATAAAATAAAATATAATAGTCATGAAACTGTTCAATCAGGCTGTTGCATAATGTTATTACTGAGAAGCAACCTTCAAATTACTCAAATATATGCATTTATCTGAAACATAACCTTATATATATTTATTTATATAACATAACCTTATATATATTTTATAACCTTTTTATTTTTATAAAGGTATAACCCCAACAACTCTGCCAGTTGTTCCTTTGTTTTTGTTCGGAGTTCCCTGAAAGGAACTAAGCCTGTCTCTTTTACTGCCTGCTTCAGACGGCCAGAATTAATGTTCGTTAAGGCTTTGGCATTAAAATACCTTAAAACAACCAAGGTGGCTTGTTTGGTGGTACAGGTTAACTAAAACAAACCAAATAACAAATGAGATTGTTTTACATATTATTTTGCATATAAATTATAGAAGTGGCAATTTTTCCTATAGATATGTAGCCAAACTCAATATGAAAACCTCCATGTATAACTAGCCTGTGTACAGCTTGAATATACACCTGTAATACAGTCTGTGAAAACTCGCACGATAGCTTGTCGACCCCCCGCTGAGCTACTCAGATCTGAGTAGTAGATTTTGATTGTTAAAATCACAACCCTTGACTTATTCAAGGTACGATTGGTTCTCTGGGAATTATTGTGAGATCAAATAATCCAATCAAATAAACAAGTATGAATCATATGAGTATTAAACAACTCAAAATCTACTACTCAGATCTGAGTAGCTCAGCGGGGGGTCGACAAGCTATCGTACGAGTTTTCAGACTGTATTACAGGTGTATATTCAGGCTGTACACAGGCTATGTATAACCTGCGGTCCCCTGGTTTCACCTCATTTGTGTTATTTCCTGAGGATGATTGAAACAGCAGATACATGATTTCACATGTTTCTTACCAGCACATTAAAATTACAACAATTAATCACCCAACCTGTTCTTCAGTGCTGCCAGAATCACTGCTACCAGAATCACTGCTACCACTTTGATTTTTCACCTTCACTTAAGGAATCACTAAATTTCTTTGGGTCATTCTAAAATATAAATTTACAGTACAGGGTAAGTCTGTGTTCAAGTGTTAGAATTTACATGTAATATGAGGGTGTTTTTTATCTCTGTAATGGCTACACCTTTGTGAATCAACTAAGTAAATTATAGACGATACATGGACGATTGTCAAGCTCGTATCCTCAGAAAAATTATCCTGAGTCACAGACAGGAATCGAACCTGTAACCTTCTGATTGCCCGTGAGACGCTCTAACCATTGAGTCACCATGACACAGATGGAGAGCGAAGGTTACAATGATGTACAGTACTGGTTCGATTGATATATGTACTGCCTATGCGGCAGTCACTATACTGTCATATCGGTAATGTTAATATATACACTGCTGTAGTGAATATGGGAGAGCTTGGTTAGAGAGGTTCGATTCCTGTCACAGCTTCACGATCGTCCATTGTATCGTCTGTCTACTCCAAGCTCTCCCACATTCACCACAGCAGTGTATATATTAACAGACATAATTTTAGGTGATTTTCATTCACTACCATCTACTTTGAGGAATTTTTCAAAGAATACTCGTTTTATATATTGTAATGACTGCATTGTGCCGCCTGTAATAATGTCAAACACCTCCTGATGGAAATTCTATTGGAAACCCTGAAAATAATGATCTTCAAATTTTATTAAATATCCTGATAAATATAACAAAACTAATAACTAATTATTGATTCAAATTAAAATGAGTGAGAATTCTAACCTCAAGCACCTTCTTCTTGGGTTGTTTCTATAAAACATAAAAATGCATTGGAACAAATATATCATGTGGATTATTTGAAGGTTTTGGAAAATATTCCAGCCAGGGGATATATGTTATATGATATGCTATATATGTTATATATAAATTACAGTATGATATATAATATATGCTGGGTAAATCCCACCCAGAATCCCGGGTAAATCCCACTTGGAATACCGCGTAATCCCGCCTGGGACTTTGAAGTGGGATGGCCGCCTGGGATTTTAATACAAAAATTTGTATGGGAGATTTTTATCAGGTATTAAAATTAATGTCATCCCTTGTGGAATATGGGAATTCCACCTGAGACTATTAGAAAGGTAGATCATGGAAACAAGGTTTCCTAAACTGCACAGATATATACTGTATTAATTGTGACAAAATATAACTTTTTAATTTGTTCATAATGAAACTATAGCTACTTTTTTAAATAATTGGGAAACTTGTTCAAAATATATGATACATTCAAATAAATATTTAACTAATGGATCATCCATAATTATCAACATAGAGTGTACGCTGGGGGGAGGGGGTTAATGACCAATGTACGCTTTTTAAAATGTCGATGATGGCTTTCATTGAATGCACAGCAGTACTTTCACTTGCAGCGATTTTGGAAAGAAAATTATCCTTCAAAAAAGAAAACTGGATCGAGGTGGAAGCACTACCTCGGTCCCAGGCCCTCTTTTTCTAACGGTGCTTCATTATCACAATGGCGACCGACAATAGCTCACTCGACCATGAAATAGAAACACTACGTAAATTCTTGGTGAAGAGAGCAGACGTTGTGCATAAGGTTCAACATTTAAGAGTACGCTCTGGGAGGGAGGGGGTAGAAAAAAGAGTGCGCTCTGCACGCTTGTGAAAATGTTGATAATTATGGATGACCCCTAACTTGCTATTGGAAATAAACACTTTAAAATATATCAACCCAGTCTCCACCTAGTTAATGTAGACAGTCTACATTATTTGGTAACACGTAGCTGTGAATGTATGTCTACATTAACAAATAACCGCTAACCCTAACCCCTGCCTAACGAGTTTTCTAACCCTAACCCCCGGGATTTCATGCCATCCCTATCCCTCCACCACATCCACTCTCCTACTTGGGTTGCTAGATTAATAGACTAGTGACAAAGACCATCGTTATTTTAGCGCGAGTTGAGTTAATGTAGACATCATACATTAACAGCTACGTGTTACCAATGTAGACTGTCTACATTAACTAGGTGAAGACTAAAGAGTTAAAATTTAGTTTGTTAAATATGTTAATATATGATATACAGTACATGTATACCTAATAATTACAGTTAATTAAGTAACAATGATACTTTATATTAATGTCAGTGTCTCAGTAAAATAATCGTTTTTAAATTAAATTAAATTTTATATATTTTTTTCTTGTTCAAATTCCTACACTTATCTGCTATGTGTTGTTGCATATTCGTTGGTTCTCTTCACCAGTTGTCTTCTGTCTGTTCTGTGTCCCCCAATCAAAATAAGTGCACAAATGAGCTGATAAAATAAAGGTAGCTGTGTTATTAAAAAATATCTAATAATTTTCTTGACAAAAAATCTGTTTGACCTAAAATTATCTACAGTATTAGCATACACCATAACCAATTTTAATAACCAATTGCAATGGAAAATTAATTATGTTCTTTCCAACATCAAGCACTATTATTTAGCAATTAGGGCCTAACTTGTGTTATCAATATTCAATGTTTAATGATATAAGTGGTGGTAATTTAAAGTCTGTACTGATATAAACTAAGGCATAGTATAAACAATACCAGTGCCACAGAAATGTTTTGGGTACCAACTTAAACCATTTTTACCAGATTTTTTCTGCATACCGGTATACTCACTGGTATTAAAAACTCTCTAACTAGCTACAACTCTCAGATAATTTTTAAATATTTAATTATTTACTTGTAATTTGTCCAAAAAAATTCTAGACGGCACAGGAATCTTACAGGAATGGGAATTCGACTTGAGTATCACGCGCGAAACCAAATGCCACGCGTGAAATACGAGCCCATCAACAATGGAGCAACAACAAGACGGAACAAGACGTTTCAAGACCTCATTCAATATTGTTTCGGTATAATATATCATTTATAGACCCTCCGCTCGGCGAATTCGTCGACTTTCACAAACGTTCGAACGCCATAGTAGCTAAGCGTTCGAACGCTAGTAGCAAGCCGTCGAGCAAGCCGTTCGAACGCTAGTAGCAAGCCGTTCGAACGCCAGTAGCAACTAGCCGTGTAGCAAGCTGTTCTAACGCCGTTCGAACGCTAGTAGCAAGCCGTTCGAACGCAAAGCTGCTCGAACGCCGTTCGAACGAATGATATATCATCCCTCGGGTAAAATTTCGTCGAATTCCCCTCGCTCCGGGTATACAAATGATAAATATACACTTATATATAATCTTCATTATCACAAACTGTATAGACACATGAAAGTGTTTGGCTCACCGGTATTTAGACCTTTCCATGATTCTGGATCGCCAATATCCACGTGCTTCCAGGTATTTTCCTTCAAACCAATTAGTTGTTGAGCAGTTGCGGAGTAATCTTTCGGCAAGAAAATCGATAAATCCTTTGGTTCTATACAAAGCAACGCAAATTACAAATAGATTTATATGCTATATTAACTTTCAAATGACTAGCAAAACACACTATTGCCTTGACGGATTATAAAATCACTTTCTTTTGAACCTTACCTTTCAGTTTTCTAATAGTTCTGGTTCTCCCTTTGTTAGAAGTTGCCATTATCACAAATATTCTTCTTTCGTTCGGTAAAAATATACGTTAATATCGCAGTTTTCAGTTTTGAATATATCGCGATGCTTGAAAGCATGATCACACGTATCAAGTGTTGACCAATCACAGAACACTAAATACCACACCTGACTCAGAACTCTGTTCTGATTGGTTGCGCAAATGAGGCCATATCAGCTCAACCTCGTAGGGTTGAAAACCGTGGGTACGATGTTGATTTTCGTGAGTTTCTCGCTCGAACGAAAGCTGAGAGGAAGATACAAAACGTGGATCAGTGCACAATTTTCGCATACCGGTTCCTCGAACCTGAAGTGGCGTTATCATGGACTATTGAAAGTGATATTGTTAATTAAATATGTATATATAGTGCCGTAGGACCGGGTTTTGAAACTCGCATAAATTTATCAAAAATTTTTGAAATTGGTACCAAAAAGCAACAAAGGCAACAGCTACTATTCATGTAAGTTATTTTGTATTTCATTTTAATAGTTTACAGTGTATTTAAAACAGATTTTGTCGCAACTTGTCATAGATTGTATTAATAGTAAATCCAAACAGAGGGTGGAGTCTGGGTACGAGTTTGTAGCTAGTACTAATAATATAATAATATAATATGATATGATATAATATAATATAATATAATATAATATAATATAATATAATATAATATAATATAATATAATATAATATAATATAATATAATATAATAAATGTGTGAAGTTGATCGTCCAGGTTGTTGTAGTCTTGAGAAAGACTATTGTTGGTGACTGACGTTTCGACGATGCTGAGAATGATACACCTAGGTTCAAACCATTTACTTTAATATAATATAATACAATAACACTAATAGTTATAGTTTGATTTGGCTTCCTGTGATTTATTGTACCCAGAATTCCATCTTGAATAGTTGGGATTTCAGGTATCACCAAGGATCTTGCTTATGTTGCTTTTCGGTATTTTTCCTGGGATCCTGGGTCTCCCGCCCCGGGATATCCCATCCCGGGTATCCCGTACGGGATCCCAGGTCTCCTACCCGGAATCGCAGGTATCCTGCCCGGGATCCCGATATTTTTTACATGGGTATATATATATATATATAGATATAGATATATATATAGATATAGATAATATGTATATATAATATGTATATATAATATACATATAGGGATTTATATAGATAATTAAATCCCTCCCTTTAAGTGTGTGTTGGATATAAAACCCTTCGAATAACAAAGAATCTTGAAATAACCATGCATATGCAACCTAATATCCATTCTGTATTATCATACTAACTTCTACAATTTTTCCATACTAAAGTATATCCCACTATATCCTTACTACATGTACGTATACCTACTGTATTCTATATCCATTACACCAGTGCATCCATCCTATTTTCATGTTATATCCAGTCTATATATACCCAGTGTATATATTATTCAGTCTATATCCACGTTATATCCAATACTATATCCATATTTATTATATCCATGTTATACAGTATTACTATTATATATCCATATATCCATGTTATATATCCAATTACCCATACTATATCCATATTATTTGCATATTATAACCATATGGAAATTGACAAGTCATAATAGGAAAATTAAAAAAATTCATATCATGGAATTTAACAATCCATACTATGGAAATTAAAAATCCATACTATGGAAATTAAAAATCCATACTATGGAAATTAAAAATCCATACTATTTCCATAGTATGGATTTCGAATCCATACTATTTCCATAGTGTGGATTTGGAAATTTTTTTCCAGTGGACGTTGTTGACTCTGACGTGTGAATTATTCATTTGCCAGTGTATCGATATCATATGCATTTTAGTGAGGTCAACACTACTTGGGATCGTGCACACATTTTCCATTGCTGGGATTGAACCACCATACGCAAGTCCATTAGTCATGCCAGTCTTGTATCCTATGAACTTGTCCCATTGACCATCGTCGTTTTACACAATAGTTTCCCAATTTGACCCTGTGGCTCTTGTGGGCAGCCAAAGGACTACAAAAATGGAAAGATCACACCACTGCATGCTTGGCCAGTTGAAATGAAGACCTGATTCAAGTGGGAATGGTGCCAACACTGGTGACAGAAAACGACGACCTTGACTACACTCTAAAAAAACTCTGGTTAAATTCAACCAGAATAGGGTTGAATTTTAACCAGGTGCCGGGTCAATATACCACCTAGCATAGTCTGGTTAATTTAACCAGGGAATCCTGGTTAACAGACATCAACCCCAATTCCTGGTTAACAATAACTATACTGTTATTTTCAGGGAGTTATTTTAACTCCAAAATTCGGGTCCAAAAAAAAGGTTCAAAATAATCCGTTTTGTGGAGTTAAATTAACTCCCGTTTTTGGAGTTAAAAACCAACCCGTGTTTCGGAGTTAAAAATTAACTCGCGTCCCGGAGGTCTGGTGATTAATTTTCACTTTCGGAATAACAACGTGTGATTCGTACGCCCCGCTTGCTTAACTAACTTAACTTAATTAACCTAATGTTCCGCGACTAATCCGCTGCGCCACCCGATCACTCTGTAACTTATAGTAATATTTATCGTATATAATGAATTATTAAAAGCACTTACGAATCTTATTTTCGTTTCAAATTTTTGACCTACTTTAATAACTTGTATAAATTTTAAACAATCTATTAAATTTCGAAGATTTTGTTGAGCATGCAGACTGCAGTATTACAAGTTAAGAACAGAACAAAACTTTTCTCAACTAGACATAAAATATATGTTTAAAAGCGGCGGCTGTTGTCGACAGCAGCATGAACGTAAACCTTAGGCCAAACATTCTTGTTGACAGGAAGACAGGTTTCTTCAAACACAAATGGGTTCTTGAAGCATAGTCCTTGTCCCTGATCGCCGACAAAGTCCACTTCAAATCCAACTACAGTTACAGTCGTCTACAGATAACCTGAATATCTTTCCGTGTTTACTGGCTTTTCCCTGTCGCTGCATCGTATGTCCGAGTTGATATAATGTAACAAACTATAGCATTTTGACTCGTCTGGGACTATTTTTTAACAAATCTTCTCAGACAACGATAGCCCAAAAGGGAGGATATTTTTTAAGTGTTATTTGCAAGGAGTTAAAATAAAAAAATAACTTCACTATTGGGAGTTTTTTGAACTCCCAATAGCGGAGTTATTTTTTAATTCCACCTAAATGGGGTAACAGGGGTGTTATTTTAACTCCTTGAAAATAACAGTGTAGTAATCTGGTTATCCTTGGTTGTGCATAGCCTAATTCAAGAGAAAAATGCGAGTTCTATATTTAAATAAAATACTTTTTGAAAATAAAGTACTGAGTACAGGTCATTCAGTTTTTCGATATAAAACAGCAATGTAAATTGATTCTCTTACCTAAATTAGCATTTGTGTTTCATTTCGCTTTCCTGTATAAGCCTTTTGTCTTTTTTCTCTAATAAATTCAAAACTGTGGAAAACAAGCGAGTTGAATTCGCCCAAATCGCCAGAAACACGTCGCCATTTTGTTTGATTATTTGTGCTTAGTTTATGACGTAATCAGTTTCAACCGGGAATGGGGTTACGGAAAATTGCCTATAAAAGTCCTTGTATAATTAACCAGGAAATTTAACAAGGAACACCAATTTGACGCAAATAGTGTTATTTTAACGTTAACCAGGAATATTTAACCAGAGTGTTTTTAGAGTGTACTAAAACCAATAATAGGGCCATAAGTTGGGTTGTTTTGTGTCAACATACTTGTCGCGTCACCAATGGTTTTCACTTTGGAACCGCTAGTGTGAAAGTCCACGTTTTTCATGGCAATGTGGCTGTTGAAGTCGAACACTACATTGTTCTCACGCACTTTGAAATAGAACGGTAAATACAATTGCTCTAATACTTTTTTATTGATGGCGTCAAGGTCGTAGACTGGATCTGCTATGTTTTTGATCGCTGACCCTTGCATGTCGATGGGTCCAGACATCCTTTCACCGGTCACACTCAACTTGGGATCTTCGTCCAGGTGCCTTTTCGTTCTTTTTAGTATCTTAGCGTGGTGGTCGTCAGACTCATACCCATAATTTAGACTCATTACTTCAAGACATATTTGCTCGCTAGATAACCAGAGACTGTTGAGAATCCTAACACTATTACTAATGTTGTCTGATTGTCTGACTTCTGCGTGACTTGCGTAGCGTATGCCATCCGATTGGTGGTGGCCACTGTTCTCTTCACAGGTGGTGCCAAGTGCTTTCTGGTTTCTTGGTGAACTTTCTTAGCCACAGTCGTTGGTGTCGCGTTCAAGTGAGTGTTCACTCCTAATTTCATGGAAGGTGTAGCAGTCTTTAATAAATTGTTATACCCAGCAATTTTATTCTTGAGGATTACCATGTTACTTGGCATTAACCATGTAGACGGTGATAACGCGAGATTTTGGACGACGTTGGTGTCTCTAATCGATTTATTCATGTTAAGAATCCATGTCGATATGTCGTAGTTGATGACGCTGTCAGCGAACAACTTGCGGAATTCTTGTTGGGTTTCTAAACTACCCGCGGTAGGACCAACGACTGGCACACGTGTTCTCGCTTGTGCACCAAGTATGGAATAAACGAAGGCCTCCACACTTTGATTTAGGTATTTCAGTCCAACGTTGGTGAGACCGTCTGACGTGAGACCAATGTATCGTTTGTAGTCGTTCTTAACGTCGTTGAGTGTGTAGACTCTAACTTCACCTGTTGTGCCATCACTTAGGACTTTATTCTGGTAGTAGTGTTTTCTGGGGATCTTGGAAGTCTTGCCGTGCACGAGCCCAGCGTTGAACTCGTTGGTCTCACCACCTTCCATTCTTCTGAGAAGTCTTCTAATGGTGAAGTATACACATGAAACCTCATCACACTTGCGACCACAGGGTGAATCTCTTGTGACAAATGTTGTAACGAAACACCACAGCAGAAACTTGCACAATACATAGCAAACACAACGCGGTAGTAAGACTCATTGTCATCCCACGTTGATTTCGTGTTTGATGTAGTGATTTGTAAGACTCACATTAGCTTCGACATGAAGAGCTATCTTGGTTAACAAAGACCTTAAAGTTATTCACTGGATAGTTCAAAACATTTTCTGTAGGATAACCATCCCAAAGCCCCCAGTGGTTCTTATGACCTCTTGGTAGTGGTTGGATAGTTCCATTGCCTTGCCATATTATTGGGAACTTGCTATTGTGCAGCCACTTCCACATGTTCTTGTCATTTTTGTGTCTGATGACGTAGTCATCATACACTTAGTTATCGAAAATGTATGTATGTATGTGAGATTGAGGACACTACGTCACAACCGAACACGTTACGGAAAATAGCGAAGTTTGCCGAGATATTTGTTGCATGGCCGCCATTGTTGTTTATAATATCTAACATTATTTTGGTCAGGCGCTACTTTCACTCTATTGGCTCATGTGGTTTAATAGTGGTACTGCCAGGTAAATTTGTCTTTAAGATTTAACCAATTATCGTATACCGAAATCTAGTATTGAACCTTGTTGTTTGTCGGAACCATTTGAAAATCTCGTTGCAAATGATCGATTTCACCGACAGTCTAATATTTATTTTGGTCAGGCGCTACTTTCACTCGATCGGCTCATGCGGTTTAATAGTGGTACTGAGGTAATGGGAAATTCCCGCATTGTGTTCGTTAAAATCAAACTAAACGAAGTCACTGTCGACAAACTTACTGAACAGACTGCAGAAACTAGCCTCTGCACTTCTCAAAATTATAAACATCCAGATATTTCATTGTCTTGCAGTTAAATTAAATACTAAACATTGGCCTTAAATATGGGAATGACAATTGAGCAATACAAAGCCAGAATTGGTTGCAAACAATAACTTTGATAAAACCAAAATAATACTTCTGCAGTTCTTGTCACCAAGGTATCTTTTGGAATACATTTAAAAAATTCATTTTACATTGTAACAATGTTGATGTTATTTTATCGAAGTGTATATTTTATCTGTCAACATTACAACAGCTCACAGAACAATATAAAAGTTGTGGTTTGCTCAAATATTTGTTCCAACCATATATCATGATTTTGTTGATCCATCTAAAAACTATATGTGCTGATTTTAGCCAAGGCGATATGAGAAATTTAGACTAAATAGCTTAGATTGCAATAATACATGCATAATCAAAAAAAATATATTACTTTGTGGGATCCTTATACTTTAAAGACATTTAGCCTGGGGCAAGGCGGCAGTTCATGTATTCACTCAAGCTAATGCCAGACAGAAAATTATTTTATTCAGCAGAGAATGTTACATTAGCACAATAATGTTATTAGAACAATTAATGTTTGGCAGTACTGATGATATTGCAGTAATATGCATATCTACCTGGTGGCATTTCTCTGGGTTGGGCCGGGCCACTGGTTAAGTGACTTGTTTGCTGGTGATTTGTTTATAACAAGTTGGGATGAACCTTTTTTTCTTTTCAAAATGCTCTCAATAATCTGTTTTTGGATTCACAAATTATCAACATTGTCTGTTAACAATTGACTGCAGCACTGTTGCAACTTTTAAAACTAATGAAGGCAAGTTTAAAATTTTTGATTCTCACTCAAGAGATTTATATGGCATTCCACACCCATTGTTACCGGGTACCCAAATTGTTTCCACACCCATTGTTACCGGGTACCCATTGTTTCCACACCCATTGTTACCGGGTACCCATTGTTTCCACACCCATTGTTACCGGGTAACCATTGTGTCGCGTTCCAAGCCAAATACCTTCGTGGAGAGCGATCAACTGGAGTTCGCATGTGATCAACACACAAATGAATCGAGTCAATTTCTTTATTGTATTCAATGATATCCTCAATAACAACAATTAAGAGCTATTCAAAACCCTAAATCATGTGATTACAAAGCGTACCATAAATTAACACAAATCATGCATATTAACCAAAGTAACGCAATAACATAACTAAAACTTACGATTATGGATTCGCATAGGAACCGATCGAATGTCCACAAAAAAGCTAAAAGGGCGAGCGCAATAATATCCCTTGTGTCTACTAATGACTAATCCAGTCTAAAATGCGTTATCCAAACAAAGACAAGGCCGCCAGAGCCTGGGCTCACATAAACAAATTATAATGTATACGTATTATATTACGTGTCGTCAGCAACTGTTACACATTGTTTCCATGCCCATTGTTACTGGGTACCCATTGTTTCCACGCCACAGTATTCAGTTAGCAAATTCTGAGATAACTTCACACTTATTGAAATGCAAGCCGATCAAAATGAATCTGCTGAAAGTGCACACTGGATATTCGACCAAAATCTGGATACTGTATTCAACCAAAATCTGGATATTCAACCAAAATTTAATCAAGCAAAATGTGTACATACAACCAAAATCTGGACAGTTTTTACGCTTTTCTCAAATCTCGCAACATCCTGTGTGTTTGGTTAAACACATATATTCTGTAAAGTAATTGCAATGTAGCTAGTAGCCTCGATAATATATAATACGCTGTTATCTCAATAATATATAATACGCTGTTATAATATATTTATTTAATATAATCGTGCTTCTATTTTTGTTTCATATTTTAAGCTGTACTGTTCAGTTTTGTCTCATGTCATCAGACACATGTACGCGTTGCGTACCTATTTTTGAAGGTTGCGCAAGTTATGTCTGTGCTAAGGGTATCGCTGTTTTTGAAGTATACGTCAACACCTACACTGTAAATGAAAAAGGGCTGAAACGACCCAAAAAAGGGGGCCGAAACGGTGACCCCAGAATAGATCTTTTTTGGGGGTCAAAATGGCACCTATAATAAGATGGCCCCTTAGGGGTGATTTGGCCCCTCCAGGGTATGGGCCGTTTCAGCTTGAAGTAGGGGCTGTTTTGGAAGAAGCAGGGGCTGTTTCAACTTTTGACCAGGGCCATTTCAGAAAATCGCGGGGCCATTTTTGAAAATCAAGGGGTCAATTTGACTCCTATTTGGTGGCATTATGGCCCCAAAAAAGTGTCGATTCAGCTTGCGGAGCGGAGCTATTTTGGCTCCAACAATAGAGAGCAGTTTCAGCCCCCAATGAAGGGCTGTTCTGGAAGAAGCAGGGGCTGTTTCAACTTTTGACCAGGGCCATTTCAGAAAATCATGGGGCCATGTTTTCAAAGCCGAGTGTTTATTTACAGTTTAAGAGACTGGTAGCTAAACAAATGGCGGACAATATATCGAACCACGATACATGCAAGACAAGAAATGGGAATATACCGTCTAGTATGCAATGAATTGCACTCGAAATTATGCGCAGATTCCGGAGAAAGGACTAATAATACAAGATTCGACACTGAGAAAACGCAGAGATCACAAATACACGCAAAAAATCATATCAATCTCTTGGGCAACTCGAATCAGATTGAAACCAGCTTGTAAACTGACTGAAATGGATGTATTTGAATGGCATGGGAAGCAACGTCAGTGGTAATTATGATTCTCCATATTTGTTCTTGTTGAGCATTTGGTCAAAATCCGTTCGCGATAAACGCATCGTTCAGAACGTAAAAACAGGTTTGCCAATGACATTTCAGTGACTGATACTTCACTTTGCTTGTATCAGATTGAAATGATAGGTTTTCTCAAACATCTGAGACATATTAAGATATTTCTTTATTCTCCCTATGTAATTACTATTCGGGTGAGAATTGTGTTGTATACAGTACATTCCCAACGCGCGTGTGTGGCCTTCATTTCTCGCCATGCAAACAAATGCCCAGAATAACACTGATGTCACTAGTAGCAGAGCTAGCCATTATTGCAGTATTTGCAATACAATAGTATTTGCAAAACAATACAACAAATAGCACAATTATGTTAGACTGTTAGTTATACAGCGACGCTTAAGAGTTTTGTAACACCTGGCTTTGTGCGTGTAGTCTCAGTGTACATGCAGAGAAACTACACTCGCATGTTGTGTAAGACAATTCTGATATATAGCAAAATTATAAGTTGTGTAGTTGTGTACTGCCGAGGTTTTAATGCATGTATGTGTGTATTGTATGCATTGTATGTATGTAGAGTATGGGTATATGTGTGTATGTATGTCGGAATGTCAGTAGTGCATTCCTACAGTTTACAAGTTTACAACCCACATTATATATATATATATAATATATATATATTTATTTCAAAGAAACAAAACACACATTTTTTAATTAACAAAACTATACAGGACAGATACATACCATGATGGGCAGTTTGAATTTTTCTATCCAGTTAGTCTTAGCCTTGAATAATTATAAAGAGCATGGTTGTGATACACTGTATGTTCAATTTTACAATCTACTGTACAGTGTACAGTGCAGTGGTAAATATACATGTATTCCAACACTAATACAAACATACAAACCAGTACTGCAAGCCTGCCTTTGGCATCAGCAAATAATTTGTCTGTTTGCAACTTGCAAATCATGATACATACCGTAGATGTGTGAAACTAGCATTAATGTCACTAAATACCTCTACTTATTTTTTGGGCGTTGATCCAAACACTGAATTAATACACAAACAGGACACTTTTTTGAGGTGTTCCAGTGCTGGTAATATTGAAACCTAATTCAGCAGTATGCCAAAGCTATAAACATCTGTTGCAGCACATGGATGATACAACCCATCATATAATGCACAGGGTTAATGACAATGTGTTGATAGTTACCTTTGTAAAGTTTCTTTTATTACTTGGAATTTTCTTTACTACACAATTTCTTATATAATTTGCCTTATTTAAAATTTAAATATACTATTTTAGGAATACAGAAGCAGAACCGTGGATAGCCATAATATTATCTGACTTAAAGAATACCCATTGTGTAAATAAAAACATCCATCACAACACTTGCCCAACAATTTCAACAATGAAAATACTGTTCAGCATTTTGAATCAGTCAGACCACAAAATTCCATAATAAGCAATTTGGGATTAATATCAAGGCAAACACAAAGTGAGAACATCTGTTGGAAACTCGAGTCAAAATAGACATCAACATGAATTACACTATATCACCTTCCGCGACCGGTAATAATGATATTATTATCAGGTGGGGTCTGCACACAGGCTACAGCAAGTACAGATTCACCAGAAACGTGTAACCTCGTAAGCTTACAAGCTCCAAAACAACCCTTTCCTAGAATGATTCCCTTTTCTTTATCATTCAAAACTAAATTTAGCTGATCTCTTCTTATAGCTTTTACATTTCTTAACTTTTCACATTTTAAGAATTGTAGTTCTGCACCGCATTTTTTCTCTGGTCCTCTTCCTTAGCTTATCATTTTCAGATCTCAAATAAACTACATATGACTTCAGGCTATTAATCGCCTTTTTCATCTCACTTCTATTAAATAAAAGTTTCTCCTCCTTCTTTAGTTGTTGTCTTTTCTTTCTATTCTTTTAGTGTTTTTCCAGATTCATATGTATTCTATATGTTTGGAAAAATATCAGTAATCATATTTCTAATCTGTACAGTTCTGTTCCTACACAACATCTTCGCACCCACACATCGTGTTTAGGACAGAGTTCCAGAACATGAAAATGTTCTGCTCACAGCCCTGCAGGTTCCCAAAGAGTGTGCAGCCCATGTATATCATAGTACAGACCGTAGAAATGTGATTAAATAATATATTTCTAAATCAAACATATAACATTGATAGATTTTTTATATACAAGTGTAAAGCTAATTTAGAAACATTATTTTGCTTCAAGGGCAGCATAACCAGAGAATTGTACATGTTGTGCAGTTCTACAAACTCTTGAAACCTAAAAGTGATCTTCCACTCTGGGGAAAAAGGGCCGCCAAATTATAAGAATGATAATAGGATATAATACATTTCCCTGTCCATTGAATTTCTATCCAATAAGCTGAAATAAACCATTGTGAATGTCCATAATATTTGCCAGTTCAGGCATTCAGAAACTGTCCGTCTATTTATTTATTAATCCTAAACTTCCTATAACTTGTTGAATAATTTTCTTGATGGAACTGTCAAAGATTCAATGATAAAATATCTTTAAATCGTAGGCATTAGACAAAATTGCAATAATTAAGTCTTAACTAGCTTAAATAGGAGAAGATTAAACATACACATCAAAATTACTAAGGTTAAATATATTGGAATGTAAAATATGGCAATTTTAAGACTTACATGCACAGATGAAGCCAGTCGATACACCTACTCGAGAGAACTAGCTTGGTTGGGAGAACTATCGGCAGACGATGGCGATTGTCATTGTGACTGGATACGCCTTTGGCCTCGGCTAGAAGTGTTTGGTACATGTATACCACCATATAAACACCATCATCTTCATTCTCGCCGTCACTCGCACACGCACAACTACAAATATAACAAACAGAGAAGCTGGAATTTAATACTACAAGGCTCGTATTCGTTTTGTAGCTTATATACGCAACAATTTGAATAAGCTTAGTAGCGAAATCGACAGTCCAGTGTCGACACAGAGATCAGCCATGTTGAAAATTCTTCCACAGCGGACAATCCCACTACGAGGCTTTTCTTGAACGTATTTCCTGAGAAAAGTATCATCTTTATAACACTAAATATTAAGTGAACAAAATACTGTATCGAACGCGAGTTTAGCGCTAGATTTTATCCCATTTTCCTTCTTCGAATGCAAATATAAATCCCAACGGTCACTTGTAGAATAGGCGCCAAATTCGCAAATAGTTTCTACGCATGCTCTGAACCTCTGAATGAATATATCGCGGGCGCATACATTCTCGTTCCCAGAGCGCGGGTCGTCTGAGCCGGGTTTTCGAATAGAACATTATTTTGTTAGTCTAGTATGATAGAAATTGTTAAAAAGTTACAATGTATAAAATTTGCGAAATCGAAAATTTTAACGTGAATTCTTACCTTCTCTTTAATTACGTCGCTAAGAAATCCCTTGAATTTCTGGCGAAATTTGAATGAAGGAAAAAAGTGTCTCATTTCTGCGTCAACTTCGTACAAGGCTGTCATGTCCTCGCCATTTAATTCTTCACTTTCTACATATACAAATATAAAAAATCACATTTATTACACAATATTGATAAAAAAGATAGAACTGCAATATATAGTGTCATTGCAGTAAAAGTATATAATATCGCGAAACTTACCGATACGTTCCACGACCTTCTGGGAAATCATGGGACAGCAACCAATCTTTTACTTCTGGTCATAAAAATGTTGTCTGGAAGCATCCATATTGATGTAGCACGATGTAGCTGGTTAAGTCTAACTCGCAAAACGGTTCAAATGTATGATGTATCTACTAACCAGAATGGCCCATATTTATACTATTGTCTTACTGGCCAAACATGCCACTTGAAATTAGATAGATGATATTCTCGACCAATAAAAACTATCGAGAAGATAATATCAATGCTTTCACGCACGTCGCTTTAACACGCGCGAGCCGATTACACAGAGAGAACTATTTGGCAGGAGAGTCGATTTGAGACACGGTCGAGTCGACTTGAAACGCGCGAGTCGATTTGACACGCCCTAGTCGATTTGACAGCCGGGAGTCGATTTAAGCGCGAGTCGATTTGACACGCGTTAGTCGATTTGACAATTGACATGAGTCGATTTGAAACTCAGGGGTCGATATGACACGCGGGCGTCGATTTGAAGTACGGGAGCTAAATTGGCACGAGGGAGTCGATTTGACAACGGAGTCGATTTGCCACCGGGAGTCGATTTGACAAATGGTCGATTTGACATGTGTAAGAGCCGATTCAGAAAAAGAGAGCCAAAATAAATTAATTGGGGGCTGATATGGACATCATAAGTAGCGCTGCAAGTGGAGCCATAACAGCCTCGGGAATGAGAGTCGTTTTGATCTGTGGGGCTGAATTGGAAAACGGTGGGGCTGAATTGAAAAATGGCAGGGCTGTTTTGGAAACGGGTAGGGCCAAATTGGCTTTTTAGTGTACCTAAAATGGCCCTGTTAGTGTCGATTTAGAGGGCCAAAACAGCTTCGGCTCCAACAGGGCTAAAACGAAATTTGGGGTGGTTTCAACTCTTTTTCATTTACAGTGTAGGATCTTACCGTCTTGTGAAACATTTGCGTTGAACTCGAATTTGCTTAAAGTGGCGTGAGGGTACTTTTTAAGTAGATTCAGTTTCGCTAGTCTTATGGCTTCTTTAGCGTTAGCCGTTGCTTCCATATAACACACACTACATTATATGGTCAGGATTGTGGTATTGATTAAAGGCGCGACGAAAACTGTGGATCTACCAGAGGCACTTTTAACGTTTGACTCAGATCCCCACTTGTTAGTGAAAAAAGCAACCATCTTTTGGGACTACGTCAATGTGGAAGCTGGTGTGAATGATAAAGTGAGCTATAACAGCAATGAATACGTTTTTGAACCTGGGTATCACACTTTTAAAATGATCGCTGACGAATTGAAGGGACTAGGGGCTATTGAGTTAGTGGCCAACGAGCATAACTCAGGTTGCACGATAACGACTGACCAACAACTAAAGTTGCTTAAATTTGGGGAACTCTTAGGATTTAACGATAACACAACGATAACCTCGACCACGACCAGCCCTAACGTTGTAGACATTAACAAAGGACTGCGGTATGTGCGAGTGGGGTGCAGCATCGTGAAGAGACCTGAGAATATAGTCAATGATGACAAGAGTGACGTCATCGTTGTGTTGCCAAAACTTCCACACAGACGTTGAAGAGCTCTGTTCAACACTTCTTTGACATTGAGTCGAGGGTGTCGATAAATAAAGGCGCATTTATGCAGATGGTGATCAAGACGGTAATAGTGTTAACGTTGGTGACATATTGCTTGACATGTATATGATACTATGAACGACACCCACAACGGTTGGAATATGTGTTGAAGTAATGAGTATAAATTATGGGTTCGAGTCTGAATACGTCGAGAGACATCCGAACCCTCGAAAGTTGACAGTGTTCATCGAAGGTGTGGAGAAAGTTGTTTCCTTTGACAATAAGGTAGTAGCCACACATGGTAACCCATGCGTTGTGGTCAAGACAGCCACTGTGTTTTAGGACTATCACAATGTAACGAACGACGACGGCGTTCGGGTCTACGTGCTTCCTGTCCCCACCTTCGAGTCCATTAGTAATTCCTTCTAGCAAGATTCAAGTGGGTGAATGGGTACAACGACTTCAGCGCGCTGGTTGAAGCCCTAAGACGTGAGTTTAGGAAAGTTAAGATGAGTCTTGAGATAGAGAAACTCGCAGTCACAGGTAAATGTAGGGTAAATATTGGTTATATGGTTGGGATCGCTGACTTACCAATTCACTTAGACACCATTGGACCTTTCCTTGGTTTCGCGAAGGGCGCAACGGTCCAGAGCAACTCACAGTGGCACACTAGCCCAAACAAAGTTGACATGAGTGGAGGTCTGAGGTATGTAGAAGTCTCGTGTGACATTGTTGAGACTGGAAGCAATGTGGGTATTGATGGGAAGCGTAGCAATGTGATCGCGACATTACCAGCGTCTATCAGTGAGCAGTCTTTGAGTGAGTCAGTGCAACGCTACGCAAACATTGAATCCAAGGTGCCTATTCGAAAAGGTGTTCACCAAAGTGCAACGTTTCGTGTCAAACCAAATAACAGCGATCTTAAAATTGGCGCGGTGCTATTGGAACTGTATATTGTGTGAATTATATGGAACTTGGTGTGGAAACAGAACAAGGGTTGAGAGACATTTACTATAGTCCTAAGACAGGGTTCAGTAGTGCAGAGAAGTTGTATCAACACGCATTGGGAAATGGGCTGAAAGTGACTAGAAAAACAGTGAAAGAGTGGTTGACTTACACTAGGTACAAACCCATTGTGAGAAGATATAAGTTCCGCGCGACCTTTGTCGGGTTTCTTGGTGAAGAACTTCAAATGGACTTGGTTGACATGAGTAAGTATTCAAAACAGAACAAAGGATATTATTGGATACTAACGGGTATTGAAGTGTTGAGTAGATACGCTTTTGGTATCGCAGTTTATAGAAAAGACACCGCTAACATGACCAAGGCTGTTAGAAAGTTGTTGAACGACTTTAAAGATCGGTTTGGAACCACGCCCAAGTTAGCTCAATTTGACGATGGACTTGAGTTCTACAACGTTGGGGTGAAAAGTTTGTTGAGAGACTCGGGTGTTGAGTATTTCAGCACCAAGAGTGATAAAAAAGCTGCTGTTGTTGAGCGTTTTAATAGAAGTCTTAAGCATTATGTGGTTGTACTTTTACACTCGTGGAACGTATAAATGGATTGACGTTTTGGATCAGTTTGTGGACAATTACAATAGCAATGTGAATCGAGGTATTATGATGAAACCAAAGGACGTCAATAAGTCAAATGAAAAGTGAAGTGTGGACCACTTTGTTTGGTCATCAATTTGCAGACAACCCATTGCCAAAGTTCAAGGTTGGTGAATCGGTGAGGATTAGTAAGTACAAAAGTGTATTCACAAAGGGCTATGAGGCTAACTTCACTGAAGAGCTGTTTAAAGTGGTGAAAGTTATCCGTGGTGACCCGAATGTGTATGAAATTGAGGACCACACCGGTGAGCAGATCATTGGGAAGTTCTATGAATAGGAACTATCGCTGGTAAACAAGAGACATGATGATGATGTGTACAGAGTTGAGAAAGTGTTGAAAAGAAAGAAAGTCAGAGGAAAGAAGATGGCGTTGGTCAAGTGGTTAGGTTACGAAAGCAAACATAATTCATGGATACCAGAAAGTGATATTCAAGACGTGAGCTAATGTAATATGGCTGAGGGTGGGGAAGGTTTTGATGACTATGAGATGGAAAACCTCGACGAACTCAAGGGGTACACTGACGAGCAATTAAACTTCGAACTCAGAAGAGCCACTCGAAAACACGACACGCTTTACTTCAAGCACATCAAGGGCGACATGCCAGACATCGTGCGTGTTGAGTGTGAGAGATTGCATGAGAGAATGAGTAGATTGCAGGACGAGCAGAAAAGAAGAGAGCCTCAAGAAACAGAAATGTCATTTATCGACACTGACGATGGTGAAACGGTGACAATAAGGGGGACCAACACAGAAGTCCCGGCAGTTGTTGTCGACGATCTACCATCGAATCCTGAGAACCAAATTTCGATAAGCTTAGAAAAGTTCATTAGTAATGAAACTGGGACGCAATTCAAGCTTGACAATCATGACTCCAACGTGTTAGCGCTGCTACTCAGAGCGTCAATAAGCAAGAATAACAATGTGTTATTCAAACCCAGGCTCATTAACAACGAACTTGGTAAAGAGCGAATAGTTATCAAACGTAAGGAGGGTGGTGCTCTAGAGTACAACGACGCTAAGGTTGCGCAACGCTCAGTTGACCAATTTAAAGACGTTGTGTATAAAATCATAGTCAACTCAACAGACCGTGAGGAAACTGTGAGGAGTATGCCATTGTTGGACACCACACACACGGAATATGTCGACATACCTGGACTAACGCCAAACGAGAATCGTGAATTGGATGGCACGCTCAACCCAAGTGAGAGTACGTTACGCGAGTCAAGAGTAGGTGACAATGGCGCACTGCAAGCACAAGCAGACCATTTTCAAGAAACGATTGGACGTACAAACGAAAGAATAGCAGAGCTTGATAAAGAAGACCTCACGATCGCGGAGCTCGAAGAGCATATTGATCTGCATGAAAGAGTGATTGGACTTAGACAAGCTAGAGACAGAACCATAGGACAGCGTGAGCTCGAAGAGCATATTGATCTGCATGAAAGAGTGATTGTACTTGGACAAGCCAGAGACAGAGTCTTAGAACAGCGACAAATAGAAGAAGTTAGAGAGCAACAAGAAGTCGATATTGACAGGTTGTAGAAGTTCAAGAAGTGGGCTAAAGAAAACGTGGTTGGGTTGAGTGCTGCAGCAATTTCAACGGCTGGATTAATAACAACTATTACTATCGCTGGAAGGTCTGCTGTTGTGAAAGGCGCTATGGCTACAAAGTCGTTCGCACTGCAGGCTGTTAAGAACGCGATAACGAATATGGGTCCATGGGCTGTTGGATTTGCTAACTTAGTTTACAACGCATTGGTGACAGGCGCAAAGGGTCTCGCTTGGTTGGCTCAGAATTTGTGGGTGCTCGCGGTGATACTCACGTGGTTCGTGTATGACTATTACAAGCAAAAACGGTAGTCTCAGCTTCGAAGACAACAAAATATATGTAAAGTATATGAACGTCACGTCAGTGGAGTTGAGTCCTGGTTTTAGACGAGCACAAATGAGTTATATTAAAGGAACAAGAACGCAGCACGTCATCACGTTGAACCCTAATAAGGTCAGCCCTGGCGAGGAACTTTACATTGACGTACCGAAGCTCAAGGTTAGTAGCTGTTTGGTGCCTGGATCGTTGGGCTTGGTGTTCGACTTTAAAAATGCAAACGACAAAAGCTGGTTCTTGAACAATGTGAGCAAGTTACTTTGTGAGAAACTCGTTGTGAGACTAGCTGGGGAAACTGTGTATGACAACACTGGGGAGAATTACACTGGTGTTTATCGCGACCTTTGGGAAAGCGTTACTGCGCGAGATCAAATGATTGATTATGGTGTTGGTCCTGAGAATTTGAGAAAGTTAATTTCTAAGGACGACAGTGGCGCGACCAGTGGAAACGCTGCTAAGGTTAGTGATGCATTGATGTTTAGTGTGATTGGAACGAAACAGCGGATAAAGCTTGGTAAGATCATGGATGACCATGGGTTGTACGCTCCTTTTAGTATGAACAACAACTTGCAATATGTCATCACACTTCAAAAGGCTACAGACATCATGGTGGCGCAATCCAACGAAAGTGTGGGTGGATATACCCTGGAGAACCTCGAACTTGAGTACGAAACGATTGATAATCAGGAGCTCTCTGATGAAATATCGTCAGGTTATGCAAGTGGTCGCAGTTTGTCATACGAGCACGTCAGGTTGATGAAGACCACTGAATGGGACAAAGGCACGACCATCGTGAATGAGAAAATTAATCTACCGAGAAAAAGCATGAAGGCAATTGTGTTGTTATTCACGAAGAAGGTGCGAACAGACAGTGAGGAATTTCTTTACCCAAATATTGAAAGTGTTAGAATCACAATTGAGGGTGTGCCAAATAGTGTGTCCTCACAAGGCATTCCAAAATCAAAGTTCTACGCAGAAGCAAAACGGCTGTTTGGGTTCAGTGAAGAACACGCTCAGTTCATGACCATACAGAAGTTCTACAAAAGTGGCTTTGCGTTGGTCATTGACTTGAGAAGCGTTCAAGACAACCACAACGTCGCTACTGGCAAGAAAATCGTAAACACACAATCTGGTGTGCTTCTTGAAATCACTAAGAAAGCGACGACTGCGAACGTTATGTGTAGGGTGTTTGTGATGAGTGATGGGTTGGTCAACTTCATGAACAATGGTCTACAATCAATTCAGTATTAAATCAAACGCAATTTAATGGAAACTCCGTTTAATACGCTAATTGTTGGGATGACAGCTTGTGGTAAGACGCATTATTTACGCAACGCATTGGAATCTGAGTATCGCGGTAAGTTTGACTACATCGTGTTGATTTGTCCTACTTTCAAGTGGAATAAGGCGTACCAAGATTGGAAATACGTACGTGACCCTGACGTGTTAGCCATAGACTGTGTGCAAGACAATGTTGACGCTGTTCTCAAGTATGTGACTGAAGCATTTAAAGGCACTAACACCTTGATTGTATTGGACGATTGTGCAAGTTCTCAAGACGTTAAGAACAGGACTAGTCGATTAGTTAACTTAGCTTTTAGTGCGCGACACTTTGGGTTGAGTGTTATTGTCATCACACAACAACTAACGTCAATCGCAAAACCGTATAGAGAAAACATTAGTAAGCTCGTTTGTTTTTACTGTCCGAGCAGGAGTGACATGAAGGTTGTTATTGGCGATATTAGCAAAGAGGAAGCGTCGGTGATTGTGACCACATTGAAAAATCATAAGTACGCTAGACTGGAGATCTTGTTGAGACATCCGTACGACCACAAAGTTGTTGTTCCGCAATAAAATATGTGCTATGATAATAACGTGATGGTGAAACGCAAAAGTGAGGACACGATTGAAGAGTTAGTTGAGGAAACCGCTGGTACTTCGACTGTGGATATTGACGCTAAAAGAGCCGAACTAATAAGACTGTCTGGTGACGGTATGATAAGCCAATCTGAAGCGTACATAAAAAAAGCGTCAGCAAAGGTTATCGACAAGATATGGCATCAATATGAGTTGAAAAGAATGGAAATAGCGAACGCTTTTCTCACCGACTTGTTCATCAGCAAGTTCTCAAACTTGTTAGGCGGGTTGAACGCTATTGAGAACCCTGACGAACTAAATGACGAGCTACAAAAAGACCCGTTACTAAAGAAAGACGTTGAAAGCATTGTCGCGATTGTAACACCGTACGTACCTTTCTTGGGTTTGTTGTCAGGAGGAATCACAACGTCGAAACATGTGTACGATCGTCATTTTAGAAGCGAGGTGGCAAACGCTGAAAATAGTGAGCAAGTAGACTAATCTACATATTAACAGGTGGCTACTTGTAGTATGCAAATTAGTCAATGTTGTTAGCCAATCAAAAGAGCGCCATTTTGCTATCCATTTGGATACTTGTTTGGATAAAACATTTGCCGTGGACACTGTGTGAATTAGCCAATCAAAAGAGCGCCATTTTGCTATCCATTTGGATACTTGTTTGGATAAAACATTTGCCGTGGACACTGTGTGAATTAGCCAATCAAAAGAGCGCCATTTTGCTATCCATTTGGATACTTGTTTGGATAAAACCTTTGCCGTGGACGCTCTGGCTATTTTCAAGTGGACTGCATAACAGGTGGCTTGTGGTTCCCAAACAAACGTCTCTGTGAGTCCATCATGAAATTTATTTAACATTGCCACTAGACTCGGGGTCTAGTGGGTTTTTTTCGCGTGTGAATTGACGGCAAAGTAGTATAGCACATGGGGTTACGGGAGCAGTTTCATTTTTTATAAGACGGCCAAACACTGACTTAGGGCTAAGCTGTGGGGTTAGTGTTGTGACTCGCCAAGCACGCCGAACTTGTTTAACTATCAATCAAAACGTAGTATGAAGCGACTGTTCTGTGAAAAGCCATGTAGAGCTCTAAGTGGTGAATTTCGAGTTTAAAGCGACATGTGCCAAAAACCCGTTTGAAAAGTCGTTCGTTGGAGCTTGGCTGAGGCTGTTTTATCGATTTGAAATGGCTTTTAAGTTGACAGTCGAATTTCGCCGCATGAAGCGACACTGTTTAGGTCAGCTTGGTCTGGCGGTACGCTAAGTCAGTGTTTGGCCGTCGTATAAATCGTGAAATTGTCCTAGTACCCCCATGTTCTATACTACTCGTTACAAGAGTTGTCATTCGACCTTGTCAACGACGTCAACGCAAATAATATTCGAAGGATGATAAAGCGATTACCAGATGACTTGATTGACAAATGGAAAGGTTTAGCATGCGACATCAGAGAGAAGGGAGAGGCACCAACGCTGGAGAATATCAGACGTTTCCTGAAAAAACGTGTCAGAGTAGAGTTCGATCCAGATTTCGGAGACATCCAGAAAATCAAATTGCAGTGTAACTTCCAACAGACGAAAGGCATCCATTCGTGCCAGAAGGAATCAGGAAACCACTGGAATGCTACGTTTGTTCCGAATAGTATCGGGTAGTGGAATTCCCCACATCGCCAACTGTTCCATCGACAAAAGGGTACAGCATGCCAAATATCAGCGGCTGTGATTTTCTTGCTTAAAGAAGGTTCATGTGACGCGACTGGTCAGACATCGCTATCTTTCGGTCTGTTCGTTACTAATCAGCGAAAGGAAGGACTAGCTAGAGAAGGAAACGTTGTCGTTGATTGTGGCGCTGCAACGAAAGAAGAGACTTCGAAGGTTTTCCGATTACAGGGAAAACGTAAAAGAATCGACATAGCTGTTGCTGGTGGAGAAAGGCTCGCTGATAGGCCGGGGGAGCAGTAGAATGTAATTTTGGAACTCCCCATTCAATGCGAATGAATCGTTCCCAGTAGAAGCACATGAAATCGACAAAACCATTTTAATGTGCCACTGTTTTTAATGTGCTTAAATTGTTTACTCATCTTCGTGACAGCGAGTTCTCCCACCAAGCTGGCCTAATAGAAATCATCATCGGAGTTCAACACAGCCATTTTCACGCGGAAAGTGAGATTCGATAAGGTCTACCGGCACTCGAACCAGTTCGCAAACGAACAAGACTCCGATGGCATATCATTGGTCCTGATAACACGTGATCTTCACTAATATGTTCAATGAACTTTGTACACAAGATCGACATAGAAAAATTCTACGACTTCGAAACAATCGGAATATGAGCGCTAGAATGTTCCTGTCCAACGAGTACAATGTCACCAGAACACAAAAACGGGATGGAGTTGTTCGAATCTTCATGCCTAAAGGAAGGAGTAATATTTCCCCAAACAACTACCCATTGGAAAAACGACGATCTTTGGAAAGAAGCTTGGTAAGATATCGTGCAAAAGTATGTGTATATATGCATGACGAGGCGATTCAAGAATACGAGAAGGAAGGCTGGGAACGTCTGCTGACAAACTAATAATTACAGACCATGAGCAGTCTAGTCTTCTATCTACCTTATCATCGCATATATTGACCAGAAAGGAAAAGAAAGCATCGTATTTGACCAAGCCTATCAATATTAATGCGTATCGTTGAATTCATTGCTTTGGAAACCTGTTGGGAGTCCTGCTTTTCTTCCAGCAAGAACTGATTGGTTTCGCTGGTGACATCTCCAAGATGTTCTTGCAAACTCTGTCTTCCAGGTCAAGATAGTCAAGTTCGGCACCTCTATGGAGAAACATAAAGACTATGGGAGAACCAACTACCAGTAGTATAGCACATGGGGGTACTAGGACAGTTTCACAATTTATACGACGGCCAAACAATGACTTAGCGTACCGCCAGACCAAGCTGACCTCAACAGTGTCGCTTCATACGGCGAAATTCGACGGTCAACTTTAAAGCCATTTCAAATCGATAAAACAGTCTCAGCCAAGCTCCAACGAACGACGTTTCAAACAGGTTTTTGGCACATGTCGCTTTAAACTCGAAATTCACCACTTAGAGCTCTCCATGGCTTTTCACAGAACAGTCGCTTCATATTACGTTTTGATTGATAGTTAAACAAGTTCGGCCTGCTTGGCGAGTCACAACACTAACTCCACAGCTTAGCATAGAGTCAGTGTTTGGCCGTCGTATAAATCATGAAACTGTCCCAGTACCCCCATGTGCTATACTACTATGCCGTCAATTCACACGCGACATAAAAAGCCACTAGATTGTGAGTCTAGTGGCAATGTTAAATACATTTCATATGTCTACAAATTAGTCCATCAGCGTAGTGTTGTGTGGAGTCGCGCGTCATTCGTTAATTTTTTGTGGGATGTCCCTGTGGCCATATGCATAGGACTCAACACCATTTTCTAAAAGGTAGCGTTTGTCATCAAAGCAGGACAATGACACCTTCTTGATCTCATAACTTCCAAGTTCATGTTTGACGCTTCTAATGCTTTTCATTGTGTGACACAATTGTCCTTGCTCGAGCAACGTTTTTATAATGTTTTTCCTGATTCCTTTTGCAGTTTTACCACCACCGCCAGACTCTTTCACATAGCTGTACATTTTGCTGCGTAACCCAATAAACTCAACAATTGGCACAGCAGCGCATTCGTCTTTCATTTTTCCAATCACTTTTTTATTTTCTTTAAAAGCAAATGGGCTGTCTGATGGATAGTCACTATTGTCGAACTTCTCACGGTCCTCCAAAAAGTCTTCATAGACATCGCCAGTCATGATTGTGTATAGTAGACTGTCCGTGTCAGTGAAATGCAGCTTGCATCCAGGATATTTCTCACACATGTAATTGTAATGAAAATCGTACATCAACGTTTTACTCAAATCGAGTATGCACATGCCAACATAAGCAGGTCTGTTCAGTGTCAATGTCTCTTTCACTTTGTGGACAGCAACCAGATTCTCGTAAAATATTTTGCAGCACACAAATGTTGGTTTTGACGCTAATTTTGCCAGACTCATCTCATTAGTCACCAATCTCACATCTACGCGCTTCCTCAGGTTTTCCATCGTTTTGCCAAACACACTGTTGTTCATCAGCTTGAAGAAGTCCTTTTCAAAAGCATTTTTAGCACCAGTTATTTTGGTTGTGTTAAAATCGATGTATTTCCCCAACCACTTAGACTGATTGAATTGCAACACTCTATGGACCTTCTTGACTTTCAACCCTAATTATTTGTATAGCTGCAGATTCCTATGGTGGAGAACATATTTCTCTTTGTCTCTCAAATTTGTCACCAATTTTCTCACAAGCCCGACACTCACGTTGAACTTTTTTCTGATCTTCTCAGAATATTCTGACAGCATATCAACAGTGATTTCCATCTTCTCTGGCGCGAGTGGATAGTCGTTATGCAGATCATGCAAGTGTTGTGGATATTCCAAATCAACTTCGACTATCAACCCCTTTTTGCTGTCGTTGTGATAGTTGCACAGATTGACCTTTTTTATTTCTCTCTCTGTGAGCCACTTGAAACCACCAGTGAGAAGACTTTGACTCAGGTACATCAAGTATTTCGACTCGTGTTTCTCATCGTATTTCTCCATATATTTATTGTTTGCTTGTCCATGTCTGTTGGCGATATAGCTCACTCCACCACGCATACCTAATTCTATGAATTGAAACATGTCAATGTCAGACAGCAATTCAAGCTCCACAACAGTCATTTTGAGCATTGCATCCCAAGCCAACCTAGGTGATGTGAAATAGTGACACGGATCCAATCCATATTGCTGATTGCACGTCTTTCTAAAGTTCTCAAAAACGTCAGCCAACAACAACACATCACTCTTCAAATAGAGATTGTGATAGTCGCCCATTGTCTGCAAATCAAATGTTCTCCACATGTTCTCTGCATGTTGATAGTCAGCTTCTGAAATGTCAGTAGCGTTGAGAATACTATGGAACTCTTCTCGTGCGGGCAACTGTGTCTCAGAGAACCTCTCCATAGAGTCCATATAATCATAAGGGTAGACACCTTTCTTTTTAACCAATTTGAGTTGTTCTGCACCTTGAAACACCTTAGAAGTCTCAGTGTAACCATCGACTGGCAAATTTTTCACCAAATTGTCCAAGCTGCTGCTCATGAATTTCAATTCATGAAAAGCTGTCCAGAAAGACCAAGTGTTTGCCAATCATGAAAGCCATATATTTCTCCATGTTATTTGGGATCACATTGATGTCTTGATCAAACTTACCAATCTCCTGCATGATAAAGTGACTGTCATAACCACGAAGATTGTGAAATATCACAGGTACCTTGTTAGTCAATCTAAAGTTGATATTACAATCGCGATGTGCGGACCCGCGGTATTTGCTTGTGATGTGACAATGATCTCTTACTCTAGTGTCGGTGTCAACGTAGTCTACACCACAAATATGATAGCACTTAGCATCGGCGAAATCTTTCTTGTCGTCAGCGGTCAAAACCATGTCTTTTTTAAAGTGTTGTGTCCTCGTTTTTTCACAATACTTAACAACTTCAAACATCTCTTTGATGAACTCATAAACAGCGTTCTCACCACGATAAACTTTGATTGGCTTGTTAAAAGTGTCGTCATAGCAACAGACTAGTTTATAACCATACCCACAGTCAACGTGTCTCTGATAAACGTTTGTCCAACTTAGCTCACTTGGTGGTGTTGTGGTTTGAACCTTACATGTGATAGCCTCGAAATCTGCATAGACAACAAATGGCACGTTGAGTTGTTTGTGAAAGTTATTGTACTTCACCTTAGCACCCTCACATGGCATCTTTATTGCTTGCTTTCCATTCACTGTCAAGCAAACGTCACTGTGTTTCTCAAGTATAGCTGAAGAGCTGAAACATTGCAAACAATATCTACAAAAATGCTTCCTTCCTTTATGTTTGGTTTGGTTGAACATGAATTTATTGAAGTCCTTTATGTACACATAATGTTATGTATCTTTGTCTGTTATCAACTGCAAGTCTATGTGATCGTCAAACCTTTTTTTTGAAACGTACACAGGGTAGGGCTGCCTATTTTCGTAGCCAAAGACACTAATGCTGATGTTATTACCATTCTCAATTTTGTTGTAGTCCTTGAGTGTGACTGCGAAACTCACTCCAATGTAATTCAACTCAGACACATGCTTGACATACTTAGAAACTCTCTCTGGGTGTTGTTTGACGTTAAGTTTGTGTGCCAAATGACACCATCTAAAACACTCATTGTCGTAAGTTGTTTTTAATGTTAATCAAACCCTTCGCACTACTAGACAACTCTTTTGGTAATGCAATGTAGCATGACCCAGCAAGACATGCGTAAGTCACAATGTTGATGTAATGGCCCTCTAATTTCTCTATTGTCCATCCAGACCCTTCAGACAACCAAGCTGCCACACGTGAATGCAATTGTTCTGCGCCGTGTTCGACAACAACACTAATGTCACGCTCATTAAGAATGGTCCATGTTTTGCTATTAAAATAAGCAGTTTTGTGAGTCGACGAGCCGGTCCCTAACGGTTTCTCAAAAGTGATTTTAATTGTTTCTGCTACCTTCATTCCATTAGTTGTTCCAAGTTCTCGTTTCAGAAGGCCTCTAACAGCGGGTCTACTTAGACTCAATTGACTAATGTCGTCGTCGTGCACTATTTCTACGAGATAAGACCTTGTGTAGCCTTTGAACGAGCGTTCTAGCAATCTGATCGACCACTCACTCCTATATGGTCTCTAGGTGCGTCGTCATAACTAGCTCTCACGACACCACTTCTAACGAGACGCTTCCACGCCCGTCCACCAATTCTAACTCGTCTTTTTGTCAGTGGGTTTTCTATGGTGTCACCCATGGCTTCTATATACTCTGCACATATTTTTTCTGCTGATCACTGTTGTCACACCAATTTAACTTTGGGTACACTACACCAAACAAATTGTTGTCAAACTTTTGCTTCACCTTTCCGTCTTTAAGGTCTGGCACCTTTTCAAGTGTCTCCAATTGTCTTCTATGGCACAACCTGATGATGTAGTACCCATATCTGCTGACGTTTCTACCCTTTATTAAATTGAATACAACACATTGACAACTTTCATGAAGTCTTCTTTTATCAACTCGAGGTGCTCAGACTTCACAACGATCCGTAGTCTCCTCCCCATCCACCAAGACTGCTTGTGAACGCTTTTTGGTCGTGTGAGTCTCATGTCACTATAACTCTGAGTGTAACCCCACTCGATGTCCGCCACACTTTTGGCACACATACCCATCACAGACAGTTCTGTTTTTCACAACGTCGCAATCCATGAAATAGTAATAAAGCTTGGAACCTCCACACTCAATTTGCGTTTCATTCGCGATCTCATCAATTGTGTAACCATAACTCATTTGTCTCATAAGTTTGTTCATCACTTATACACTAGGTAGACATTTTTTATCGAACCAATACCCACACCACTACTCCACTACCCAAACCTAACGCGCCAACAAACAACAATTGGTATTCCTTCATTTCCGCACTCGGTTGGTAGTAATCCGCAATCTTCGGGCTCTCAGTGAACACTCGACCGCTGTATTAAATGGTCATTACGCTTCTAAGTTCCTCCAACGCGTGGTTTGTGTCATTGATGTCAGCATTAGCGTCTGAGAGCTGTTGCGCAAACGCTGAATCTGATCTTTTTTAACGATTTCATTTTCATACCACGCTTCTTTCGATTTTGTTGATTGCTCCAACGCATGGTTGTGTCTTTTCATCTCAGCTTCATAACCTGTGTGATTAAACTTTGAAAACAGAAAGCGAGCACCTGCAAAAGTTCCGCATTAAATATCCCTCCAGCCACAACGCTCACCATTGACTTACGTTGATTTGAATGGATCTGTTGGTATCCACTTTTTCGATTGTAACCATTTTACTAACAGCGTTCCTGCACCAACAGCTGCAGGAAGTTTCACTGTACCTTTCACAGTCTCTGGTGTTCCTAACGGTTCTCTCAAAGCCTTTTTCGAAACCATACTCACAATGACAGCACCAGTCGTGACAAGAAGCGCGTCGTACAATTCATTCATAACCTCTTTTCGATCAATTGCAGTCATATACATTGTCATATGTTTTGTTCAAGAATCGAATGTGTCTAGTGTTGGTCGTCTGTGACATTCTGAAGGTGCCACAATAGTCGCGGGCACTTGTATCTTACCACGAGCTTTGAACCATAACGAAACACCAGCAATGAGAACACCAAGTGTTCCTACAACGTAACCATAACTTCACTCAGTGTCCTGTTCTTCGTTGATCATTTCACGCATTTTCTTTTCTTTTGCAGATTTTGATATCTCAGCCAACTTTTTCCCTGCAGCAACACGCTTTGGATCCTTCACTTTCACACTCTTCACCTCAGCTGTAATCTTTGCTTCCCTGTCAACAGAGTCTTCCGCCATCTAATACACTATCACGTGTTATCTTACTCACAGATGTCTCACAGATGACCTCACAGTTGTCTCACAGTTGACCTCGCAACAAACGCAAAACATTTTTTTCTCAAGGAACAGTATAATGACTTCCGACGTGACGACTGAGACGTTAAGATACTACAGTGCAAGTGCGTTGCTAGCTCAACACCTTGTGACACTGAAAATTTCTCAGAGTATAGTAACTATGAGAAAAGTTGGTAAACTAGAAATCGTCATTGGCCCTATGTTTGCAGGCAAGACAACAGAGGTTCTCCGCAGACTTGTCGCACTGAGCAAATCAGGACTCAGTCCTTTACATGAACAACACAGGTGACAATAGACGAACTGACCACACGTTCTCCACACGCCGTCAGACCATTGTCGTTGGGTCAGACACCCTGAGTGCGAAACTAATCACCGATCTTCCAACACCATGTGAACTGACCGGCATTGACGTCATTGGCATCGACGAAGGCCATTGGTACCCTGACTTACCAGTTATTCGTGACTTTGTCAAAGCTGGCATTCACGTCATTATTTGTGGTCTCATATCAACAGAACACTTGAAAATACTTGGTGAGATTGACAAATTGTTCCCAACGGCAGACGACATCACCTTTCTCAAAGCACATTGCACCGTTTGTCGTGACACTGACGGAACAACTGTTGAAGCACCATTCAATTGGAGATACAATCCAGGACCATCATTTGTTGGTGGTGCTGAACAATATAAAGCAGTGTGCAGACGTCATCATCCTAACAATTAACACACTCCACAACGGTGTATCCACTTCGTGTGGTTGTTCAATGTTACATTGCTTTTACATTTACGAACACACCAGGGACATTGGAACCTAGTGTCAAAGACATATTTTGTTACCACGTTAATAGCTTCATCATATGATTCACACGACAACGTTAGATACCCAGCGAGTTTGAACCCGACCATCAGTTTATTTTGGTCTTCAGACGTCTTGCCTGTACCACATGGATTCTTGAACTCGATCGCGAGCCCATTGTACCTTTTGTGCGCGTTGACAATTATCAAATCAGGTGTTCCACGTTGGTAACCTTTTTTCCATGAATTTATTCTTTTCGAAGAAGTGTCCTGATTCTCACCACAATAGGCTATCAAAATAGCTTCTGGATACCACTTCCTGATGTAGTCAACGATTTTCGTGTGAAGGTCGAATTCAGTGATCATCTTGAATTGATTATTCTTGAGAAGTGTGAAGGTTCCAGTCTTTCTGATGCTTGGTAACACCTCTCAGTACACCATTTTCTGAACTGTTTCGCGCGTTCCATTTTACTTGAGAATATCAGTGAATATACCCCAGGTTCGTTGATAAATACAGTCTGTGGACTCGATTTTAGCAGGGGCGCCAAATCACCGCCCCTCATTTACGTTTTACAGTCAGACTCGACGTGGTCACGTACTACATCCTTTGGTCGAGCATAACCTAGAGCACTTGCGATTTCTTTCGCTTTGAACCATACGTCACCGTTATTCGTAACCACTGTGAATTGATGGCTATCAAAGTCGAATAGCTGAAGTGTGGTCATTACTATAGTCCCACAAAAAACACTATTCAATGTGGCGCACTTCATCGCTAGGGTTTTTATAGATCTGGTTTGTCGTGTACCAACGAATCCGATGTGTTTTAACACTTGATTTACTCTTCGGCTTACGTCTGAAAAAGTTTCTCACGTTACGAACCAGCTTTCTAAACCAACCCATTATAACATAGGTTGTGCACACTGTGCGTTTTTATGACACTGACGGTGTGTTGTCTGGTTTTCCCCAGGCAGCAAAATGGGTTCACCATAAGTCTTTCTCAACCTCAGACCAATTTCAGCGTGAAGCTCAATGCTCACATTTCCACGACCAAACGACCCACCAGCCTTCAACATGTGATCAGTTGTCTTATTTATCTTGAATACCTCGCGTTGTCTTGAAACGCATGTTCCCATACTACTTTGACGCAGATCTGGTCACTCCAACGTATGGTAATGGGACGTCAAACGTTCACTTTATGTCGTATTCCTTCATCATTTTCCCACCCATGACTATGATGTCATGGTTTGTCATGTAACCACTCACGATTTTCATGCCGTAGAATTCTATCAATGATGGGTATGCAAGTGGTATTCTTGGTCGATGCATTCCAAAAATTGTTCCATAAGGAGCGCCTATCTTTTTCATGTTCGCTGTGAAGTCTGAATCGGTTGACTTGACGTTGTTGACTCTAACGTGTGAATTATTCATTTGCAAGTGTATCGATATCATATGCATTTTAGTGAGGTCAACAGCACTTGGAATTGTGCACACGTTTTCCATTGTTGGGACTGAACCACCATACGCAAGTTCATTAGTCATACCTGTTTTATATCCTATGAACTTGTCCCATTGACCATCGTCGTTTGACACAATAGTTTCACAATTTGACCATGTGGCTCTTGTGGGCAACCAAAGGACCACAAAAATGGAAAGATCACACCATTGCATGCTTGGGCAGTTGAAGTGAAGACCTGATTCAAGTGGGAATGGTGTCAACACTGGTGACGTCTAACCTCAGCCATGGCGGTCTAGCCACAAAAGATTGATCCAGATGATGTAGAGCCAGGCTTAATTGGTAAGTTGTATTGTATATTTATCCGGTTTAGCGTTCAGTTGTCCTGTAAATTAATTATTTATGTATACTTTTCTATAATCTATAAGAATCTACGGAGCTGAGTCGTTAGGTAAAACAGCCTCCAAGTCCAGTGTCTCTTACAGCCTCGCAGGCATTGAAAAGTTCTTTTGTCAGCTCTATTTGCCACTCTAATTTGCATAAAACAAGCATCATAACTGTCAAGGAGCTAATCAGACAGCTACCTACAGGCTGCATTCTATCAGGCAATCCTACGAGCGCATTTTCAAATGATGGTGTAGAATAGCGACGTTATACCGAATCGAGAGCTGTTCTCACCACATAATTATGGATGGCAGATGGATAAAGATGAATGCTGCCTGTTATGACAACACCTTAAGCCATCACACGACTGGTAAAATACGGATGATCAAAGGAACGTTGCTAGTGCCGCAAAGCTGGACTTCACTGCACAAACCTCTACAGCTGCTCCAACGCTGGAGAGTGCGAAAACGTGCACAAGGATGAAGATGCACTGGCAGATGAGGGAGTGAGACAGTATAATCGAGTGCAAATTGGTTAAGTCACACTGAAGATAAAGCGCAAGGTATGCAGTGACTTAGCTACACCCGGGCCTACCCGGGCCTGTGCCCAGGTGAAACCTGCGTGTGTTCGGGTGAAATATTGCAGACAAATCTAGCTCTGCTCGTTAGGCAAAGTAATTAAAGTAGGCACTGACGAGTAAAATGTTGAAGCGCAATGGCAGCAAGGCAGTTGTCGTTGTTTTTCACTGGTTTTTATTTTATCTCTTTTGTTGTTAAAACTGCCCCCAAAATGCAGGAAATAGAATTTCCGTGGCTTAAAAAATCAAAAAATGTCCGGGGAGCATGTTCACATCCCAGAGGTTTCTCCCATGTTTGGCGTTCTGAACTACCACTACCAACCGGACATACTTCAAAATTGGTGGCTACGGCCTATGACTGTAATAACAAAAAAAAACACCAGA
This sequence comes from Chrysogorgia sp. JL179-B06, assembly GCA_035772405.1. NCBI lineage: Eukaryota > Metazoa > Cnidaria > Anthozoa > Scleralcyonacea > Chrysogorgiidae > Chrysogorgia > Chrysogorgia sp. JL179-B06. The sequence continues at coordinate 553,970 of JAYKKM010000361.1, read as the reverse complement.
GAATGTTGAGACCTGGGCTGTGCTCATGTTGTGACTGAATGTATTGGCATTTTGTTTATAGTTTTAGGGAGATGATGTTAGTCTCCATACAATACTGTCAATGGATTACTTTTAAGCCCTTATTAATTAATCATGGTTACTTTCAAATAAACATATGACTTTTTATAACTAATAGCTATAACGTATGCATAGCCTATATGTACACTTTTTTATATATCTAAACGCATTGATCACTGCTCAATCTTTTTAACATTTTTGTGGATCTTGTTCCGGATATTGTATAAACATGATCAACTTCAGCGACAGCATTGGCCTGCGCAACAATGACATTTTTGGAGCTATTATAAACACGTTAATAGGCTCATTTGTCCATTTTACATAACTTGGTCACTTGACCACGCTCACCATTCCCTAAAATACTATACATTAGCAGTTGAGGAGCAGTTTTTGAGTGATTATGGTACGTTGTGGCGCACGTTTTGATGAGTTATAGGCGATTTTATGTTAGAGCCTCGTTTCCATCCTAGATCGTCACACTTTTGACCCCTCGTAAATCCAGTCTGAACAAGTTGTAATGTTGCCACCAAAACTTTTCACGTTCTTTAGGGTCACTTTAACACATCTAGACCAGTGGCATACTCTCAGCACAAAATTCCCACGGGAGTACACGTGCGCCCTGACTATTACTAAAAATCTTTGCAATTTTTTATTATTTTACACTCGTTCTTAATAACGACGCGCAGCCATACATGTAGTTGAAGTAAGAATGAACTCAGACAAAACACTCTTAAAATAATGTCTAAATCACCGTTTGCCGACACAATAGCGTCCTGAATACCCATTGAATAGAATAAAAATTATTCATTTCATTTGCTTTCGTGTTCTTACGATCGGGCGAGATCCGTGACAATAACTCAATTAACGAACATGTACACGTGCCAAACATTTATCATAACATCTTAGCCAATCAAACGTAGCATTTTAGTAGTTTTATAGTCGTAATTTCCAAAAGAACTCCATTTAGCCGTTAAGGCTGAAGAAGGTTTTAGTATTTAAACCGAAACGTTCCATATTTTAACAATTTTAAGTCAGTGTCAACCTTTTTAATCTGTTTTTAATCTGTTTTTTAATCTGTTTTTAATCTGCATGCACAGCATTTTCAAAAAAAAAATATATATATATATATATATATATATATATATATATATATATATATATAGAAGTGTTGTGATAGAAATATCAGGTTCAAAATCATATGGGTAGAGTGCTCAATGCGTATACGCAGAGCCAAATAATTACAAAATGAAAACACCGATTATTTCATTGAAGTTTATTCGCGACAAATTTGTTTCGTATGACAGGCCGAAGCTTGCCACACTCATCAGGTGAATGACTTATACTAGAAGTTAATATCGCAAGGGAAGTGCTGCCTTGAAATCCAAGGCAGTCATGATATTGTGCAAAATTGCAAAAATAAATGGTGAATATAGCCTTGTACCCATGCGGTTATGGTTTAGATAAGACCAGAGCAGCGAACTCTGCATATATATAGAGCTCATACTGAGCTTGCTGGACCAAAGGTACTCTGGGTATGTTAGACATCTATCTCTGGTAAGACATTCATTACACAGCCATGGGCAGATGAAGCATGTGCGGGAGGCCCTGGCACATTTACAGATGCCTCAAATCTGCCAACCTTGTTGACAACCCTTGTGTGTAACCGTTCTCAACATTTATTCACAATCTAGTACTTCAATCATGAACATGTATAATATTAAACAGATGTAACTTGAACAGGTCCGTAAAAATACAGTTGAATATAAAGATAAAACAGTTGTATAACATAGTTCTCTGTACAATGCTTGCATAAAAATGCAGTTCAATATATATGAACACAAAACAGTTGACGTACATGTATAGGTAATGCAGTGTTGACAAATTAAGTTAATCAGAATTTGTTTCTGATGTGGACACGGATGTGCATTCTTCTGCATGCTCAATATCTGTTATCTTGTTATCTACATATGTGATATTGAATGATTTGCCATATTCAAGAATAAAAGACCATGTCTTCTTCTGATGTGGTATATTTAAGCGGATGGATGTTGCTTCCCAGATGCTGAACAGGGTGAACACAATGGCTCTTGTAAGAAACAATGAACTCACATGCACCAATATACATCTAAATAGAAAGTAAACCGTATTCACAAACAAAACAATTTGATAATTGATGATAGTAAATAAATTGCAGATGACATCTTGTAAATTTCTACCTCACTCAGCCATATTGCCGTTTTAAGCGAGCCTTTTTAAAGGACAAAAGTACAGAAAACTATCTTTAGTCGTCTTACCTCGACAACAGAATATCTCCTCACTGAAATGAATTGAAATTCGCGACAGCAAATCGTTCGAAATCTTCGTTCACTGTTGGCACTCACCTCATTACAACTTCCGTGAATACGAATAACGTCTGGAATATGGATGTAATTTTATCTTGAACCTACGTCACAAAACGTCATAAAACTGAACATCCATCCATCCGACCGACCGACATCCAAAAATTTACAGATCGAGATCTCGTTGACTATACATAGCTCGGTAAAGAGGTCTGGGCACGAGCCAAGTCAAGATTAGTGTGCTGCCTACGGCAGCAATTACAGTTTAGCCGGTTATATATGTGATATGCCTACAGTAAAATAGGGCTCGTATTACGGTTAGTGATGTAAGTTATGTTGGATATTTACATAATAGATATTTCTTTCGATGTCGGCAGGTGGATATTAGTTCGTTTCTTTTGTATATTTATATTTTATATTATATATATATATATATATATATATAACACATATGCTCTAAAACACATATCATCACAGTTTTAACTGAGTGGACTGACAACTAGATGAGCAGTGCCTAGGTCAATCAGCAGTCGCGAACAGCTGTTTCGCCCTATTTGGGACTCGTCAGCGCGATAAAGCTGATGATCTAGCACATCCAAATAGGTATATAAACATCACAATCTTAAAGATGGGACGTGGGATATACCACACTGCTCTAAAACACATACCGTCAAGAAGTCTTACGTCATAATCCACTCAGTACTGCAAAAAACATTTTTAACTGCGTGGACTGACAACTAGATGAGCAGAGCCTACAATCATTTTCAAAAGTGTTGGGACAATCGCTAGATTTATGATTCATTTCCCCCTTTTTGTGATTCCCACGGGCCCCTGTTGTATGCCATATCTACAGCGAATTTCGTCGAAATGATAACTTGTTTCACTAGACAACATTGTAAAGGGAGGGGGAGGTAGGGAATGTAGCCCCGTTGTCAAATATATGATGTAGATCAAGTATATATTAGAAAATCTCAGGTGTCCCAACGACTTTTAAAATTAATTGTATATGAAATATTTGCTTACGGTTTTATCACAAAAACAGCTTTATCTAAACCCCTTTTCTCATCCCCCGACCCCGGGGCACTCCACTAGATAAAATAGTTTAAAAAATAAGTACCGGTACGCTCATATTAAAAAAATTGATTTCGAATGAAAAATATCGTCAAGAATTAGGAATATATTAAACCATGACTTTAGTTTAAATACACTGGTCAAGCTACTTCAGATTATTTCACGATAATCACCTACAGCGTTTAGGCAAAATGGCTGCCAGCCAATTTGTTCCAAAAAGATGACCTGTGTATTTATACTAAAACAATTATTCATTTCAGTGTCGGTGGATTAGTGTGGATATTTACCTCCACTTTGGTGAATAACTGTTAAATAATGTGGCTACGAATCCGATAACTGCAACGGTTACGAGAATAGAGCTTATAATAGGATTATTTTCATTTCTCTATTCGGCCGGCCACTTGTGTTCTCGCTCATTGTTGGTAGTAAATTATACATTTGTTTTGTAAGAAGTGTACTATATTTGAGGCAGTGTGTCATTAACTATTATACTAGTATTTAATATAAACATTTGTAAGGCATTTCTTTCAGTCTCCGCTACTGCTGTAAATGTCATATTCCGAACCTTCTCGCTGGCTCGCACGCGGGAACCAACGCTGATAAGATTTACATTGATTAATGACATGCAAAAAGCAAACAAATATGGCATATTGTAAAACGCGGACTGGACTGGACTCGTGGACTGGACTCGTGGACTGGACTCGTGGACTGGACTGGACTTGTAAAACGCGGACTTGTAAAACGCGGACTTGTAAAACGCGGACTTGTAAAACGCGGACTTGTAAAACGCGGACTTGTAAAACGCGGACTTGTAAAACGCGGACTTGTAAAACGCGGACTTGTAAAACGCGGACTTGTAAAACGCGGACTTGTAAAACGCGGACTTGTAAAACGCGGACTTGTAAAACGCGGACTTGTAAAACGCGGACTTGTAAAACGCGGACTTGTAAAACGCGGACTTGTAAAACGCGGACTTGTAAAACGTGGACTTGTAAAACGCGGACTTGTAAAACGCGTTAAATATTAAACACAGGATCTCATCATCTCAGCCAGTGGTGTAGTCCTAAATTTTTAACAAGGGGGGCGGCTCACCACAATTCCACAAAGTTGCTAAGGTGAAAGACAACTATAGGGAGGTTTGGGGGCATGATCTGCCGGAAAAGTTTGAATTACTAGGGTCTCTGAAACACCATTTCCTGAATTTTCATGCACGTTATAAGTTTAATGGTTATATGGTAAAAATACATTGACACAGGGCTCACTGACATTATCTTCCTAAATATAGGAAAAATTAGCATCAAATGGTCCTTCAAAAAATCGGATAGAAATTAATAGGAATGTCTGTATTTTAATTGTAAAAATATATCAAACATAACAAATTATAATATTAAGGGGGGCTGCTCCACTATACGCTAATGACATCGTGCATCTTGAGCAATTGTAAGTTCGTTTGCAATACAAGCTTGTCAAACACAGAGTGCCCATATTTCCCGCACTGTAAATACTTGTGGCTCTTGTATGCACCGCAGTTCGTGCAGGCCAACTGGCATTATCAAATTCCCTCTAACCAGAAGTTAACTGTTATGAAAATATGCAAAATTGTATATTGATTGTTGATATGATCTCCGTAGCTGCAGAAAGATTTCTTTTCGAATGCATTAAATATTTACTTTCGTTTAATTTTTTGGTGTTTACGTGTTGAAACCGTGCGGCGCGTCATGGTTATGTTGTATAAATGTATATTTTCCTACATGTATTTTGTCCGTAAACACAACAGCGATCTAAAAAGTGAACCACATGAAGTTTCTTCTACATGAACGAATATTATAACTGAAGACAGTTCGCTTTAGGGGCTGATATATTTACATGGTGAAAATAATGCACTACTAAACTAGTCAATTGAAACCCCCGGGACTGTCTATGTGTTAGTTTCACATTCGATGTGTAGGTTTGAAAGATCTACCAAAGGGTTTGTGCTTTTGCCCAAAGTTTGCAGCCTATGCGCAAAAAATAGTTTTGAAACAACAGTTATTAAGACGAAATGAGAAAAACAAGTAGAAAGCCTTAACATGCTTTTTTGTGTTCTGTTTGTTGTAAGATTAAACTTTATACAAATGTTTTCTTATTGAAAACTTATTGAAAACTGTGAAAATAGCCGGGTAAATAACAACTGAACGGTGGCTTTTTAACACTCGTGAAATGTTAAAATCCCCGCATAGTCCCGGGGGCTGAAACACAGGAATAACATGGCTGTTTAGTGTTTTCACACGCTAAAGTTAGCTCGGGCTGAAATGTTTGAGCGATTACATGGGAAATTTTAGATCGACACCTTAATACGTGACGTTAAATATTAAATCGACACCTCGGTACGTGACGAAAAAACATTGACAAAGCGACGTCTCGGTGTTTGTCGTACGTATTGCGAATCGGCCGCTGCAACTACTTTCTTAATGCATGTTACAACAGGAAGACAAAAGTACACGATGGTTTATAGAGCTGCTATCTTAGCTAAAAAGAAACAAACATGTTTAATTTGTTTACAAATATCAGCCGACGACTCGGCCAAAAACAATGAATGTCGAAGGTGGCAGACTGAAGTGTTTATTTCATGATAAACCGTTAAACTATCGAAAGCGCCTATCGTTGTTGATAGTTCTTATCATAGTTGCTACGAGTAGAGGGATTTCTGACAGGATTTCTGACAGGATGCAGGATTCAGGGAGCCGAAATGCCATACCTCAAAAGGTCTTATTTAATGAGGTTATGCAATAACCAAGGTTAACAGCTAGGTAACCGCGCGTGGTGCAAGCTTGGGGTCAACGGCCAGGGAAGACTGGCACTAGTCGAGCGTTCATCATTGCCGCGTTAACGTGCTAGCAGTCAGACGCAGTGCTGGAGTCGGAGAAAATACTATATTATATATGTATATGGCACCTCCGACGGGATAGCTGAACCGCCAGTTATCATAACGAACATTCTGAATCAAGAATAACGCATCTTATGTGAGGACGAAGCTAACGCAGCTTGGAATTGGCGTGAAAAGAACACCTAGCATTTTGGACGCAGGTAAGATTGAACCTATTAAAAGGCACCTTCAAACGCTACAATCAATTGTGAACAATATAAACCAGTGCAAGGGCACTGTCGAAGCGGAAAAAATCGCTCAAAAGGAAGATATTTCGAAAATAAACGAGTGGAATGACGAAGTCGACGGCAATTTAGAAGAGGATGACGGTGAAGTTAAACGGCTTCAGGAATGGCTTCACGAACAGGAGCGCACACAAAAGATTGTAGCGCAAGAGGAGCAGTTTGAGTTTGAAATAAAATTGCATGAGAAAAAACTACAAATGCAAGCTGAACTTGCGATCCTACCGAAGCCGGAAACACAGGAATCCGAAGCATGTTCATCTAAAACGCAAGCAAAACTCCCGAAATTGGTTATTTCGAAATTCGAAGGCTCATTTATGGATTGGCCACGTTTCTGGGGTCAATTCACTGAAGCCATCGACAAGAGTTCGATTGCGGCAATCAGCAAATTCACCTATCTGTGCGAACTGCTTAGTCCAAAGGTCAAGCGGTGTATCGAAGCCTTGCCTTTAGCGTCGAAGGTTACAACCGCGCGAAAGCCGTGTTATATACAAGACAAATACGGAAAGGAGTCTGAGATCGTTAAGTGTTATGTGACAGAGATTTTGGATTTGCCTCACATAACAAGTTCTAACCCACGAAAGGTAGCGGCCTTTTGCGAAAACTTAACGCACTGTGTCCAAGCGCTCGAGACAATGAAAAAACTCGAACATATCAGCGAAAATGTCTCGACTACACTAGAAAAACTATCGGGAATTCGGGGAAATTTAGTCCGTACCGACCCAGAATGGGAATCGTGGGATTATATCAAGTTGACAGAGGCACTGCATCAATGGGTAAAGAGAAATCCAGCCCCATTATATGAACCACGCGCCGAAGAAAACACTCGAAAGAAACTGTTTCACACGAGAACGGACGAATTCAAGCCCAGGGTTGCGTTTACTGTGGAGACTTGGGGCATAAGGCCACCCAGTGTGACAAAATTACCGAAGTAACCGAGCGAAAACGCATTTTGGCAAAGGAGGGTTTGTGTTTCAATTGCGCAACAAAAATGCACCGCGTAGCAGAATGCGCTAGTAAATCGTCGTGTAACCATTGCCGTAGACGTCATCACACTTCGATTTGTGAGCAAATTAACGACGGGCGTAATAACACTTCCTCCAGTAACGAACAGCAGACTGACAAACGCCAGAACGGTAAGAAGCTGATGACGGATGGGGTGAGTGGCGAAGGCATTTTCCCTGTTGTTGTTATTAAAGTTAATGGGATTACCTGTCGCGCTTTGATCGACTCAGGCGCCGGTAGTTCCTACGCATCTGCCAAAACGTTATCACCGGATTACGCGAAAGCTTCAAGGTCGGCTTTCATGCGGGTTTCATCCAATTGAAAGCTGCCAAGACGAACTGCCCATCTGCGAACGAACACCCCGAGGTGATAGACGAGTATTTCGCGCACGAAATACATACAGGCAGAGTTCTTGGCCCTCTAAAAACTCCACCGTATCCCAACATGCAAATTAATCGTTTTGGTGTCATTCCCAAGAAGTGCAAACCGAATTCGTGGCGGCTCATCTTAGACCTATCCTTTCCTTTCGATCATAGCGTTAATGACGGTATCTCCAAAGACGAAGTTCCGATCTCTTATTCTAAAGACTAAAGTGAACGATGCGATAGCAATGATAGTACGAATAGGAAAGGGCGCGCTCATGGGAAAAGTTGACATCAAAAGCGCTTATCGCATCGTTCCAATACACCCCAACGACAGATATCTGTCGGGTATGAAACGGCGGAATCAATACTTCGTCGATCCGGCACTCCCGTTTGGCCTACGCTCGGCACCTTGCATATTTAATACTCTCGCGGAACTGTTCGAATGGGTATTAATAAACAATTTCAATGTACCGGGTATCAGCGACGCATATTCCTGGGAAAAGCAACGCCATTGCTGATGCGCTTTCCCGCTTCAACTTACAGGTATAGTTTTCATTACTCAGGGCATAGTTTTCGTATAGGCGCCGCGAGTTGGTATCCCGGATCACCTAATTAAGTCACTAGGGCGTTGGATGAGCGACGCGTATCAAATATACATTCGAACACCTCCGAGCATATTGGAAGGCGCGGCAAACAGGTTGACACAGTGATCTACCACCAACGAGGATTCAGTAATTCGCCATAACAGATCGGCACAAGGAAAGCACGGAGACTTTAAGATTGTAAATTAGATCGGGTTATATTAAAAAAAAACCAAAAAAAAAACCAAAAAAAAACCCAACAAAACAACAAAACAGACAACAACAACAGAAAACAAACCTAAACTGTGTGGTATTTTTATGTGGTATATTATCCGGTACTGCCCACTGCTCTGCATAAGCGTTGCTAAAATGGCGTACTCCGGTACTGCCCACTGCTCTGCATAAGCGTTGCTAAAATATGGCGTACTCTGGTACTGCCCACTGCTCTGCATAAGCGTTGCTAAAATATGGCGTACTTCGGTACCGCCCACTGCTCTGCATAAGCCTTGCTAAAATGGCATACTCCGGTACTGCCCACTGCTCTACATAAGCGTTGCTAAAATGGCGTACTCCTGTACTGCCCACTGCTCTGCATAAGCGTTGCTAAAATGGCGTACTCCGGTACTCACTGCTCTGCATAAGCATTGCTAAAATATGGCGTACTCCGGTACCGCCCACTGCTCTGCATAAGCCTTGCTAAAATGGTGTACTTGCTCTGCATAAGCGTTGCTAAAATGGCGTACTCCGGTACTGCCCATTGCTGTTGCTAACATGGCGTACTCCGGTACTGCTCATTGCTGCTGCTAACATGGCGTACTCCGGTACTGCCCACTGCTGTTGCTAACATGGCGTACTCCGGTACTGCCCACTGCTGCTGCTAACATGGCGTACTCCGGTACTGCCCACTGCTATTGCCAACATGGCGCACTCCGGTACTGCCCATTGCTACTGCCAACATGGCGTACTCCGGTACTGCCCACTGCTGTCGCTAACATGGCGTACTCCGGTACTGCCCACTGCTGCTGCTAACATGGCGTACTCCGGTACTGCCCACTGCTATTGTTAACACGGCGTACTCCGCTACTGCCCATTGCTGTTGCTAACATGGCGTACTCCGGTACTGCCCACTGCTGTCGCTAACATGGCGTACTCCGGTACTGCCCACTGCTGCTGCTAACATGGCGTACTCCGGTACTGCCCACTGCTCTGCATAAGCCTTGCTAAAATGATGTACTCCGGTACGGCCCACTGCTCTGCATAAGCGTTGCTAAAATGGAGTACTCCGGTACTGCCCATTGCTGTTGCTAACATGGCGTACTCCGGTACTGCCCACTGCTGTTGCTAACATGGCGTACTCCGGTACTGCCCACTGCTGCTGCTAACATGGCGTACTCCGGTACTGCCCATTGCTATTGCCAACATGACGTACTGCGGTACTGCCCACTGCTGTTGCTAACATGGCGTACTCCGGTACTGCCCACTGCTGCTGCTAACATGGCGTACTCCGGTACTGCCTACTGCTATTGCTAACATGGCGTACTCCGGTACTGCCCACTGCTGTTGCTAACATGGCGTACTCCGGTACTGCCCATTGCTTTTGCTAACATGGCGTACTCCGGTACTGCCCACTGCTGTTGCTAACATGGCGTACTCCGGTACTGCCCACTGCTGCTGCTAACATGGCGTACTGCGGTACTGCCCATTGCTATTGCCAACATGGCGTACTCCGGTACTGCCCATTGCTACTGCCAACATGGCGTACTCCGGTACTGCCCACTGCTGTTGCTAACATGGCGTACTCCGGTACTGCCCACTGCTGCTGCTAACATGGCGTACTCCGGTACTGCCCACTGCTATTGCCAACATGGCGTACTCCGGTACTGCCCATTGCTACTGCCAACATGGCGTACTCCGGTACTGCCCACTGCTGTCGCTAACATGGCGTACTCCGGTACTGCCCACTGCTGCTGCTAACATGGCGTACTCCGGTACTGCCCACTGCTCTGCATAAGCGTCGCTAAAATGGCGTACTCCGGTACTGCCCACTGCTCTGCATAAGCGTTGCTAAAATGGCGTACTCCGGTACTGCCCCCTGCTCTGCATAAGCGTTGCTAAAATGGCGTACTCCGGTACTGCCCACTGCTCTGCATAAGCGTTGCTAAAATGGCGTACTGGTACTGCCCTTTGCTGTTGCTAACATGGCGTACTCCGGTACTGCTCATTGCTGCTGCTAACATGGCGTACTCCGGTACTGCCCACTGCTGTTTCTAACATGGCGTACTCCGGTACTGCCCACTGCTGTCGCTAACATGGCGTATTCCGGTACTGCCCACTGCTGCTGCTAACATGGCGTACTCCGGTACTGCCCACTGCTATTGCTAACGTGGCGTACTCCGGTACTGCCCATTGCTGTTGCTAACATGGCGTACTCCGGTACTGCCCACTGCTGTTGCTAACATGGCGTACTCCGGTACTGCCCACTGGTATTGCTAACATGGCGTACTCCGGTACTGCCCAATGCTGTTACTAACATGGCTTACTCCGGTACTGCTCTACATGAGCGCTGCTAACGATTCCGTATTTTATGGATCCAAAGACGGTACTTGGAAGGGTGATATCCTGGCTCCGTTAGTTCCAGTACATCACTTATTGGTGGTCAGCTCAAGAAAGTACCGCTATTCGCCCCAGGCCCCCATCAGGCTACGGCTTGCACCAACCTTCCAAACGGGTAAGTAAAAGGTGAACGAAGATGTTAAATGAGGTTATGCAATAACCAAGGTTAACAGCTAGGTAACCGCGCGTGGTGCAAGCTTGGGGTCAACGGCCAGGGAAGACTGGCACTAGTCGAGCGTTCATCATTGCCGCGTTAACGTGCTAGCAGTCAGACGCAGTGCTGGAGTCGGAGAAAATACTATATTCCCACCGTCCCTCCCTTCGAACAAGGAGGTAAGTGCAATACTTCCACGAATTAATTGGTGTGATCGGTGCAAGCCATACTGAATGGGGGTTCAGGTGGTGGTCAGCTCAAGATCCTGCATGGATGGATCTTAACCTGGATACAAGTACCGCTATTCGTCCCAGGCCCCCATCAGGCTACGGCTTGCACCAACCTTCCAAACGGGTAAGTAAAAGGTGAACGAAGATGTTAAATGAGGTTATGCAATAACCAAGGTTAACAGCTAGGTAACCGCGCGTGGTGCAAGCTTGGGGTCAACGGCCAGGGAAGACTGGCACTAGTCGAGCGTTCATCATTGCCGCGTTAACGTGCTAGCAGTCAGACGCAGTGCTGGAGTCGGAGAAAATACTATATTCCCACCGTCCCTCCCTTCGAACAAGGAGGTAAGTGCAATACTTCCACCAATTAATTGGTGTGATCGGTGCAAGCCATACTGAATGGGGGTTGAGGTGGTGGTCAGCTCAAGATCCTGCATGGATGGATCTTAACCTGGATCCAAGTACCGCTATTCGCCCCAGGCCCCCATCAGGCTACAGCTTGCACCAACCTTCCAAACGGGTAAGTAAAAGGTGAACACACTATGCTACTTTTGGGGTATGGAATAATGAAAATTATCGTACGGCAAGGTTTAAGTATTGTTTAATAAACGAGCAGCAGTGTTTTATCAGATATAAAACACGAGGGCGTAGCCCGAGTGTTTTAGATCTGATAAAACACGTGCGTTTATTAAACGGCTTCAAACACGACCCATTTGATAAGTTCATTGGCGAAGTAATTTTAAAATCGATGTTGTCTAAGCCGAGAAAATCAAAGATAAAGTTTATGTAAATCAGGACGAATCTTTATCACATTTAAAGACACGATACGGTAGTGATTTTCTTTTGTCTTTTCTCATGAATTATTAATGATGTTTGAAGCGTATTTATACGACATTATGTTGATGGTTCATAAAGTGAGGATACAATAATAACAGCTTAAAATAAGGATTTATTTTGTTCTAAAGATTTATGGTGAAGGAAAATTTCGAGTGTTGGAATATATACATTTTAAGACCAAACGTTGTCAGAGTACTGCACTAGCATCGCAGGGTCGCGAGTTAAATTTCAGCCGGAAGGCCTTGCATGAAGTTGCATTTTTCGAGGCATTTTTCGCAACTGGTCCCGGTTTGATCTTAAAATGTATGTATTCTAACACTCGAAATTTTCCTTCACCATAAATCCTGAGAACAAAGTGAAAAGGTGGTAAACTGCCAATGATTTAGTGACGAGATACTGACATTTCCAGCGGAGCCCTTTAGATACAGTAGACAGACAGACAGACAGACAGACAGACAGACAGACAGACAGACAGACAGACAGACAGACAGACAGACAGACAGACAGACAGACAGACAATCAGACAGACAGATAGACCGACAGACAAATAGACAGATTGATAGATAGACAGATAGATAGACAGATAGATAGACAGATAGATATACAGATACTAGATAATTCTAAAAACTTAAATCTTTGTTGTTACTCGGAGTTTTACGCCGTTTGACGATCTTTACACAACCGATTATGATTCGGTGCGACTATTCGTTTTTATAAAATAAGTCGTGTCTTACGCACGCTGTGATTGGTCAGTTACCGTGTTTATATCAGGCTATATAATCTGGATGGATTACGCCATCGTGATACGCCATCAATTAGCCATCATACGCCATCAATTAGCCATCATACGCCATCAATTAGCCATCATACGCCATCAATTAGGAATCATACGCCATCAATTAGCCATCATACGCCATCAATTAGATATCACGGCGCCATCATACGCAGTAAGGAGAATTTACGTGTTGATAAAAAAGATATTTGTACATTTTATTTGCTTTCTACGGGTTATTTTAGAAAAGAAATAGAAAACATTTTTATCCGTGTTCCCATACGTTACATAAACACTCGTGGAAGTTTGGGAGAACTCGAAATCGCGTGGAAACACTCGCCCTACGGGCTCGTGTTCCCACTATGATTTCTCGTTCTCCCAAACTTCCACTCGTGTTTATATAACTGCATGTAAACACGGAAAATGTTTTCTATTTCTTAAATATTGTGCGTGACGTCATGTGTTTTGCGTGTAATGATGCGCTTCAGGCCGTTAATTTGAAATTTAATCTTGTGTCGGCACTTAGAAAAGATCTCAGTTCTTTTGTTGAGTCTAGGTGTTCTTTATCTGCTTTCATGATACACAACGTTTCTTCAGACAAAGGTTGCAGCGTTTACCTCCACTTTCGTATGCGCGTCCACGTCTTAAGACTGACCATTTCACAATAAATTCACGATTTTTTTCCTTTAAGTCCTAAATGTGGTGTGTAAGTGCGGTCTCCTTTGAGTATTTCGGGTCACGAAAAGACTTTGAGTGGTTATTGTACCGCTGTTTAAACTGATATGCTGCCATACCGATATAGAGTTTCTTCTCCATAATGTCGGTTGCGGGGACCTCAGCATTGTACACGACATTTACGACCAAGCAGTTTCCTGATAGGGGCACTTTTCTTTGATTCTGCAGTTGCATGCGCTTTTCTTATTAATCTAGTTCACTTTCGAGAGGATACGTGAATTATGTCTGTTCACTATACTTTTCATATTGTCCATACAGCTATAAACTTTCACTGTGTTTCTATTAAAAAATTTGTGTAGCTTGTTGGAGGCTGCAAAATGCTTATCAATAAGGTTCAGGAAGTTTCGTCCTACGTTGGTTTTTGCGCTCTTACTAAGACTACGTTTACACTAGAGCAAAAGTTTCCGGATTCGTAAATGTTTCCGGATTCGTAAATGTTTCCGGATTCATTCGGATTGGTAAGCTGTTTACACTCGGGAGTATTCGGATTCATATCGTTTACACACTCGATGAAATCCGGAAACATTTGTGCGGAAACGGTTACCAAGCATTTCGCGAAAAGACAACTCCAAAATGGCGCCCAAAAAGAAGGCTAGAAAGGATGTTGCAGAGAGTGTTAGTTGGACGGATGATGAAGTAGAACTACTTCTTGGAGTAGTTCGTGCGTACTCCTCCCAAAAGGATTACGAAGGATTGGAAATGGAATGGGAGAGTATCAAAAGTATCGCCATTTTGTCTGCACCGCAAACTCGTGTGATCGCGGGCGGAAAAATATTCGGATTCATTGGAATACCCGTTTACACTACAAAAGATTCCGGATTCATAAGTATCCAGACACAAAATTTCCACTTTAGATTCCGGATTCAAAATCTCCGGAGACGCGACCAAACCGGGACGTTTTATTTCGGATTCATCCTCTTGTGTGTAAACGGCAAAACGAATCCGGTACCAAAACGTTCCGGATTCGTGACGAATCCGGAAACTTTTGCTCTAGTGTAAACGTGGTCTAAAAGGTGGGTTGAACCAAATTATGTTTCTGCATCGCCTTTTATTGTGGCTTGCCGTTGAACAGGAGGGTTCGCTTGGGATGTATTCGATGTTCGTGTTAAAACCACTGCGTTCAAGGGCGTCATTGTAGGTTAGTCCTGGAGTCTGGAAAGAAGGGGGGTCTGAGGAGAGGTTGGACATTTTTTTGCTGATCGATTTGGGTGTCTAATGATTGATTGTGAATGGTTGGAATGGCTGTTGATGTGGAGTGTATCGTCATTAGGAGTGTATAGTCATTAGGCTTTCGGAATGGGTGGAATTTTCCGTCGCCTAGGTCGAGTATGATGTCCAGGAAATTGAATTGTTTTTAGTTGGCTGTGATCTTCAGCTGGCATTGTTCAAAGATTTTGATCAAATATTTTTTCGCTCTTTCTGCGATCCGGCCGGTGGTGTTTTTCAGGAGGTTAAGTCCGTTATCTCTGTAGAGACCCACGTTGTTCTTGCCAAATTTGTTTGCGATGATTTCTAGGATATACAAACCGATGAACTCGCACACTTCCGCCCCATCGCTGCCTCCCATGGTCACATCAAACATGTTTTGGTTATCTCGTTTTGTCCATGCTTGATGGTGGCTATTTCTTGTGCAGAAATTGCGGTACGATGGCTGGCCCAGGAGATGGCTTTGTCCAGAAGCGATTTTTGTTATGGTTTTGTCTGAAAAAATCGCGAATATACTGTGAAGTGGTCAGTCTTAAGACGTGCACGTGCATATGAAAGTGGAGGCAAACGCTGGAACCTTTGTCTTAAAGAAAAGTTGTGTATCTTGAAAGCAGATAACAAGATTAGACTTCAAATTAACTGCCTAAAACGCATCATTACGCGCGAAACACATGACTTCACGCACCAAATAAATTAATGAATAGTCACATTGAATCTTAATCAGTTGTCTGAAGATCGTCCAACGGCGTGAAATTCTAATTAACAACAAACATTTACGTTTTTACAACTATAATATATATGAACGATTTTCCCACTTGTCTGAATTGGTTTTGGATATAAATTGTTTGGAAGGTATGCATTGTATACAGTGTTATTGTATATATATATATATATATATATATATATATATTTTCGCTTACCTCAAAACTGGTCTGCTACAACTTGTTTCATCTGTAAAAGAATCTTCAGTCACTGCCTGAAGATTATTTTACAGATGAAACAAGTTGTAGCAGACCAGTTTTGAGGTAAGCGAAAATCTATTATTTGCTCTAACTATATGTTGTTGAGCACTCTTTGCATTTCGTAGACCAAAACCTACACGTATATATATATATATATATATATATATATATATATATATATATATATATATATATATATATATAATACATACAGTCTCTTACTCTAGATGCAGTGGCCAGGTACATGACATGTTGTCCTTGTAAAAGGGCCATTCAAAAGTTCATAGAATGCTGATTTGGTCAAAATAAATTGTAATCATGCAGATCCACTTTCTCTTTTCTATCTTTAGTAAATGGAATAACTGCTGCTCTTATAGTTGTCAGCGCAATGCTGTGTGCTTTTTGACAACTGACGATGAGATGTTTGTTGTCCTGTCAGAGAATCGCCTATCTCATAAAAAACTTTGGACAAGGTTGAAAAGAAAGACAACTTGATGTCTTGACACAAGATGAGAACAATTCAACACTAGAAAATTAAGTTGATCCATTGTTATTTCATGTTTGCTAGCACCTTGATCTGGAATCAGAATTTTTGTTTCGACTCTGCAGTAGTTATTTATAAATTTATTACTTTATGCAAACTGGTTTGTAGATTCATCATCAGAAATTCTGATTCTACTCTAATATTGTACGATTCCACTTTAATATTATATGATTTCATCGCTTTTTGCAAACTGATTTTTTATTCAGAATCAGAAATTCTGATTCCACTTTAATATTGCATGATTTTATCACCTTATGCAACAGTTTCCACAAGGTTTTAAAATCATGCAATATTAAAATGGAATGAGAATTTCTGTTTCCGAATCAACAAACCAGTTTGCACAAAGCAATGAAATCATGTAATATTAAAGTGGAATCACAATTTCTGATTCCAAATCAACAAACCAGTTTACACAAAGTAATGAAGTTATTCAATACAGAATACTAAAGTGTGAAATTGTGATTTCACTTTAGTATCGAATAACTTCATTACTTTGTGCAAACTGGTTTCTTGATTCGGAATCAGAATTTCTGATTCCAAATTAAACTTCCTACAGAAATACGGCTATTTTGACGGACGACAATTCGGAATCAGAATTTTTTATTCCAATACTTCCGGCAGAAACACGGCTATTTTGACGAATATCAATTCGGAATCAGAATTTCTGATTCCAAAATTTTCTGCAGAAATACCGCTATTTTGATGGACGTCAATTCGGAATCAGAATTTCTGATCCCAAAACTTTCTGCAGAAATACGGCTATTTTGACGAAACGTCAATTCGGAATCAGAATTTCTGATTCCAAATTAAATTTTCCGCAGAAATACGGCTATTTTGATTGACGCCAATTCAGAATCAGAATTTCTGATTCCAAAACTTTCTACAGAAATACGGCTATTTTGACGCAACGTCAATTCGGAATCAGAATTTCTGATTCCAAATTAAATTTTCCGCAGCAATACGGCTGTTTTGATGGACGTCAATTCGTTATCAGAATTTCTAATTCTAAAACTGCATGCAGAAATACGGCTATTTTGAAGGACGTCAATTCGGAATCCAAAACTTTCTGCAGTCGGGCGGAAAAATACGGCTGCTTTGACGAAACGTCAATTCGGAATCAGAATTTCTGATTCCAAATTAAATTTTCCGCAGAAATACGGCTATTTTGACGGACGTCAATTCGGAATCAACGAGAAATCAACGAGAAATACCGTTATTTTGATGGACGTCAATTCGGAATCAGAATTTCTGATCCCAAAACTTTCTGCAAAAATACGGCTATTTTGAAGGACGTCAATTTGGAATCAGAATTTTTGATTTTACGTTAATATTATATGATTTCAACGCTTTGTGCAAACTGGTTTGTTGACTCGGAATCAGAAATTCTGATTCCATTTTAATATTATATGGAGCGTTTAATCACTTTGTGCAAACTGGTTTCTTGATTCGGAATCAGAAATTCTGATACCACTTTATATTATATGATTTCATCGCTTTGTGCAAACTGGTTTGTCGATTCGGAATCATAATTTCTGATTCCACTTTAATATTATATGATTTCGTCGCTTTGTGAAAATTGGTTTGTTTATTCGGAATCAGAAATTCTGATTCCATTTTAATATTATATGGTTTAATCACTTTGTGCAAACTGGTTTGTTGATTCGGAATCAGAAATTCTGATCCACTTAAATATTATATGATTTCATCGCTTTGTGCAAACTGGTTTGTTGATTCGGAATCAGAAATTCTGATTCCATTTTAATATTATATGATTTCATCGCTTTGTGCAAACTGGTTTGTTGATTCGGAATCAGAAATTCAGATTCCATTTTAATATTATATGGTTTAATCACTTTGTGCAAACTGCTTTGTTGATTCGGAATCAGAAATTCTGATACCACTTTAATATTATATGATTTCATCGCTTTGTGCAAACTGGTTTGTTGATTCGGAATCAGAAATTCTGATACCACTTTAATATTATATGATTTCATCGCTTTGTGCAAACTGGTTTGTTGATTCGGAATCAGAATTTCTGATACCACTTTAATATTATATGATTTCATCGCTTTGTGCAAACTGGTTTGTTTATTCGGAATCAGAAATTCTGATTCCATTTTAATATTATATGGTTTAATCACTTTGTGCAAACTGGTTTGTTGATTCGGAATCAGAATTTCTGATACCACTTTAATATTATATGATTTCATCACTTTGTGCAAACTGGTTTGTTAATTCGGAATCAGAAATTCTGATACCACTTTAATATTATATGATTTCATCGCTTTGTGCAAACTGGTTTGTTGATTCGGAATCAGAAATTCTGATCCACTTTAATATTATATGATTTCATCGCTTTGTGCAAACTGGTTTGTTAATTCGGAATCAGAAATTCTGATACCACTTTAATATTATATGATTTCATCGCTTTGTGCAAACTGGTTTGTTGATTCTGAATCAGAATTTCTGATACCACTTTAATATTATATGATTTCATCGCTTTGTGCAAACTGGTTTGTTTATTCGGAATCAGAAATTCTGATTCCATTTTAATATTATATGGTTTAATCACTTTGTGCAAACTTGTTTGTTAATTCGGAATCAGAAATTCTGACACCACTTTAATATTATATGATTTCATCGCTTTGTGCAAACTTGTTTGTTTATTCGGAATCAGAAATTCTGATTCCATTTTAATATTATATGGTTTAATCACTTTGTGCAAACTGGTTTGTTGATTCGGAATCAGAATTTCTGATACCACTTTAATATTATATGATTTCATCGCTTTGTGCAAACTGGTTTGTTGATTCGGAATCAGAAATTCTGATACCACTTTAATATTATATGATTTCATCGCTTTGTGCAAACTGGTTTGTTGATTCGGAATCAGAATTTCTGATACCACTTTAATATTATATGATTTCATCGCTTTGTGCAAACTGGTTTGTTTATTCGGAATCAGAAATTCTGATTCCATTTTAATATTATATGGTTTAATCACTTTGTGCAAACTGGTTTGTTGATTCGGAATCAGAATTTCTGATACCACTTTAATATTATATGATTTCATCACTTTGTGCAAACTGGTTTGTTAATTCGGAATCAGAAATTCTGATACCACTTTAATATTATATGATTTCATCGCTTTGTGCAAACTGGTTTGTTGATTCGGAATCAGAAATTCTGATCCACTTTAATATTATATGATTTCATCGCTTTGTGCAAACTGGTTTGTTAATTCGGAATCAGAAATTCTGATACCACTTTAATATTATATGATTTCATCGCTTTGTGCAAACTGGTTTGTTGATTCTGAATCAGAATTTCTGATACCACTTTAATATTATATGATTTCATCGCTTTGTGCAAACTGGTTTGTTTATTCGGAATCAGAAATTCTGATTCCATTTTAATATTATATGGTTTAATCACTTTGTGCAAACTTGTTTGTTAATTCGGAATCAGAAATTCTGACACCACTTTAATATTATATGATTTCATCGCTTTGTGCAAACTTGTTTGTTTATTCGGAATCAGAAATTCTGATTCCATTTTAATATTATATGGTTTAATCACTTTGTGCAAACTGGTTTGTTGATTCGGAATCAGAATTTCTGATACCACTTTAATATTATATGATTTCATCGCTTTGTGCAAACTGGTTTGTTAATTCGGAATCAGAAATTCTGATACCACTTTAATATTATATGGTTTAATCACTTTGTGCTAACTGGTTTGTTTATTCGGAATCAGAAATTCTGATTCCATTTTAATATTATATGGTTTAATCACTTTGTGCAAACTGGTTTGTTTATTCGGAATCAGAAATTCTGATTCCACTTTAATATTATATCATTTCATCGCTTTGTGCAAACTGGTTTGTTGATTCGGAATCAGAAATTCTGATTCCACTTTAATATTATATGATTTCATCGCTTTGTGCAAACTGGTTTGTCAATTCGGAATCAGAAATTCTGATCCACTTTAATATTATATGATTTCATCGCTTTGTGCAAACTGGTTTGTTTATTCGGAATCAGAAATTCTGATTCCATTTTAATATTATATGGTTTAATCACTTTGTGCAAACTGGTTTGTTGATTCGGAATCAGAAATTCTGATACCACTTTAATATTATATGATTTCATCGCTTTGTGCAAACTGGTTTGTTTATTCGGAATCAGAAATTCTGATTCCATTTTAATATTATATTGTTTAATCACTTTGTGCAAACTGTTTTGTTGATTCGGAATCAGAAATTCTGATCCACTTTAATATTATATGATTTCATCGCTTTGTGCAAACTGGTTTGTTAATTCGGAATCAGAAATTCTGATTCCATTTTAATATTATATTCATCTCGTTGTGAAAGCTGCTCTGTCGATTCGGAATCAGAAATTCTACATAGATTATATTTAACTATTGTGTATGTAACTATTACAATACCTTTTTACCTGTAAGACATACAAGTTAAATAAATAATTGATTTGTGCAAATCGCTGTCTGTTTTGATAAATAGTTTGCAAAATTCAATATATATTTCCTTTATAAATACGCAAAAGAATTTTCCAGCTAATTACCCTAATTTCGTCTGAAAATTCCTACTTTGGAATTTCCCAAAATAGTTTGGAACGCGTTCAAACAATTAATATACTAATTTTGCAAATTTTGATCAACCATTTGCACAAAATCCGATAAGAGACTTCAGTTCAATACTATTTTATTATTTTTTAACATATATTCAACTTTTGAGGTACTTACAGCCACCGAAGTCTTCGCGTGTTAGTGAACAGGCTTTCAGGAATGATAGATATTTTGTTGTTTTCCAAATATCTGGAAAGAAAAAAATAGTTGCAAAACGTTAATTTTCTTATCTAGAATTTGTTTTGAAAATGTCATGGACGTCGTGTCATTAGCCGAAGTGGTCAACAACCTCGATCGCGCACGCTTATCATTGCTCTCGCGTCTTTTTCGAGGCGAGACTTACCCGCTCAGATTTTGAGTGTTAAATAGATTTTAATTATCCTGAGAAATGAAAGTTGACATGTAAATTGATAAGGACATGCACGTGGAGTAACATTACGTGTAATATTGATGAAATGTTAGATTCTATACGCACAGGAACACTGCAATATTCAAGATTTCCAAATTTATTTGAGAAAGGAACGTTATGGCTATAGGTTAGTAAATACTTAAGAGTAAAACCAACACAGAATATTATAGAGCGCCAAGATGGCCGCCACAAATTTTGCTCGTAAAATTTTACCTTTAATACCCTTAATAGTGTTTTTGTTGAAGCTATCTATTGAAAATAGGCATCATAAGAAATATGAGTTGCTGTTCTTGGAGCCGGGAAGCGTATGTCTTGCTGCTCGAGAAATATACTTCAAGAAATCCTTAGCGGCAAAGTCATCGAGCCGTCCCATTCTCGCGTGGTACAAACATGGCAGTGTTTGCATTTTGCTTCCCCGAATAAAAGATCTCACTATCTCTATGGATATCCACAAGAATCCTGGCCCTTCAATACCGTTAAAACAGAACAATACCTTTAGATCTCATCAATATGATATGGCGAACTCCTTGAAACCTGCATCTCCGATTTTACAATTTGACAGCCATTGTGTACCTTATAGTTATGCAAATCGGTCGCAGAGACTTGTTTATGAAAGAAGTAAGCTGTTTTCTATTCGATGCTATAATCATTGGACAAGTACGAAGATTCTTAGCAACCTGAAAGAATGTTCCCTGCTGAAATATCGTGGCAAACGTGCAGGAAGAGCCAACAGAAATCGTAATAATAACAACATCTTTATTTCGACACTAATTCGAACACGCGTTCAACCGCAAAGAAATGTGTCATATCTTGCAAGGCATTATAGACCTAGAACTCTCATTAATGTACCTATTTGCAAACCTGGCCCTCTTCTAAAAACTTCTAAGCCTATAGATTTCTGCCTGTTAAATGCTAGATCAGTCAATAATAAAGCACTGATCATTAAAGACTACGTTGTGGAACGTCGCATTGGAATCTTAGCTTTAACAGAAACCTGGTTAACCTCTACCAGTGAATCTATTGCTATTATAGAAGAACTCTGTCCAAATGGCTATGCCTTCAATCATGTTCCCAGAAATACTGGTAACTCAAAAGCTGTGAAAAAGGGAGGAGGTGTGGGTTTACTTTACAAGAAATGTTTCAAGATGAAAAAACAGTCAACAATGCATTTTAAGTCATTTGAATTCATGGAAGTGGTTCTTCAGGCATCTTCATATAATGTCTGTATCATCGTTGTCTACCGCCCGCCATCCACGAGCAATGGACAAAGTGTGGGGTTATTCTTTACGGAATTTTCGACCTTACTTGAACAACTCGTTACCTGCCCTGGTTATCTACTCATTACTGGTGACTTTAACCTTCATGTTGAGATTAAATCGGATAAACAAGCCTCAAAGTTCATGGATCTACTGCATTATTTTAATCTCATTCAGCATATAAGTGTTCCTACTCACAATAGTAATCATACATTAGATCTTGTAATAACAAGGAAAGAAGAATTGATTGTTGACAGTTTTTCTGTTAGAGATCCAGTTATCTCCGATCACTTCGCGGTTCACTATAATTTGCTATTTGATGTCCCATGCAGTATAAAGAAGGAGGTAACTTATCGCAAGCTTCGTAATATTAACATTGATTTATTTTGTCAAGACCTAAAGAAGTCTACTCTATTTACATCTACTGTGTCTAATTTGTCTGAAGTGACAGATCAATATAATGACGTCTTATCTAATCTGGTAGATGCTCATGCACCCCTGCGCAAGCGTGTTATCACCCTACGCCCTTCTTCGCCATGGTACACGGACGAAATTACTGCACAGAAGGTAATTCGGCGTAAACTGGAGCGACGTTGGCGTCATTCCTTGCTAACTGTTGATAGACAACTGTACGCTAATCAATGTAGAAAAGTCAATGAGCTTGTTTTCACATCCAAAATGAATTACTATTCTACCTTGATTGAAGACAGCCAATCTGATCCAAAGTCGTTTTTCAGGATTGTTAACAAACTACTCCATCGTAACCTGGTTAGTCACCTGCCATCATGTGATTCAAGCGCGGATCTTGCTGACAAGTTTAGCTGCTTTTTTATGGATAAAATCACTGTTATCAGACAAAACCTGCGTTTACGTCATACGCCTTCTGAAGTCCTGGTGCAACATGGTGACAGTGGTAAATGCCAATCTGAATTCAATAACTTTACACCAATCACTGAAGAAATAATTTCTCGTCTTATTACTAAGATATCATCCAAGTCATGTATGCTCGACCCAATTCCTGCATGTTTACTCAAGAATTGCTTGGGTATTCTTTTCCCAATAATTACAATAATTGTTAACATCTCATTGGATACGGCTGTTATGCCTGACAGTATGAAAAAAGCAATTTTATATCCACTACTGAAAAAACTGGCTTGGACTATGAATTGTTTGCTAGCTTTAGACCAGTGTCCAATCTAAAGTTCATTTCAAAGACAATTGAAAAAGTTGTTGCGTCTCAACTACAAACGCATCTGGTTGAAAACAACCTAAATGAACTCTATCAGTCGGCATATAAACCATTCCATAGTACTGAGACTGCATTGGTTAGGGTACAAAATGATGTGCTTCGTGCTATCGATGATCGTTGTGATGTGATTCTCCTTCTTCTCGACTTATCTGCTGCCTTTGATACGGTTGATCACAGCATTTTATTGTCAAGATTGTCTACACGTTTTGGCATTGGAGGAAAAGCTCTGGATTGGTTCAAATCATACCTTAGCAACCGAACACAATCTGTTTGCATAGATGGTGTGTGCTCAATTGATAGGAATGTTGAATGTGGAGTTCCTCAGGGATCGGTACTTGGGCCCATTCTGTATCTACTCTATACATCTCCACTGGGTGACATCATGAGAAGGCATAACATGTCTTACCATATGTATGCAGATGACACGCAGTTGTACATCTCCGTTAAATCCTCTGCAAACGAAGATATGGTTAACGCAAAATGTATATTAGAATCTTGCGTTCGTGATATCGAGCTATGGATGGTTAACAACAATCTTAAGCTGAACAGTGAAAAGACAGAACTTCTACTCTTGAGCTCAAAATTTACACCACAACCATCTTTAGACTCGCTGACTATTGGTATTGACGTTATTTGCCCATCTGAGTCGGCGAGAAACATTGGTGTTATATTTGATAGTACTGTCTCGATGCATGATCATGTCAAAGCAATATGCAAGTCCTCCTTCTATCATCTAAGATCTATCAGCAAAATTAGACGTTACCTTAGTATTAATGCTGCCGAAATCCTCGTTCATGCTTTTATTACGACGAAACTAGATCATTGTAATTCTCTTCTTTATGGACTCCCTAACTACTTGATAAAGAAATTACAATCTGTTCAGAATGCCGCTGCACGCCTCATCACCTACACGCGAAAATACGAACATATAACTCCAATTCTTATTCAGCTCCATTGGTTACCAGTAGACCATCGAATTCAGTTCAAGATCTTACTGCTTGCTTACAAAGCACTTAATGGTCTAGCTCCATCTTATCTGCGAGACATTATTACAATTTATAAACCTAACAGACTGCTTCGATCGTCATCGTCAGTGCGCTTAGTGGTCCCAAGATACAATTTAAAGACCTATGGTTTCAGGGCTTTTTCAGTTGCAGCCCCTATGATGTGGAACAGGTTACCAGAAGATATTCGAGACAGTCCATCACTAGTTATTTTTAAGTCTAGATTGAAAACTTATTTCTTCAAACAAGCCTTTGAGTAACCTATAAGTATTTATTTTTATTTTACTAGGAAATTGTAAAGCGCTTAGAGCACTATGTATAAGCGCTATATAAGCTGTATATTATTATTATTTATTATTATTATTATTATACTAACCTTATTTCTTTTTTAACGCCTACACTAATCATGGCTAAATATTTCAGACATACAGTAATAATAATAAATAATAAAATGTTCTTATTAAACGCATTAAATTCGCGTCCCAATGCGTTTTACAAATTCTAATTACATAACTAGGTCCCAATGACAGTTCAAAGTTGTATGCTGTAATTAGTAGAATTATAATTATTTCACATATGAAATGTTAAAAACAGCAACATAACACACAATTAAGTGACAAGGCTAATGACATACAGGATTTTAGATTGCTTACTGATAAAGCTGCAGTAGAACTACAGTACATTATCATGAGGGCCGTAGTACAAGATGTTAATAGGGTGTCTGGCAGTGAAGTTCTCTAATGGTAGGGGATCGTTCTTGAGTCAATTGGGAATTACCCCTGCTACGGCCCTCGTATAATTATTGATGGTCAATACACTTATTGATCTTTATAATTTTAATCACAAGGTTGATAAAAGTGATAGTCGTCCAGGGATGTGCTCACACTGGGCAGCACCGGAGCTGGCGTGCCTGGTATAGTACACGCTGCCGCCCGGCATTAAGTAAAATTTTCAAATTCCCGTCGGAAGGTTTTTCAGTGTTGGTGTTGTACAGTATCGCGGACGCGTGTCAATCAACAGTCAACAATACTCTCAGTCTCGTGAGAACAGACAAAAATATATTCACGAAGCATTCTATATTTAGTTTACTTTCTAGGATACTGTAGTTATAAAAAGTAGAGTGCTGCGTAGACAGTGTTTTGAATATATAGCAAAGTGAAAAGGTGGTAAACTGCCAATAATTCAGTGACGAGATTGGCAGTTTACTTTACGGTTATAGTTGGCTTGGCACTGACAGTAGCTAGTGGAGTTAAATGTAGTTTTAGTTTACTCTAACTATTTACTAAGCCAGGTCTTGTGCCCTGCAAATCAAATAGCTAGATTGAACAGATCAGTTGACAATTACAAAATCTGAGACTGATTGAAGTTACAGGCATGTGATGTGAATGATATTGATTTGATTGTGTTAAATATTTCATCGGATATTTTGTTTTGTATTTAATTTCTACTGTTGTTCATGTATTTGATTTCACAACTAATTTCAAAAATTTAGACTTATATGTTACATTTTCTGACATCCAGAATTCTGTAAAATCTTCCCTCAAAATGCAGGAAATGGCATTTCAGAGCCTCTAGATTTCAAAATGTTCTCATGAGCACATCCCTTTCATCAGAGCGGCTGCCTTGCACCACTGAGGTCAAGAGTTTGAATCCTTCATTGGGATGCTTGGACGAACACGTGGAAAGAGTTCGTCAATACTCTGCAGAATGTCATAGTTTCATCTGGGTTCACCGCTCCCACAGGGAAAGTTCACAGGTTTGGTTAAATAGTTGGGGAACCAATGATAATACAAGACTGCAAATATAAATAGATAAGATTGATAATTAAAGGTACTGGGTCCTAGGTGCTGATGTAATCCCTATACCATAAATTGTCGACGTTATGAAGCACATTTGATCACGTTATGCACATGCTAATCTGTGCTATATAAATAGTAAATATTATTATTGAACTGTATAAAACCCATCGAACTCTATACAACACTGGAAGGTTGACTACCAGCAAAAAGTGCATGTCCTTACAAACACTAACAAGAGGCAGCAAAAAGTAATTTTATTAATAAAATACTTGCAAAATCAAACAGATTTTATAAATACTGTCAACTAGATGCTAACGTCCACCATGTCCGCCATGTTTTTCGTCACTTTTTGGTCTATGGCTTGACTGAAGTCGACCTTCCAGTGTTACATAGAGTTTGGTGGCTTGGACCCGGCATAATGTGCCATCTGGGGCATCCAAATACCTCCAAATCTTGGTTAATGTAATAAAGAATAAAGACTGGTAAAAAAGCACCAAAAGAATGTTAACATACTCGGTTCTGAGTTATCATACCTGTTGTCTTTTATGCCAATTCTGTGTTTTATACAACATATTTATATATAATTTTTCTAATTCTATAAAACCTTGACCCAAAAATGCAGGAAATTTCATTCAAAGATTCTAGATTTCAAAATACACAAATCATTCCCTCATACACCATGCTAAAGGTTTCCATCCAGCATACTGTAGGTGTTTGCTTATCAGGGTGTTGGCTGTATTCAGATATGTGTTTGAGAAATAACAAAATCTTTTGGAATTTCGAACAATTTTTATTCTATATTTTTGATACATTTTATATGAGCTCAAAATATTGAACAAGTTTTGCTGACACTGATAGAAACGAAATTATAAATAGTTTAATTACGTACATACAGTAGCACTTGTTCTCGAAGGCTGTAGTTTCTGTGAATACTGACATTACTGTGATGTTGTGTCCTTGCTTTGTCCAATGAAAATGTAACTCTGTGGACTATATCGATAGGAACTGCTCAATTTTTAGGAACTGATCAATTTTATCTTGTTGATCAGCGTCGGCTGCAGATTGGAATTGGTTGTCTATTTCTCTCGGTTGTATTCCCCCATCGTATGGGCTGGATTAAGATTCGTCGCCCATTATGAAAACGTCAATAAGACGGTAGTCAAATATTCTTTCGCCTCGAACTCGAAACATGTTTCATAAGTCCATAAAGCCCTTGTTTGTTGAGATGACATTTATTGCTCATTTGGCGGCAGTATTATCCTTTCGCCTCAAACATATTTCATAAGTCCACTGCACAAAGTCCATATATGTTGAGAAGAAATCGGTATACCGCAATGATTCCAATAAGCGCCCTCCTTCCAGTAAGCGCCCCTCTCGAATAAGCGCCCCCCCCCCCCCATCCTTCCTCTCGAAATCGATAAGACACGCATGAATATAAGTATAAAATCAACTGTTCTTCGACATTTTATTTGTCACAAATATGAAACTCGTCTTCTTCTCAGTGAGTTTTAACTTTGATTTCCATGTGAGAGCAAAGTTCTCTCAATCGACAGATCTCTCCTCCAAATCTTTTAGCCATGGCTCTAAAAAACGTAGTGTAAATCGGCACGTGGCCAACAAGTTGGTCATCAAGATCAATGATAAGTTCCAATAGCGTGTTCATTAGCTTTGTTATTTTGTCTTTCCTGTATGTCAGAGACTCTCCTATAAGTTTGGAGACCATAGTTTGCTTTGTAAACGTGGTGACCTCAAAAGCGAAGATCGCCGAACTGGAGCCGATTTGGTCACGAGATTTGAACCGTATGCGTTCCGTTTTCCTTTGGAACGCGTTCGAAACTCGTTCCGACATCGTTCGGAACGAGAATGGAACCCGTTCCGCACGCGTTCGGAACGGGTTCCGAACGCGTTCGGAACGCGTTACGAACGCGTTTTTCGTTAGGTTAATTCTGAGCAGTACCATCCCCCTATTATGATTTTTTTACAAAATAAGACAAACATGGAAAATAGTATTAGAGAAAATATTTTCACATCACTCATCAGATTCAATAGAGAATAATTAGATGAAATTTTATTTTAACATTATTTAGACTGGGCTTATCAGGGGTTGGGCGGAATCTGCCCGCGCGAAATATCTCCAAAACTTTTAGATGTATGCCAATGAAATTTTCACAGGTTGACGACATTGTAACACTGAATAAAAGTTACATTTTTGTTGTCATGGAAGAAATTGTGACGTCATTATGACGTCATCGGTCAAAAATTCGGATTTGAAGCCAGTTCAAAAAACGCTTTTTCTCAGGATTATTTCTTACTGTTCTGTTAACGTACATAAGTTATTATATCAATAAATATATTTATCTTAATCGATATGTTTTTATTTTTATTGTTTCTATTATAATGAACATTTTTGTCGCAATTTCGTGTTAGCAGGTGTTCAGGAATACTCTGTAACTTTTTTATATCATTTTTTTTTCAGCCGGTACTACCATAGCATAACTAGGAATAGCCGTAAAATTTTAGATTCGTACCAGTGTCCATTATTGAGATATCAGCATTTAAATTCAGTGCGGGCAGATTCCGCCCCCCCCCCCCCCCCCCCCCCCCCCCCCCCCCCCCCCCCCCCCCCCGCCAGTCTAGATAGGGTTAATTTTGTTGTTGTTGAAACATCCCAAAGCTTATATATAAGTCTAAGACCGACCGGAGTCGATGCATTTTATGTCAGAATTATAAATATGATGCATTGCAATGTCCGGCAGACTCAAAGAGACGTGGTGTTCGCGCTGGTTGTGAAACACTGGCAAGAAATATCCTTCAGTTTGAAAGAATGAAGTGCATATCATTCTAGACTGGATGAAAAAAGTGGCATAAAAGTTGCTATTCTGATTTTAACTCAACGAAGCTGAAAAGAGCCGAAAACAACACGAACTACCTCCTTATTAGTCAGTTAGCAGCAAGTGTACTGATTTCTTTAACACCAGCGCTGCCCGAACTGAGGACATTGTGAAACAATGATTGTTATGATCTGTGATGAGCATATATGCTCGTGTCCGAAAATGTACGTTTGTACTTCAAGACCTGAAACTCTTATCCAAATTCAGTGCAGGTTTCCTTAGAAGAATGTTATTATGCTAGCTGTTTAGTTTCACTCTATAAAAAGGCAAGTTCAGTACGTAACGAAGAGGCGCAAGAAAGCATCGTTCAACCCGACGGAATCGCAGTGGTAGAATTGGTCACTACATAGAAGATGCTCGAGCGACTGACACTGCTTTTTATGAGTTGTAAATGCTGTTTTAATATTTAACTAAAACTAGCTAAACAAATTCTTATCTGATATACATTAAGGCAAAGGAAAAAGCTTTTCAAAGGAAAAAGGAAAAAGCTTTTCAAAGGAAAAAGGAAAAAGCTTTTCAAACTACTTCTATATTGTTCGCTTTTATTTCTGTTACATATTGGGATACATTGAAACTATTTCCCCCTGGTTTCTCACCTTTTGATATAATTGTATTTAAAAATCATCATTCAAACTTCAGAGATTGTTAAAGTGACCAGATTGGAAAAAAACAACGAATCTACTTGGGAATCTAATTTCTCTTAGAATTTACTTGCTCGATGGAATTTACTTTCTGTTCAAGATGGCAGCCTTTTTCAAATTATTAACTCCAAAAATAACCAATTGTTTTGCACCATATAGCACCATATCCACAATTAATCAACACAACTAACTGCTTCTTTGTACCAAAGCTCTTGCTTTTAACTAAAATTTCACAATTGATGCAACACCCAACAGACTGATTACAAACAAAAAACTTTTATATTAAGATTTAGTAGTAGTATTTTGTAGTGAAAAGTGCGAGTTCTGAAAGCGAACAGTCTTCTTTACCTTAGCGGTGTGATATAGCTTGATTCAGATGAAACTCATTTTGATGATGCGATCGGCTACGATACTTCGGATGAACCACTCGCAACACATATAGAGGAACACGCAGAATACGAACGTGTCAGTGCAGTGGACGACTAACAGTTATCTGCTCGGTTTTCAGGTGAACAATTATTATTGGACACCTTTAATGGCAGACGTTGAACGAACGAAAACTATGGCAAAATAAACAGCTGGAAATTTCGAATCTGACTTTGTTACTTGGTTAGCATGTTCCCTTGACGCTATAATTTTAATAGAAACACGATTTTCCTTCATAGTGCCACTTTATAAGGCAAGAATCGCAGGCGATGACACTGAGTTGCGCAGTTGCAAAATGACGCGATGACTATATGACCATCACACATAGCGGTAAGTACAAAAAGGAGCATTCCCGAGAAAATGTTCCACTATTCTCTTGAATAAATCCACTGCATAACATTACACTAGGATAAGAAATAGCCCCGCTTAATCGCTGTGTGTAAACGTACATAAATGCGTTAAACTTGGAGTCAACATTCGTTGACTGCGAAGTGTCATCATCACCTCTGTAAAGACGATGGTTATCGAGAGTAATCCATGGAGAGTAATTGTTGTTTGGTATATGATGCATGAGAAATTACTAACAATTTTAACCTCGACATATGTCGGAAGAATGGGGAAGGGTATGGCCAAGGCTTTATCGACCACGAGGTCATTTACACGAAAATGACTTCGATATCGTGGACACGTGGAGATAGTGTTGGAAAATGCACAATGAATCCCGTAGTCAGCAACATGGTATATATGAGGGAGAACATTTTATTAGACATAGTGACTACAAGTCTATCGACTTGCTATCTTCGTGCTTGTGCTCTTTGTAAACAGTATCCATTAAAACTAATTTGCCAATTAAATTGACTACAGCGGCATGAGATCAAAGGAAACATTTCAATAAACATGTAAGGAGTCCCCCAAACGCTTTTTTCAAAAAAGTTGTCTTTTCGTCTAACACAAATCGTCTTGTAATGAGATTAATTGAATGATAATTGTCCCCTCGCCCGGCGCGAAGCGCCTGCAGAAGGCCGAAGGCCTGAGGGCGAGGGTGATAATATCGACCGGCGTTTAGTCCCTTATCACGCGAGATCCAAGTGGATCCCTATCTCGAAAGTAGTTTAATTTTATATATATATTGAAGATCAACGGCCCATGCTCGGCATCGGAATATTTGGCCCTGGTAACTAGATATGGTAAATAATAAATATCTGCATTTGAATTCGTGTTTTGTCGGGTTATACGGTGAATGAAGATTTGAGTTCAAAAAGATCGTGAAAAGGCAGTGAAAATGCAATATATCGTCGTCCGAAGATGTCAAGTTCGTAAATCAAGTTCGTAAATCAAGTTTTATACATGGCGTCAAAACTAAAGATTCTAAAGGTAAACCCGTTTTCAGTTTTTTAAACCTGTTAGTCAGTTACAAAGATAGTTTTTCAAACATGTCCGAGTATGTTATTCAGGCTTTTATTTGATGTATAGCATGATTTTCTTGCGTTAGTAGTTCAAAATATATCGTCGTCTGAATATCTAAAATATTTATACGGAGTTTGTCAATCCAATCCAAGCGTCGTCGCTTTTTTCAAGCTGTTAGGTATCAGTTACAAAAATATTTTTGTAGGTATGTCAGAGGCTGTTAATCAAGCTTTCATTAGATATGTAGAATGAGTTCTTAGAGTTAGTACTTCAAAATATATTGTGGTCGGAACATTTCACTTTTGGCATGTCGTCATGGCAACCGAAATTTAAAATTATTATAAGTCAGTTTTAGGGTTAGGATTTGGGTTAGGATTAGGATTAGGATTAATAAATAGGTTAGGATATTTTAGATTAGGATTAATAATAGGATTAGGGTTAGTGATTATTTTAATTTCGGTTTGTTGATATATCGAGAAAGCACCAATCAGACATCACAAAATCACTCTTTGCAGGGCTTTCGCTCAAAATTGAATAGTCCTTACATAAGATATACCAATAAATTATGTGCTTTATTATAATATTGCAGAATAACAAATGTTAATACAAATTTTGAATGGCAGATTTTATACTTTTATTTAAATTATCCATCACCATTGTTTCACTCGGTCACTTTGCAACCCCATCCACAATGGAATAATTGCAATGGTACTGGTGGTAAGGATGTAAAAAAGTACAGATTATAGCTGTATTTATACTGCAAGTCTATAGGACTAACCAGGACCAACCTGGCTGGATGCCACCTTGGCCTGGCTTACATTTTACTCACTTTAATAGTGTAAACATATACCATACTGGCTATAACAATCAGCATTTATGCTCATCTGATATTATGGCATATGCCCTTCTGGCCAATGGCTTAGTGTGTCTGTTTAATTTCACCTTTGTCCTGGATAGTAGGCCTGGACAGTGCCAGTCCTAGGCTTTCAATGTATATTTTACACAGCTTTTGAAGGATAAATACTGTATAATGTATAATTGGGTAGGTTAACACTCACTGTGTCAGGGGAACATGTTAGGATTAAACTAGCCTGTGAGCCGGCTCTCCGCGGGTTGGGGAGGGCGGGTCGCAGGCTATTTCATCCTGAATTAATATATATATGTATTGGTGAAATAATTAGATTAAGCAATATCGTTCTTTGTTGTTTTTTTGGGCTTTTGTCATTTCAATTTTTGAAATTGTGTTACCGGTACTTGAATACCATTGAAATACTGGTACATGAATGCGCATAATTATATAATATTAATAAAAGTTAAGAAACAGAAGTCTTCTAAAAGAATAAAAGGTGTATCAGACTTATCAATTTGGTCTAGGATAAATAGGTATGGAATCTTTTGGTATCTGCTACTAACAATTAGATAATAAGGAACATGCAGATTACATTATTACAGTAGGGTACATGTATCTGCTTATACTGACAATTAGACAATAAGGAACATGCAGATTACATTATTACAGTAGGGTACATGTTTCTGTTTATACTGACAATTAGGCAATAAGGAACATGCAGATTACATTATTACAGTAGGGTACATGTATGTACAAGGTTACGCAGTCTCGTGAATACAATTGTACTTTGAGTAAAATTATGAGTATGCCACTGTTACGGTACTGTAAACATGCATGTTGAAATTTATTATTAAAAGCATAACTGACATAATTAACTTTAATTATGTAATATATAATTAATAAAATTATTATTTAAATTAATAATTATTAAAATTAATTATTAATTTCAATAATCAATAATTACACAATTGGTTTCCAACCCTCCCTGCGAGACAATTGTGTTGGCAGACTTTCCCACTTGGGTTCTGTTCAGTACACTACCCACAAATTGCACCCAAAAAATAAGCAGTTTGAAAATCTGTTCAGTTTGGCAATATTAAAGCCTCAAACAGTAAGTGGGTGAGGGGTTGTTGCGTACACGTATTTCTAGTTATACATTGTAAATCAATACATATAGTCCACAATTAACCAAGCAGTGCTCGCACAACGCCTGCACTCAGAGATCATTACACGTCTTTACTATATAGCGACGTCAACTTACGCGCAGTGGAAGCTGTAGCGAAACAATTACTGTTAATAATTATATATTTATTATATATGTTGTCGGTGGAGTTTTTAAGCACCAAAAGTTAAATTGTTTACTTACCACGGTATTGACATTTTGTGAATTAATACGCTGTTGTTTCAATTGACTGGTACAATTAATACGTATTAATACGCTGTTGTTTCAGTACCTTTGTTTGTAATAAACATTAAAAAAATACTTGGGTTTGCAGTATATTCGTCCATTTTAAACAGATATATGGAGATGTCCATATTGTTCTCTTTAAAGACGCGCAGTTTAAACGGTATTTCCTTCAAACAGGTCTTCCCTTTGTTACTGCATAAAATTGCAGAAGCATGGGTCCTAGCATGCAAACATGATGCATGAACAAAGCGTTTTAACCTTTTGATAATTGCAGCATTAAAAAACAATGTTACGTCACTTTCCTATCAATGCTCTCTGAAATATCAACGATTTAATATTTCGCTGATTAAGTTTGTTCAAGTAGTTATGACATGATCATCCAAAATTTATAATGCTTATATAAAGACAAAGACAAACGAACAATACAATTTTGAATGGGATTCTTCACTATTCAAAACCTGTACTTTTAAAGGATAAAATATGGAATGTCGGTTTTTTTATTTCATAAACACTTTAAAGCAGATTAATTAAGATTCCATAGTGTTCTATTTCAGGGCACACAGATATGATTACAAGGTATTTCCTTCAAGCAGGTCATCCCTTTGTTACTGCATCAAATTCCACAAATGATTTGAGCACATTGTCTCAAATAATTAATGAATATCAGAAATAGGAAAATGAGATAGGTTCTCCTGGAACAAATTAAATATTACCCACAATTTATTTTATGCGAGGTTGTGTATTATGGCACGAGATATAGAAAACACACTGTTTACTCACAAACATCAATGAAATCGCATTATAATTCAATTTATTTTACTCTTGATTATGATTGGCTACGTTACATGCACCTGCAAATAACTGCGTACAAATACCAAGCTGCACATGCGCATTAGTGAGCAACGTTACTCTGCTGCAAATAATGCTCTGCTTCATGCCCATTAATACAATCGACAACTGTAAACATGGGTCGTTTTGCGGAGATGTCGAAAAAACAATTTATCGTGTCTGCTAGAACAATTAAAAAATGCCGAAAAACGAAAAAGGCAATTAAATGGCCATCAAGAAACTGTGCGAAAGCGTGCTGTTCAGCTTAACACGGTCAGATACACTAAGTAGTACGGCCATATACACTGCAGTAGCGGCAGCCAGGGTCTCATAGAGATAAAGAAGGTAAAATAAATCGAATGATAAAGCAATTATTGAACTCGGTTATCGCAAAATATCGCGATTTGTCAGTGGTGCACAGATCAATTATTTGCCTCCTCCTTTATTCGGCTTCGGCAACTGATTGATCTGCTCGCCGCTGACAAATCACGATACTTTGCTCAACCTCGTCCAATAATTGTTAACTATTACAAATCGAATACACTAAAATGTCGGTGTACTGATAAAATAGTGTGTAGCAGGTCTAACGTTTCGAGCGAAGGCCCTTCGTCACAGAGTGAAACGTAAAATGAAATGAAGACTGAATGAAACGTTTGTACGTCAAATAAGATGTGACAAAAACAAGCCAATCAGGTACGAAAAAAATAATAAATCATTAGCATCAATCATCACTACACAGGCCATACAAAGGAATGCTAATAAAGGTGAGGTGAAATAAAGAAAAAGACAACAAGGGAATTAAGTGAGAAGTGTTTTTTCTGCTCTTGCTACACAAAAACGGTGATTTCAGAAGGATTAAATAAAAGAAAATCAATGATTTTCAAATTTTTTCTAACATTTGTTAATCCAATGGGGATGAATTGTTCCAAGTTTGAAAATTATGCGTTTTTCTAGTGTTTTGTAGTAATCATTCCCACAGAAAATGGGTGAGAGGGCACCAATTACAGCTGAGGATACCCATGAGAAATGAACCGTTAAGACTTTAGCGCGAATTTCTCATTTGAATTGTTTCCAAAGGTGGTTTGAGGGCATGTGAAAGGGAGACATGAAAAGCAGTTAAATACATGTGCGTAAGGGTTGGGTAGGATAGCCGCGATGGATAAAATGGGATCGTATTTTCAAAGATTTAGTGGTCTCAAAATCTGCAAAGCCGGCAAAGACACAATAATTGTGAGTAAGCGATTGCATGATTATATAGTCTCGCTGGTTCGGGTGGGAGGAAGAAACGTTAACGTTATTTTTTAACGCTCTTAAAACGTGATAACTAAAGACCCTGAGACGAGATTGACTGCGACGTTGCAATTATCCTATGCGAGGTCCTGACGTTTGATCACAAATCATACCAGCGACATAAAAGCTAATTCTAACCATTGATATCCCACCCCGGCTGCAAGACAATTGTAATTGTAGCATCGCGTCAAATTATTTACTTCATCATGGTAACGTCGTACCGTAACTTTGTAAGGTAAACAGCGAAAGAGCCAATTCAGCTGAGGATGTAAGAATGGCCGGTAATTATAGCTAGAAGGATACGCAACATTGTGTACTTCTTCACATGCAAGTTACAGTGTAGATACCTATATGAATCTCAAGTTACTTGCGTGAAGTGCATCCTTTGTTGCGAAATCCACATAGCCGCGCTACCCCGTGGGTAAAAAACAAAAACGATTGTTCTAAATAGGATATATTATTCTAATCAAATGTCGATTAGAAAAAATATGGTTTTATTAGATTATTATATGATTTGATTTTGTCAAAATCATTTTTAACAAGTATTGTCTCGCGTTGCAGTGTCTTGATGTCTGCTGACGACACTGTGCTATATTTTGCTTCCAATAGTGTGAGTGAAATTGATGTTCTAAATCGACTCCTTACGATGGAGCACTCTCGAGCGCAGGCGTGCTCGGTCATGTTTATCTTAGATCTTGTAAATAAATGTTTAAATTAATGTACTGTAGCACAATTTTTAATTGATTACTTTACATTTAATATAGATAGGTCTTTAAGACGTACAAGGCAGAGTAATTTATTAGATGTCCCGAACGTTAAACTAGAGATGACTAAGAGATAATTTTATTACAATAGTTGCATTGTTTTTATTATAGTTAATTGTGATTCGAACACTTCGTATAACAGCTAGTTTTATTTTATTTATCTTTTTTGTATTACTAATTTTATATATTATCTTGATCTTTTACGTGATCAGATGTAATGTTCAGTTTATACTGTATGCTCCCATCGATAACAGTATTTATTTTAATACTGATTGGACTACCATAAAAAATAAAGTTTTTCCATTCCATTCTAACTATGGGTCGGTTTTCACGTTTCTGCAGCCTTGAAAATTGCTTTGTTGAGTTGCATTCATGTTATAGACCAGTATTCTAAGACTTCACTCACACTCAACCCATAAGTTGCGCTTCACTGAGTGACTCTCAAGTGGCGTTAGAATGTGAGCGAGAGTCGAGTGTGAAGTTTCACTTTTTTAGGGAGCAATCAAGCGACTAAAATATGTTTGATTTATATTCCATGAGATTACTCAAGTGAAACTTATTGAAGTATGACTTAAGCACGTTGAAGTCGTGAGAGATAGGAAGTTCGTCGAGTTGCAAGTATATGGTGCAAAATAGGCAATATTTTTCCCAGTTGGAAAAATCGATTCTAACAGAATTAGTTAGAAAATATACAGATATCCTAGAAGGCAAAAAGAATGACTACAAAACAATCAAAGTTAAAAACGACACATTGGAGACGTTAAGGGAAGAATTCAACAGCGCTCCGTCGAGATGACGTCAGCATCGATGTTTGTCCGCTTTTACCCACAATTATTGCGGCCATAACAAAAGAAAAAAGCTCATTTGCAATTATTTGTGAGTAAAATGTGGTTTGTTTGTCCGCTTTTTGAGCTATTAGTAGCAGCCAGACTCTACGCTATTCGCAGTCAGGTGTCAATACGCGAGAGTAGGGGAGAGGCTAAATTGACGGGCGGTGGGCAGTCAACAAGCAATCACGGGGAGGAAGCGGCAGCCGTTGCTGCGATAATTCCAGCGCAAGTCAACAGCCTAAATAATGTTTTTGATGATGACAATTATGAACTAGGTATGCTAATGTATATGTGAGTGACTATCACATTGCTTGTTTAATACGATTAAACGTGAACCTATGATGCTAATTTATGGATTGATTATCAATTGTTTATAGATGACGACAACGTAGAGGATTCACCTGGTAATACAGGTAAGCCTTGCTAATCATTACCACAGGAATCCGCGAGAACTGAGATGTTGCTTTGGATCCATCTTTCTACAAAAAGCCTCAAATGTACGCGGCGCAAGCCATATGTTCGGATATGCAAGCCAAACAAAACGAGGCAGAAATGGCTTTGTTAGCACTTAACAAATCAGATATAAAAATGCAGCATAAAAGGAAAATGGAGATACTTGACGCAGAGTTTGAATATTGGGACAGTATGAGGAAGAATATTAAAAGCACGCAGGAGCATCATTCACGTCCAAACACCCGCACAAGAAAGTGAATTAATATAATAAACACAATAATATATTATAATAATAATAAATGTCTTTATTGAAGATTTGAAACAAACGTTCAAATGTACAGTGAATCGTATATAAATTATAAATTAGAATCACATAAACCTAATAAATATTCACAAAATCCTTCTAAATCACACTTCATGTTCATGTTCTTATCATTTCTAAACATACTTGAAGAGGCATCTATTTACAAAGCAACGTTTAAATCTCTCAGTCCTAATTTTGGGTAGAATAAACGGATGGCCACGAGGTCTCAAAATTCTTGCCTTTTTATTCGGCAATAAATTATGCATGGGATTATCAGAATTCGTACTAATTTTATGCCAAAGTTTCCGATCGAATTTTTCCAGTAAATCAAGGGCTGGAGTTGTTGATTTAACATTACCAAATTTCTTTGCTCTATATTGCAACCTATCAATATTACTCAAATATTTTGTATAGCTCGCTACTCCCCAAACCTGTATCCCACCATACATAAATAATGACATTATGATTGAATTGAAAATAATATCCAATTCATCCGTGCCATAACCATGACTCTTACACACTCTCAAAATATACATCCTACTATTAGCCTTCTTCATCAATATCCTACAATGGTCATCCCAATTATTAGCATTATTACTAAAATGCACACCTAATAACTTAATACTTTCGTTTTGTTCAATTCCATGGACAGGAGGCGGAATATTCCTCTCTACTTTACGCTTAATCACCAGCTCTTTTGTCTTGTCAAGGTTGAGAGACATATTGTTGTGATGAGACCATTCTAAGATATTAGTAACTTCCGCCATTGCCGAATCATCACAACCGTTAGATGGAACACTGACTGTTATGTCATCAGCAAACTTGACAAGCATGGATTCACTGGAAGCCTGATAAATATCATTAACCATAATAGAAAAGAGTATTGGCTCCAATACTGTTCATTGGGGAACTCCTCTGTTAATGGGCAAAAAAGCACCAACTTATCCAGGGAAGCACACCCTTTGTGATCTATTATCAAGAAAACTAATCAACCAGTTAATAATATAAGGGTTAATTGATGTAGATTTCAACTTATTGCAGACAATAATATTATGAGACACCATGTCAAATGCCTTTGAAAAATCAAAAGACAACACTCTGACAAAGTCAAAATCTGTATCCAAACATTTCATCCAGAAATGTTTACTACGTAGTAAGGCCATGACAGAATTACACCCCTCCTTATATGTGAACAGATCCTTACCTATTAATGGTTTAAGGGGCTCCCTTATTTCCTGTTTCAAAACAATTCACTCAAAAAGCCGCATAATAACTGACGTAATATAAATAGGTCTTAATTGCTGAAACGACGTAGTAGGAATTTCTTTAGGTAATGGCGAAATGTTTGCAGTTTTCCAAAGATTGGGTACTACTTCTTGCTTCAATGAGCAATTAAATATATAAGTAATGGCAGGTGCTAATTCCTTTGAATATTCCGACCACACGGCCAACAAGGAATGTCATCAGGTCCCTTAGTTGTTTTCTTGAGGTATTTTGGCGCCTCAAATACAGTGTATTCTTCTACACTTGGGACCCTAATGTCATCCGCAATAACAACCAGGTCAGGTTCATTGTAATTAGGATCTGTATTAATTCCCAGGAAATACCCATTAACATCAACGATAGAAAATATAGAAAATATAGTCGTTTTTCCTCGTTCTACCAGTCATAACATTAACATTATTCCACCATTCCCTACAACCTGTTCTAAGCTTCTTTTTCTCAGACTTAACAGAATTAATTTGATTAGTACGTATAATCTCATTTATCTTAGGTTGCAATATATCAGCTGCAATACAACCATGCAATACATGCAACAATGTTGCAATACATCAGGTTGCAATACAAAAATGCCCTTATGCAAAAATTTGCGTCTACGATTAAGTAGGATCTTGAGTAAAGGCGAAAATACGGTGGATCATTAGATGAAACCTTTACTCGCTTCACTGGAAAACAAGAATCGAAAATGGGATATAGATTTGAATAAAAAACATTAATTGCAATTATTACATTGGGTTCATTCATCACCGGAGACCAGTTCACATTTTCAAGCAGATTAAACATTCGAGCCTTGCGATGATCCCTCACATCACGAATCTCAACCATAGTTCTTTCAGGAGGGCCATGTCTTAACTTCGCGTGTATGAAAACTCCAAGATGATCTGTTACAAAGAGACTCTTAGCACAGCAAACCTTTCCAAAATTCCATGGTACATTAGTTAAAAACTTATCCAAGTGCGGTTTTTCCTGGTAGGCAACTTAACCAATTGTGACAAATTTGTCTGTTGTTGAAGCTGTTGCAGGTTAAGTTGGTTGAGATCACCCGCTATTACAATTTCTGCTTTTGGAGATGTGGAGAGTATTTCATCACAGGCATGAATTAAAAAATCTATCAATCCAAATTAATTATACGTGGGTAATGGAGGGTGGAGCGAAGCGATCCAAATTAAATTGCCCGTACAGCCATATTTTATTTTTTCCCATAAGCATTCAAAGTTATTAGATGACAGGTCCAAACGTTCCATTTTCCAATCATTCCGACACATAATAGCAACACCTCCACCCTGTTTTCCAATTCTATCCTTACGAAGCAACGTAAAACCATCTGGAGTTACCAGATGATTAGGTATGCGCTCATTCAACCAAGACTCGTAGATAAAACAAACATCAATATAGTTTGTTCTAAGTTCTTCACGTAACCCTTCTATGGCAAACGGTTTCGCCAAAGATCGAGTATTAAGTACCAAAGGCATTTTGGGTACACCTTAGGTTGCGTGAGAGGCAATTTAACCAACTCAACGGAAGTTAAGTCACTCCTTGATAATTTGTCTTTCATATTTATTACGCGTTGCCGTCTGCATACACCGATAAAAATCGGAATTTTGCCGTAGTTTGGGACAGAATGAAATGTACTATATTCACTCATGGTAGGCAATTTCTTTAGTAGAATATGATTTCCAGCTCTCCTTCCTCTCAAGTTCTTAGAAGGCCAAACGACTTTAAATCAAACCATGTGCTCGGTGACAATGGCGGTTCCCGGTTTGAGTGGAGTGTACTAATGTATTAATGACAACATTGTTTTAAAAATAAATAAAGTGTTCATCACGTAAAATGTTGCTGTATCAGAGCTTGACGCACTGCGTTCCCCAAACGTCGTTCACCCGCGGCTGTATCATGATGCACTTCGTTCTCGACGGGCATATTGTGGGGCTCATCTAATGGCTAATTTCGCTTTCTTACAAAATTAAACAACACAGCTGTTGAAATTATGGTTTCCAATTTTGTACCAAGCGTTTGCGATAGACATGGAAACATCCTTTTCCATACGCTAAACATCCGAATGGTTAAATGTGAATGTGATCTAATACTAAGCAAGTGTGAGTGGCGACTCGTTAAGTGACTAGTTTCGCTGATTTAGTTTGAGTGCAGGGCACTCATTGAGGGTGCGTGTGAGTGATGTATTAGAATACAGGTGATAGTTTCAAAATAAAAGTTCTTAATTAGTTTGTGTCAACCGTTGTGCATTGCTGGTTTGTCTTTATGTTTCCGTACGATAACGAAGTGTTTGACATGCTTCGTTCAAAATTTGACGTAGTATTGCTAGGCAAATTAGCCAAGTCTTCTCAATTAAGAATGATAAATAAAACTTTATGCGGCGGTAATTAATCCGTTTCTTTCTTTAAGTTTTATACTTGTTACTATTGTAGTATCTCTTAAATTTTAGAGTTTTGAATTTTAGAATAACAAGACGCCCGCTAGGCGTTAACTCGGGCTACTTGAGCTAGTGGCTTGTTGAAGACATTGTAGGCAAATTATACATGTAATGATACAGCTGTCAGTGCAGGGCTGGTTAAATTTTCCATCATTGCAAACCCATAACATAGTGTTCGCCAACGGCTTTGATTATATGAAGGTGAGTTGGCTCAGTATCCTAGCTGCAGGCTTACTGAGAAGTCTG
The DNA here is from genome assembly GCA_035772405.1 of Chrysogorgia sp. JL179-B06. Classification (NCBI taxonomy): domain Eukaryota; kingdom Metazoa; phylum Cnidaria; class Anthozoa; order Scleralcyonacea; family Chrysogorgiidae; genus Chrysogorgia; species Chrysogorgia sp. JL179-B06. The sequence continues at coordinate 510,941 of JAYKKM010000361.1, read as the reverse complement.
CCCCGCCAAACGAGCCATCTTGTTTGCTGACCAATACAGCTCTAGCCAATAGGGTCAGCCTGGCAAGCGAGCCGGCCTGTATTCATCTAATAACAATTTATATGGTGAGTCCGGCAAACAGGTTCAGTTTCAGCAAGCATTAAATCAGATAATCTTTTTCTCAGTGTATAAGGCATAGCAATAAATCAAACCATTTAGCTCCAGTATAGCAAGGTGTCATAAGCTATTATAAAACAGTTTAAATAAATGTAATTCGAAATCTTTATTTCTTTGTAACATTTTATGCCAGTAAACATATTCATAATTTTATCATATTTATTTGAGAGGCTTCATACATATTAGGCTACTAGTGACTAGTCCAGTGGGCCAGCTAGCTAATTGTAATATCAAGACAGATTACTGTCTCGGTAAGCGAGCCAACTCGCTTTCCATGTAGTCAAGGTCAAAATTCAGTTAGAAAGGTATATATCTGGCTGTACAGACCAAGTAACAGTTTGCAAATGGCGTGCTTGTGAGTCAGTCTGTCAAGTGGGCTAGCCTCATGTAATATCAGGACAAAGTACTGATTTGGCAATAGCGAGCTAGCTTCATGCCTCCATCTACAACTACAGTACCGTAATCATGAATGCCAAAAATCAGTTTGAAAGTTGTGTATTTGTGGGGTTGAGGAACAATGGAAAGTACATGGCTGAACAGACCCATCACTGGTAAACCAGCAAACAATAACAAACTCTTTACTCCTCGATCTTGATAGTTGGTATGGGGGGTGTCAGAGATTTATATACTGTGTGTTCATTTGTAAGTATTTGTGTTTTATAATATGAACAATCGATACAAAGTTACTGATAACCCAGAACATTTTGGAGCTCCATTTAAGCTTACAGGTAAAATATCAAGTGAAATAGGGTTATTCAATTGCAACATATTGCATAGTCATCATAGACGAATTGATAACAACCAGCAAACTATAACAAACTCTTTACTCCTTGATCTTGATAGTTGGTATGGGTGTCAGAGATTTATATACTGTGTATTCGCATATAATAATATGAACAATCGATACAAACTTACTGATAACAACATTTTGGAGCCCCATTGAAACTTACAGGTAAAACATCAAGCAAGGTAAAATTCGATAGCAACATTGCATAGTCATAGTACTTGGTATATAATACATGAAACAATAAACTGTAGCATCGATTTTGTTTTGTATAACATAACAATAAACAATACAGGCAACAAAGCTTATAAAAATATTACAGTTACCTCAGAACAGCTAACATATTTCCATACAGCATTCATATGTTGAGTTTCATATTAAATTCTTAAACATTTAGAGACAAAAAGCGTATGGAAACAGATAATTTGGTCGAGCACAGGTTCTCAAAATCGTAGACCAACCCGTTTCGAAAGCGATCGGGATTGTGAGCGTATATAAGATCAAGATACTTGCCAGCCACATCAAAGATTTTCAGTGAAGAACACTCGAAGAAAGGTGACCAGACGAGTAAATCACAATGGCGCATGAATATATGCAGTGTCAATGATGCAGTGTTTCAGTTTCGTGAAGGTGAAAAGCCTGGGTTACGAGGTTGATCGGGATGATGCAATAATTGCCATTTCGCGACACGACAAAATAATAATAATAATAATAAACAGAGCCCATTTTAAGACTCGTGCTCCAAACACGGGCCCGAGTAATTAGGATTTTCTATAGTACACGTAATTAGTTACGTTATTCAGTTTTACTGCCATATATCTTTCTATGTGAAAGAAGGCATTACATTCAAACGACGCATGGATATTGAGAATGTTGAACCAGATCTAGAACATATTTGGATAGAGGTTGATGGACGTAATCGCCATAGCAAAATGTTACTAGGAGTTATCTACCGCTCCGAATCTATGGATAACTTTCATTCATGGATTGACAAAATTGAAAATCTACTCAGTCACTTAACCACAACTTGGGACGGACTCTTAGTTTTGACAGGTGATATGAATGTAGACTTGGGGAAACCAAATGCGACAAATGTTAAGCAGTATACCGATATGCTTGAGTCTTTTAATTTTTACCAGCATGTAAATAAACCGACACGAATAACATCAACTTCACTCAAACATTAATCGACCATATTATTAGCAATATGCCGAATCGCATTACGCATTGTGATGTACTACCCTGCCCTACCATTAGTGATCACGATGCACCATATGCCTGTATTAACGTGAGGGTTTGCAGGTTTTAACCTCGTTATAAGTTCCTGCGTAATGAGAAACGATTCAATGAACAGTTATTCAGAGGGGATTTCTCCATGTTACCACTTAACCTTGTGTATGGTATAGATGATCCAGATGAAAAGCTTGGCATTTTCACATCAATGTTTAAATCGTGCTTGGAAAATCATGCTCCTAGAAGCGTTATACAATAGTCTCAATGCTCTTACAACAATATATTCTTAAAGTTACTTATAAAACTAATTACAGTTTCATTACAAGATAAAGCCTATACTACATATATTACCACCATGAACAAAAAACTATTAATTTTAAAAAAGAAATTGGATGTAAGGTGGCGTATCGCGTGCATGTAACTTAACTCTTTCCTGACAGGCTGAAAACATCGAAAATTGAACCACCTCTTTGTTCTATTGATATCTCTTGGAATAACCATAACTGTTGCGAAAGCTATATATTTTCTGAAAGCCCAACAAACCGGCTTTTACTTGTGCTTTTAAATCTCCCGAACAAAACACATTATGTTAATATAAATTAGCATTAAATATCATAAATCAGGTTGAAAAAGTTACATTTTTCTAGAAAAGGCCATCTTGCACGCCCGCGTATCACTTGAAAACTCAAAATGCCACCAATCGCAGAGTTGTTTATGAAATCAAATCAAAATTGGCGTGGGAGTGGATCTCATCTTCCTGGCGCTTGTCGAATTTCAATTTTTAATCTTGCGTTACCGTGTGCCGTGTTTTTCGTTTGACGACTTTGCGGGTCTTCTACGACCCATTTTGACTGGGCCGGTCAGGAAAGAGTTAATTCAACTTACAGTAACTGATCCAATATGAAATATATTATACATTTTAATAAACACTATAAAATGTACTTAAAATCCTGGAAAGTGTTGTTTTTAGTGTTTTATATGACTTTTCCAAACCTTCAGAATTGTGTAATATCTTCCCCCAAAATGCAGGAAGTAGCATTTCAAAGACTCGATCTAGATTCCAAAATTTCAGCACGGAGGTAATGCTCCCGGACTCCCAAGCGCGCCTCCTTTACGAATCCTGGCTACGTCCTTGCTTCTCCCCCAAATGAAAAATCCTAGATAGAACACTGCTAGTGAGCTTAGTCACGAGTTCAGTACACACTATTGTGGTCTAATGGATACCATACATGTATATATGAGTTGGGAGACACAGGTTCAAATACTGGTCGGACCATCACTCACAGTCTTAAAATAATTGAGGAGAAAGTGCTGCCTTTGCAATAATATACCGTAGTTCTTATCTTTTATTGTTAATAGTAATAATATTTAATTATTTTGCAGGTTTAATTTATAGTTCATTGTTTGTAATTATCCGTAAATCTATTGTTCAGGACACCCATTGATACCAGCTTTTGCTGACGGGTTCTTTATCCTGATTAAATATTAGATGAATGAATGAAATGAATGAATCAGCTCAACTCAGTATACCAAACCTTTTACAAGCAGGGTCTGGCGGCAAGCGGAGATGAGGGGTACGAGGTTGGACAAATGACTTTTTTATGAGCTCCGCTGTTATACCATCGAGACCGATAAATCACAGTCACATGGAGGTAGAAAGGTCACAGCCTATACTGTGCCACCAAATTCAAACTAGAAGCTGTAAAGTTCGCGGAGGAATGTAATAGAAACCACCAAGCAGGGAAGAAGTTTAACGTTGACATGAAGAAAATAAGAGAATGACGACAAACAAGAGTAAACTAGAATCTGTTGGAAGTGCCGCGGGCAAGCGAAATAGCCTTGAGGGAGGAAGAAGAAAGCCTTTTGATTTATCTATTGAAGACGTCCTACTCGAATGGGTACATCAACGACGGGCTAATGGTCTATACGCGTGTCCAGAAAAATGATTAGAATTAGCAAAGCACGCTGCCTACATGAAGAAAAATGCAAGCAAACGGAAATTCGACCCACGTTCACCGCAAGCATTGGGTGGGTTCAGAAGTTTATGACCAGAAATGGTTTATCTATACGGCGCAAAACGACTCAATCTCAGAAGGATCCAGAGAAACTAATTGACAAACTGATATCTTATGTTTTACAAGTGCGACGACTGCGCAAAAAGTTTTCTTACGGAGACAGCGACATTATTACTGTACCTATGAATGATGCTTTAAAATACGACTGTTGATTCTATCGGCAAGAACACGATAAACATGAATACATCTGGCTATGAGAAGACGAAAGTGTCGCCTGCTTGACAGCAAAGGCAGATGGGACGAAACTTAAACCTTTCATTGTCTTTCCTGGAGCTAAAAGAGAGACTAAATTACTCAACGAAGAATTTAAAAGTAAATTCGTAGTTGCGTCATCTGCTAATGGTTGGATGAACGAGGAACTAACGCTTTCCTGTCTAAGAAATGTTTTGAGGAAGTTTGCATTCACGCGACGACTGTTAGCTTGGGATTCGTTCCTGTGCCATGTGATGGACACAGTAAGAGAAGAACTTGTATCATGCAAGATTGACACAGTAATAATCCCAGGAGGTTGTACCAAATACATACAGTACAAGCTCGAGATGCGATATGGAATAAGCCTTTCAAAGCAAAGGTAACGGAGCAATACGACGAGTGGATGACTGGTGAAGTCCATTCTTTCACAGCTGCTGGAAATATGCGTGGTGCTACCCGGAAATAGATTGTTAAGTGGATCCTGGAAGCGTGGGCTAATTTATATAGTACAATGATTGTGGCCTTATTCAAGAGCTGTGGACTGACTGTTGCTTTGGATGGATCGGAGGATGACCACATCCATCGCTTTAAGGAGAATCAGCCATGCCATTCTGGGCTAGCACAAATCAAAACTGTTCAACGTACTGTTACCCAAGCACGTGAACGTGACCATTTCGACGGAATAACAGAGTAGGACGTCGAGGATGCTGCGCCCGACAATCTTGTTATTGACGATGAACTTGCCATTGATTGAGGACAATTAGCTACATTATAAATATATAGCGGTATTTATTATATCTAGAACTAGGGTTTCAGTTTTTTATATACTTGTTATTGTTCTTATTAATGTTCTGCGTTCTTATGGAATCAGATTGCGGTGTTTTCTAAAAAATCAAATAAGCGCCTCCTCCCGAATAAGCGCTCCCTCTCGAATAAGCGCCCCCGGGCGCTTATTCGAATCATTACGCTACTCATTCGACGGCGACAAATCCCCAGATTTGTTTGTATATTTCATTATGGCGCGTGCGCAGTAGGACAATATTATGAAAACCTGTGGAGAAATTCGTTTCCTTCGAGATATCTGAAATATAAAGAACAAAATGGTGTAGGATTTACAACGTAAAACTACAATTTTAGAAACACCATACTATCTTACACAGATGTCTTAAACAAATTTTCCCACTGATATCAGTATCAAAGCCTTCTAAGTATCAAAATACTCGAACATTATTACGTTGCTGTACCCCCCGGATTTAATAAAAGTTTACACTAAAACTGAAATATTAAAAATAACTAATTAAGATTATTAATAGATAAAAATTGAAAATAATTAATTGAAAAATGATAATAATAATGATAATAATAATGGAAACTTTATTAATATAATTTTTTCTTATATATTTACAATTGCAAATCTCACTTCTTGAGGTAATTTACAATTGGCTAACTTGAATCACATATGATTATATACAGTATTAATTTTTTTTAAACAACAGAAACAAATTTATAATTAAACATTTAGTGGTTCAGGTTGGTCCATTCTTTGTTTCTACAACAGAAGATATAATACGTCGTTCTAATGGCGATAGAGATCATGTTTTGGATGTAGTATTGTTGATGTTTGTTATCAAGTCCTAAATCATTTAACATTTCAATAAAAGTATGGCATTCTTTATCGAAAATTCCGAGTGAGCTGATGGAGAGATCAACACATTTAACACTTGTGAAGTCCTCATTCTGCTTTCTTACTAGATTTTTGTACTTAGCTTTCTTCCGGTTAACGTTGTTGGTAAGGTTAGACTCAAATCCTTCGGTAAGTTCAACGATGTAAAGCTAGGTCGTTGTTTGAAGTGGAAAGAAGTAAATCTGGGCGTTGTTCGTCTCCAGTTATAACTGAGGGGCTTTCAAATCCAGCAAGATCAACGAACAGGTTACATCCGTCTATAGATTGAAATTTTTTTAATAATAATAATAATAATAATAATAATAATAATAATAATAATAATAAAAGACGTATTGGGAGCATCATTATACAATAGTCTCAATGCTCTTACAACAATGTATTCTTAATTTTACTTATAAAACTTATTACAGTTTCATTATAAAAATGTGTGGATATATCTATATATATATATATATCTATATATATAATAATTAATAAATAATAAATAATAAATAATTAATAATTAATAATTAATAATAAATAATTAATAATTTATTTATTTATTAGTGATTAATAATTTATTAATAATTAATTTAATTATATCTGTCAATTGGGGGCGAAACCCCTGTTTTTCTCTCCGATCCACCTGTCACTTTTACCTTTTTTTTCTTCTGCTCGTTACTTTGTTATTTATGTGTAATTTTAATTTTGTGGCGAATGCAATAAAGAAATAAATAAATAAAACTAGTAATATCAGTTGTTTGCTTCAAAAGAGATGGCGAAGCGTTCCAAAGTTTAGGTGCAGCTACTCCAAAGGATGCATCCAACTTATTATAGCTAATTTATATATCGGCTGTTAAATATGTTTTCCGCTATAAATAGTGAAATGCATAGAGTGCAGGGTGATTTAGATCGATTTCCCGAATGCGACTTCAGGGAATATTGCGATTGGAACTAAAGGATCCAATATCTCAAGAACAATGATTTTGATTGATTTTTATATTTATTTAACTAAAAGAAATACTGAGCATCCAAAATCAACATCTGTATAACAAAAATTTCCCTATAACTTAGCAACACCAACGCCTGGTTTGAGCCATCATCGTCATGCTAATACTGAGCATTTGATTTATTTAGACCATTTATATAGCCTACGAAGTGAGGAGTCAAGCTAATTAATTGTGGCATATTTTAGGATCACCATCCAGCATAGGATTTCAGTTACGTACGAAAATTACAATCATCCCCAGGCCAGCGGGCAGGGTACCATTTCTCACCGAAATTATATTTAAATAATAGAATACGTATGCCCGGGTCTCTATAACGTGATCGAAACCCGAGTGACGTAATAAAAACACGAGAGACGTGTAGGGAGAAGCACGAGCCGCCGAGGCGAGTGCTTTCCCAACTTCTCGAGTGTTTTTATTACTTCACGAGGTTTCGATCACGTTATAGAGACCCAAGCAAACGTATTCTATTATTTTTATAAAATAATTGAGAAACAATTGCTTATACTTTAAATAATTACGATATATAACTGTTCAGCAGGCCACGGCGCATACGTAACATGTTTTGTAAACCGGTTTAACCAGTTCTTCGCGAGCCGGAAAACTACTGAGACTACTGAGACGGGTTTTGTTGTTTTAAGTACCTTTGAGTGCCAAGAAGTCAAGTTTTCGTATAGTTTCGCAAATCGTGTAGGTTAATTTGTAAGACAATAAAGGCTTTCTATTATTTGTATTAATTGTGGTATCGTTATCGACTTATAACTCGAACAATAACGCTTTTGATTTTGATTTAATGCAAATTCTCATTAGTTACTGACGTCATTCCTGTCTCCGTAGCCTGATCGAGATCGGCAAGCTGACCAATCACAGCGTGCGTAGAGTAAAATTATTTTATAAAGCCTGATCGAGACCGGCAAGCTGACCAATCACAGCGTGCGTAGAGTAAAATTATTTTATAAATATCTATTAAATCTTTCCTGCCCGGCTCATTGAAAATTGCTTGTAAAAGACTGATGAAGTCGTGAATCAAAAACACGACACACGGTAATGTAAGATTTAAAACTTGAAAATCGACAAACGCCAGGCACACCAAATCCACTAACATGCCAAGTTGCAATTGATTTCTTAAAAAACTCTGCGATTGGTGGCATTTTTAATTTTCGTGATGCTATACACGCGCGTGCAAGATGGGCTTTTCTAAAAAAATGAAAGTTTTTCAACATAAAATATGATAATAATTAATGCTAATTTATATTAACATAGCGTGTCTTGTTCAGGAAATTTAAAAGCACAGATAAAAGACGGTTTATCGAGCTTTCAGAAAATGTATAGCTTTCGCAACAGCTATGTTATTTCCAAAGATATCAATAGAACAAATCGAGTTTAGTCAATTTTGGATGTTTTTCAGCCTGACAGGAAGGGGTTAAAGCAGATAGATGAGCACAGGGTCCTGATTTCCGATAACGCAGTCGATGTTTTGGCAATAAACGAGACGATGCTTGATTCTGCTATATATATTATATATATATATATATATATATATATATATATATATATATATATATATAGAGAGAGAGAGAGAGAGATCTTGTGTTTGTGTTTCGAGAGTGCTCGATACCATCGGTAGAGCAAATATTTTGAATAACTGGATACAACAAATAAACTAATGTCGAAAGTGTAACCGTGTCCAGTTATTATATATATATATATATATATATATATATATATATATATATATATATATATATATGTGAATAAATAAACGATAAATACAGGTAAAGGGTGCTCAATACAATCAATATGTAGAGCAAATAATAATAATTGGAGTCGGAGAATAAAGACAGGTCTACATGTTAACTCTACAAATCTGTTTCATGAGGTAATAATACCTCACTCATCAGGAGTTTAATCACTGTACATGTTGATCTGAAAACAAGCGCTTTAATAGCTATGTATTTACATAAACGTCTATGTATTTACATAATGTCTTGTTGCTATGAATGGATATCAACTAATTATTACACTGTAGTGCCTTTTTCTATGCCTGCAGGATGAGACGAGTTCTTTCCTTTTGTTCAAAGTGCAGCGGTGCGGTTGGCAAATGATAAACTTCTCGTTTTGGCATCTCTTACTTGAACTGCTATAAGGCTTAGAGCGTGATATAATTTGCCATGTAATATCGTGTTCGATGTTGTTGTCTTTAAGGGACCAGACATGCTTACTGAGTTCTGTCGAGTTTCTGGATGACTTGTTGCGGAATGATGCGATGTGGTTTCTGTAACGGGTCTTAAAATCATTTCCGGTAGTGAGTCCGACGTATGTCTCGCATTCATTGTTGTCCTTGCGTGTTGCTCTTGCTTGGTAAATTACGGCAGTTTGCAGACATTTCCCATCTAAGGGGCATGTGTTTTTGCGCGGCAGTTGCATAATTTGGTGGTATTATTTTCGAGGTCAGTATAGTCATATATATATATATATATATATATATATATATATATATATATATATATATATATATATATATATATATATATATATATATATATATATATATATATATATATACATGTGTAAGGATTGGCACTAGCTCTTAACCAATCAGATTGCAGTACGTATTTGAATTGACCAATCAGAGAAAAGAGTATCTCAAGTTTTTCAGGGGGGTCTTAAAATTTCTCCAACAGTGTTGGTTATCCTAATATTATCCACAATCAGGGGGGAAAGTCAATTCAAATAATACTTATGTTGCAATCTGATAGGTTGTCGAGCTAATGCCAATCGCTTACACATGAAGATGTTGTAGTTGTCTTTTGGTCGGGAAGGAAACATGTCCGCCACACTATTTGTTGTTTTCTTGTTGAAATTGTTTTAAAGTTATTGTAAAAATAATTATTGAAAAAAAAAATAGTGTTGATGTTAACTATTTTGAAAAAAATAAAGATATTGTGACTAGTATTTAATTAAAAAAAAATGAATTGTGTTTTTGGAAAAGTATTTTGAAAAAAAAAAGAAAGAAATGATGTTGAAATATTTTGAAAATAGAAATGTTGAATTGTATTTTATAAAAAAAAATGATAAGTGATTTTGTGGAAAAAAGTATTACAAAAAAAATAAAAAAATGAGAGAGCGTCGGAGATGTTATCCCGCCAACGACCAAAGTTGTAATGAGGCGGTGTGTAGTTATTCCGGAAGTAAATGGGGTATTATTTTTTGTAAAAGGATTTTGGAAAGAAAAAAAGGCGTTTCCGGAAGTAGATATACGTTCAGCTTTATATAAGGAAGATCAATAAATGATTTTTTAGAGAAGAAATGGCAGGAGCAATAAAAATAATGGATACAGTAAATCTATTTGTGATAAGAGCTAATCATGTTAACGTGTTATTCAAAAAGCTTTCTTTGATTAATTTTGAAGAAAATGATGATGAGATTTATTGTGAAGTAATTCGATTTAAAAAATAGAATCATGAAATGTGTCGTTTGATTGTACGCACAGCTGAAAAAACAAGAATATGTTGCAGGTGCGGTTGCAATATCAAGATGAGATGCAAGTAACAGATCTTAACCCTGATGAGGCACCTTGGTTTAATAATGGAATAATTTTTCAAATAAAAATATGAAACCATCATTATATAAAGAAGCATGAAATCAAATATATCGATCAGAATCATGGCTGAATCAAATGTTGAAGTAATAGATCTTTTTTGTCTTAAAATGTTTAAGGATGTTTGTTTAGCTCGTGATTGCAAGGATTCTAAGTTTTATGCTGTGGATTATATGCAAGAGCATCCTATTCATTTTGGTGTTTATCTTCGAGTGTTAATAGTAAAAGATCTCAATCCAGAGTCATATCTCAATACGGAGCTGGAAGTATCTTCAAATTATTTTCTTGCAATAATTGATCGAAAAACCGAGATCAATTTGGAAGAAGAAGTATATTTTGATTCAACGGGTACATTACGAAATATCTCATAGAAAAAAAAACAGAAGAAGATTGCAGTGGTAAATTGGTTTTGTATGTTTATATAAGAAGATGTAAGCATTGGAGAGTGTTAGAGATTTTAAGAGTGTTAGATTCTAATACAGATTTTGTGTAAAGACAAGAGTTTGAGAAAAAATGAAGGATCATATTTTTACATTTATGGAGGATAAAATGTATTTTACAAAAAGAAAACCATTACCGAATCAAGATAAAACTCTTTATTGTCTAAATGATGATTTTATTGCTACTTTAGAACATGTTGAAATTGTGTTGGTAAAATGTGAAAAAATTCCTTTGTTACGTCCTAATTATCTTCCCAAGCTTCAATTTTATAAACTATTATTCCTATGTGATTTACCAGCGCTTGGTCGTCAGTATGTATATATTTATTCGCAAATAGATCAATCGAACAATATTGGAAAAGGTGTTAAAAGTATAACTGATTGTTATATATATAAATGATGTACGCATAAGAGTTTTTGAGAAAAAATGACGTTCAGAATAAAGATGAAGGATCACATATTTTTTGTATGGAAGATGGAACATATTTTTTAAAAAGAAAATTGCCACCGAAGAATCAAGGTAAACCCTTGTTTTGTACAAATGAAGATTTTATTGCTGTTTTAGGACGTGTTCAACTAGTGTTGGTAAAATGTTAAAAAGTTCTTACATTACCATTCATTTATCAACTTTATAAACTATTATTCCTATGTGATTTACCTGATGGTCGTCAGTACGTATATATCTATTCGCGAATAGATCAATCGGAGAATATTGGAAAATTTGTTAGAAATATAGTTGTTTGTCATATGATTGATGATATATAATATTTTTTGATGTGGAATTGGAAAAAAATTAAAAGTATTTTTTGTGAAATCAGTGCATTCAAAAAGGATCAACTAAGGGGGTGTAAAATCATTTTGGACTGTATGCTGCTACAGGATGTACATGCCCCGACGGAAGACTTGGTCATTTCTTTGTCGTGGTGAAGAAAGGGCTAATAAATTGTTTGAGGAAGCGAAATTAAGGGGGACTCCTTCTTGTAAATTTAAATTGGATAAAATTTCGTTTTTCGAATGCAGTCGTGAAACTGTAGATGAAAGTAACGGATATATTCAAGGTGTGGTTATACATAAAGAAGCAGCGCGGGGTATTTGGGATAATATAATACCCTACTGTGGAGAGATTGTTCGATCCTATGCTGAAGATTTCTACCATCGTAAGGGTAGAACCTATGATCCCTTTACATTTATTCGATATGGAAAACGTCGTGGAAAATTGGGGAAAATATGGAGTCGCGAAAGATCTTTGAAATTAGCAAAATATAAAAGAGAATGGAGAAAAAAAACGTTTTGGTACATGTGAAAGAAGAAGAAGTTACAAACATTTGACTTTAATTCCTTTACATGAATAAACATATAAATATATATCTGTTTGAATAAAACATTTTATTACAACAAAAATAGACTGTATTCTAAAAAAAGGAAACTGAAGAAAAAAATGATAATAAATATAAAAGGAAAAATAAAATATTTTTTTCAAAAAAATTAAGTTGTTGAAAATGTTAAAAAAACATGGCAAGAAGAAGATATAGAAGCAGGAGGGGGTTATCCTTAGAAAACAAAAACAAAAAGGTGGTAGTGTTCTAAATTTTTTAGGACCTTTAGGTCAAATAGTTGGAAATCAATTGGGATTAGGTATTAGAAAAAGAAAAAGAAAACAAAAAGGAGGTTTTATTGCTTCCTTTTTACCTAAAAGTTATAGAAAGCGCAAGTATATTTAAAAAAAAAATGGTAAGGAGTGTTACCTAGTATTTTTGGATTGTAATTGTTTACTTTGAATATATTGAAATTTTAGTCCTTTTTTTACACAATATAAATATGAACACCAAATTATATAAATATGATCCAAAAAAAAATCTAATCATTCGAGCATAAGAATGTCTTCTAACACACCTATGCTCTGTGCACCTCAACATCTTGTAAAAAAAATGAAAAATGTCAAAGTGGTGTTACTAGAATGTACAAAAGTTCCGCTTCTACATCCTGAGGAGAATGTGATATGAAGGATGGTGAAAAGTATATATATTCTTATTTGCAAGACGATCATTCAGATAAACTTGGAGAGCTCATTGATTTTACGGAAGAAATTTTTAAGATAAATGAATAAACAAGACAATCATATGTTGTTCTGTACACCTGAAGATGTAGTAAAAAGTTTGGGAAATGTAAGGTTAATAAGATGTGATAAAGTTACTATATTCCCGCTTGAGGATAGTGTTCCATTTTATAAATTAGTATTTCATTGTAAGAGTGAAAAGGAGGATGAAAAGGTTCTATATACCTACACACGTTTTGATCAAACGTTGAATATTGGAAAGTTTGTGAAATTTAAAGACAACATAAATACTGCGACATTTGTATAAAAAGACATTCAGCTGTTACGAGAGATGGAGAAAGAGATTCCTTCATTCATACTACCTCAAGATATTGTAAAAGTTGTGGGTGACGATGGAGATCCCTTAATTTAATTAAAATGTGAAAAAATAAACACCATTGGGAAAAATGGTGATTTTTTTCTATACAAAATATTATTACAAAATGATAAAATCGACGGGGTTCCAAAGTATATATATATATACCTATTCATCAAATGATCAGATAAACCTGATTGGAACTGCAGTTAGATTTTAAAAAAGACAAGTCAAGACTTAAAGAGAAACAATGAATCAGTACCAAGAAGAAATGCACATGATACAATTTAAAGAAGAAGTATGTACTCCACAAGCAAAATTACGTTTATTAGACTCTATACCTCTTCCAAAAACAGAATCCAATCGTATAATTCCAGAATTGCAAATGTATCGTTTATATTTTAAAGATGAAAGTCATGGATGTTATTATACGACAAGATTTGATTTATCAATGGTACGTTTATTGGGTAAAAATGTACGTCTTACCGATCAATATTTACACAGGACGAAAATCGCACCCTTAATATGCTATTAAAGTAGGATTAATGGCGTATTTTATACGTGTTTAATTGCACTTAATGCGATATATTAAAGACACTAAAGGTGCCTTCTAACACCTTTAGTCTGTTGTATCAAGTGTATTAACGACGGGTTTAGTACCGATATACTAAAGTTCGATTAAAGGGTATTAAGTGTGCATTTAATTTAGGAGATTAGAGACTCATTAAAGAGGTTTAAGGATGTATTTAATCGCCTTTAATGTCGGTAGAATTGTTGATTAAAGACGAATTGAATCATACAAAGATTTGTTGCTTAAAGGGTATTAAAGGTGAATTTATGCCGTTGATTAAAGACAGCTTAAAGCGATATAAAGAATAAATTAATCACCTTTAATGCATTGATTAAACTTTGTGTAAGTGCTATTTTAACCCTCTTTGGTCGCGCTATTATATTTGCAATAACCTGCATGACTCGTGACGTTAGGTTTTATTGTACTTTTGAACATGTCGATTTTGTGTAATATCTTCTGACCATATTAATATATTCATAAATACAAAAACTCCACCTTGCTCGACTCAAGGGTCATGCTGCACAGATAACATAAAACATGCAACAAAACGATAATTTATAATGACGAAATGCAACATTAACTCAAATATACAACACGCGTTCATTTTTAAAATACATTTATTATAACAAATACCTGAATATGTACAAATATGAAACTAAAATACATTTTACATAAATTAGTCGTTATTCGCGTAACTGCATGAAACATTGAGTTTAACGATTAAATTTTACAATAACAATAAAGATGCATAAGGGTCTTTAGCTTTCAGTAAATACGAACCTAAAATGATCACGTTTTGTGATTGGCTTTCTAAGACAAAAGCAGGGGACAAAAGTGACTAGTGTTTGTGCTCGTTCTTTAGAAAATTTATTCTATAGTTATATTGTTATAATAAACGAATCACAAAACCTGTTCATATAGGTTCGTGGCGACCCTTAGCTTTCGAATGATACCTTTTAAAATTGTGCCGTCAGAAGTATTCCTCTACTTGGATGAATGCCATTTAATTTAGAGCGGAAATATTTAGTAGAAGAGTATATATTTGGTCTTTTCTGAATATAAAATAGGCACTATCGAAAACTGAAAGCTCGTTTTATTGCTATGTCAAAAGTGAATCGTTTATAAACTCTCAATATTAAGCGCAAATAAACCTGTTAAATAAATTGCGTACTCGTCTATATGTAACATATTTAGCTGTCAGAAATTGTGTTGCTAATTTACGCATACAAAGTTAAAAGCCAAGGCTAAAACTAAACGGTCAAAGCCAAGCGAATATAGTGCAATTTCCTTAAATCTTTTAGCTCCTAACTGCAAGCTTTCCCATGTATTTCAATTAAATGAAGAATTTTGGTAACTTAAAACTTATCTCTTCTACAGTACTTTTCGCACTTGGCTTAATTTTAATGCATTTAGCTGCAAATAACACATGCAGAAAGTTAAAACATCGCTTAAAAATGAATAAAGTGTGTGTATAAAGAAGCCCATCAGTAATTAAGTTTTCTATAACAAACAGTTCAGAATTATAGATCACCGAGAGACATTTAGATCCACAGCTGCATCATCATCTGGGCGTTCCCTGCACTGGCGGATTTGTGGACACATTTGCGACTTGCGCTGGTGGGTTTTCAACAAAACATGTCCAATCTGGACAGTTGGCTGGTTTCGGCTTACTCGATGGTTCCCCTTGTTCCCTTGGTACCATAACTATTTTCGATAGTCCAGGCAGTGATTCTTGATGACTCCTATCGAGCTTTTTCTTTGCCCGCCTTAGTTCTCTGCTTTCCCAGGAAAGCTTTCGCACGTTGTAATGCTTAACCCTACGGGTTTCTTCGTCCATCTCGCTTTCGTCGGATGACATGTACTCCATCCTGAGGACATCTGCCACCTTTGCCACTTTCTCCAGGCTCCAGTTTACTTTATTGAGGTGTTTCAATCTTCTTGCCAGTTTCTAAAAATAAATACAGACAATATTAGCATCATTCAAGTTTTTACCCATCATCTGCCAACGAACTTTGAAACTTATTGGTATACAATATATATAAAATGCAAGATTTTCTAACTTTAACCTTCAGTGAAATATATTTCAGATGAAATATATTTCAGATGAAATATATGTATGTTATTTACCGGTTTGGAGGTCCGTATGGAGAAATATTTCCCGAGGTCTCAAAAACGGCCCGAGGTCTCAAAAACGGCCCGAGGCCGCAGGCCGAGGGACGTTTTTGAGACCAAGGGAAATATTTCTCAATACGGACCGACCAAAACGGTAAATAATTTATTTATTTTTTTCCTTAATATCCTGGCTTGTTTTTTTTGGTCGTCATCAGTATTTCTAGTCAGTGGACAAAAAAGAAAAGTCTGTGCTTTTTGTTCATCAAAGGAAATTGAGAGTTAAGTCTCTATCCTGATAAAAATATGTCTTTATATGTCTTTCACTATGTTCAATCTCGTTTGAGTTCATTTTCAAATGTTTTTAGAATATTTTACGGCTTATAAAATGCGTTTGCATTTAAAACTGAAATTATGTCGAGCGGTTCGTATCTCACACGGTCCGTATCTCACAGGGACCGCTCGTTAGCCAATCAGAAAGCAGGATTTGGTAGGATACGGACCGGAAAAAATAAAGTAAGGGATGTTGCAATTTTAAAATTAGAAAATCTTGCTGTGAAAAAACAGGCATCTTCTTAGATCTTGACTAAAAGTACACAAGAGTGATCACGAATGACCACGAATGTCCACGAGTGCTATTTTCATGTTTGGTCGCAGGGTTTTCTCAGTGCCCGCACTCCCATCCCGGTACCATGTTGGGATACTCGCAGCTGAGAATCTTGAAGTAATCATATGTCTGAGCTAAATACAAATCCCAAATATATCTCTAATCCTAACACTTTCCCTAATCCTAACCGAAAGCCTAACCCCGCGCCCTTCTCGCCCAAAAAACGTCTTTTTCGCCCAAAACGCCTGTGGAGTAGGAACCTTAATAGCAGGCTTAAACTAACTGAACTCATACAATAAATAAATAAATATATAATTACTTTCTGATTTGAAACTTAGTTAGAAATTATTTTCAAATCAACAAGTGATTTGAAAAGAATACACCTTTAATTATTTTACTGAGTGGGTTTCTTTTTTTTATTCACAGTGTATAAGAAAAGTCTTGTCAGCGATAGACGTTATAAATACTTGTATTCAGCATATTGATCTGGCATTAGGTATCTTTATGGACCTGTATATAGCTCTAAATTATATATACTATAGGCCTGTACTGTATATTGGTATAATATGGGCATACCTGTATAGTGGGTTCTTGATATTACATCAAGTTGGTTTTTTTTGCGTGCGAAACATGAAGGTTTTGGTTAGATGAGATACTCCCAGTTTAAGCTTGAGATTAATGTTGGAGATAGATTTGGGATTTGGATTTAGTTCAGACATATGATTACGTCAAGATTCTCAACTGCGAGTATCCCATCTCCGCGAACAAACATGAAAATAGCACTCGTGGTCATTCGAGGTCACTCGTGGTAATTTGTGGTCACTCGTGTGTACTTTTAGTCAAGATCGTCGTCTTAAGCCAATGCATGCAATTCGAATTTCTAGCTAAACAGTTCAGAATTATAGTTCACCGAGAGACGTTTAGATCCACAGCTAATGCATGCAATTCGAATTTATAGCCCTTCTTCTAATGAAACAGAGTATTGTCAAATTAAGTGATAGTGGAAAATGATACTGTAAATTATTAAGGCATGACGGTGAGCATTATAAACTAAATAATACACCTCCTCCTTTCTGCTTCTCCTCCTGCAAGTACGAACATGCTTCTCTTCTTGTCCACTGGCAACTCTCTTCTCCCTCGACTTACACGACTTATGGTATCTCTTGAATGCTTCTAAAAATAAAACATAAAACGTAACTATCACTTTCCGAGTTTACTTTTATGCAAAGGCATAAAATGCCGGATACAGTATAGTTAATGGGCTGTTTAAAAAAATGGGAAAATTATAGCTGTGTCCTGTCATAGAATTACGTTAATCTAATAGCGAGCAAAAGGTCTGCAACTAGTAACAGATCAGAGTATAAATTCAATTCGTTATAATCGCTTGTTTCTTATTTTTCCTTTATGAAACTGGTTGACATTTTGTAATGATGTTTAGATGAAAGCAAATGCCATGCCAACTTTGATAGCAAAATAAAATTTATTTCGCAAGATAATGAGTATAGCTTTAATCTATTTGACAACTAGTCCCAGTCCTGTTCAGTGCTATCAGATCACTGGAAGTATTTGCATTTTCATATCATTGTTTTCCATGAAAAGCTGAGATTTAGCAAACATACACGATTTGTACTGTACCTGTTCCACCCTTATACCAAGTGTACAATGATGGACATGTAATATTTGTATAAAGTTTATTTTGATACCTATGTCAAAACTACACGTAAACTAACTTTGCCTATAATTAAATGTTTAACCATTTGTGAACTAGACCGTTGACTGGCTGTTATTTTAACTTTGTAATGGGGGCAGGGGTTCAGTTTGGAGAATTTACAATTTTATTACTAGCTTTAACCTCGCCTCAATCGGAGTACACTATCTGCAGACACTCCGGTTTAATATGTCGCTATCAGTATTCAGTGCCAAGTAGGACACTACTAAGCCAGAAAAAAGCAGAACGAAACACCAAAATAACCAAACAGAGCATATTTCGAATGACGTCTAAATTAGAATAGAACTAGACTCAATGCCAATGGATGACGGTTGCCTTACTCGTTGTCACGATTATAAAATATCCTCTTTTTACTTTATTTCCGCCTTTGGTTCTTCGAGTTTCAATAACAAACTCAGGTTTTACACTGTGATCAATTTGTTAGCCCCATGCATAAAGTGTAAAGCATGCAAACAATATTACCGTATGAGAGGATTGTCAAAGACTGGATTAAAGTTTCGTTCCTCTGATTCCCTATCAGTATCACAAATTTTTAACGTTCATTAAACAGGCTACTATACCTTTTAAAACAACAGCTGACACCAAAGACACTTTCCTGTCCACCAAATTCATGACGTAATTCTTGAACTAGTCTACTAAACAGTAGAGCATTTTGCTGAGATTCCGGGCTACAGTAAATGGCAAATGAAATATGAAATAAGGATTAATTATAAGCACTTGTGGCATATACTGTCGAACTGCATTGCTTGGTTATTCTACGTATGTTACAGTAACTGTTTTTCAAATTCATGAATATGCAGCAAATATAAAATCACAACCAATAAAAATGATGACCTGAACCTAATTAAAAAAAATTCATGACAGATTTATCAGATTTATGGCTTTATAATAATTTCCAGTTGATTTAATCAGGTAATGGACATTAGCTGTATCATATATGCCTTTCCTCACCCAAACGCTTCTACTATTGGTATTATAAAGCAAAACTTCTGGGTGGATTCTCCTAAGCCAAAAATGGTAAAGAGAAAACTTCTTGGCTTTTTGAGCAAAGGTCTTTCATCAGGATCTTGTTTGTGCGAAGGGCCTTTATCGAAACA
This sequence comes from Chrysogorgia sp. JL179-B06, assembly GCA_035772405.1. Taxonomy (NCBI): domain Eukaryota; kingdom Metazoa; phylum Cnidaria; class Anthozoa; order Scleralcyonacea; family Chrysogorgiidae; genus Chrysogorgia; species Chrysogorgia sp. JL179-B06. The sequence continues at coordinate 491,266 of JAYKKM010000361.1, read as the reverse complement.
TAGAGAAGCTTTTCTTTACTCTTTCAAGCAGACAATCAAATCCACCCCAAGTTGTGATACCTGGACTCTGGCGGACACTAAAGACCCCAAATTTAAAGATTTTTGTTAAATACAAAGTTGTGACTCACTGTACCTTTCATTTAATCTAAAGTACAAATTTTCATCTGCACTTTTGAGGGCCTTGATTTTTCTTCGGACATTATAATAGACACTAATAAATATACAGTAAAGTAATAAATATATGTTGTGTTTTCCACCAACCAAAACAAGTAATTGTTTCACCAAGCAAAAAAGTACCACAAATTATCAAGACCATCTGTTAATATTGTATCATATTAAGCTACCAGAAACATCCTTATCTTATGCCCAGCAAATACTTGAACTGTCCCTATTGACAAGTAAAGTATTTGGCCTTTGGTGGTACATGTAACTGTAAAATATCAAAGTATGGGTGGACTTAGGCAATTAATTTGAAGTGCAATGGGTTAACTAACCCATTAATGCCCAACACGCCCCCCCCCCCCTTGACAAGAAAAATCATTTGGTATTTCATAGACTAAAATTACAAATTAGGCTAGTGTACTTGGGCACAATGGCGGCTATGTTAACTAGAGACACGCGCAAACACTAGTCTGGTTAACCCATTCACACAGAGCAAAATAAACAAAGTAGGGAAAATAAGGCGTATTAGTACTGATCATACTGTATCGATATACTATTGCACATACTGTAATCTCATTGACTATTCTATGAGATGATAGTGGACAAATTAAAAACTCCACTCTTGTCAACTTGTGTTCATAATCAATTTGTTAAAAGGGCTAATAAGGGATGCAATACTCTGCCCTTGACAATTAAAATATTTGGTGTAAGACAATACGTATATAATAAAGAAAGTTTGAGTAATTGTCAAGTGTTGAGACCCAGAAGTTAACTGACAAGATCTGAAGGTCAATGGTTGAGACCTGTGGCAAGACTTCTGGCAAATTGTTGTGAATAAAAGTTATATATTTAACCTGCCAAAAACTATGCAAAAAAGAAATATAACAGCACTACATACGTACAGTAAAGCGACTTGAAATGTAATATATTTTGTGTATTGTTTGGGTATTGTTGTGAAATTAATTGACCTGAGTGTGGTTTTAACCACTGAACTTATAGTGGTGTAATATTTGTTTCGCAGGATTTGAAGCACGGGATCATGGATTCATCACATACCCTATTACGCCACATATAAGCGCATCTCGGATAAAGGCACATGCGCCTATAAAACGTCGATTTTTACTCAAAGTTTTCCAAAATTGCATGATGTGCTTATATGCGGCATAATAGGGTAATAGCTCAGTTGATTGTTTTGCATGCACCGAGGTGGGACCACTGGTTTACAGTACATACAGATCTACAGTATGCTGTTAAAAGCAAAAAGGAACCGTAACACTGTATGTCATTCAAGTCTCAACCTTGACTTTTGAGTCTCGACCTTGACTTTAAGTCTCAACCAACAACCTTCAAGTCTCGACACTAAAACTGCAGTGAGTTTTGACACTCAACAACATTACCCAAACTCTAATGAAGCAAAGCACATTAACAATGGGTTCATATGGGACATTGTCAAAATAGTTTGATTTATAACCCCATAAAATAGGATAAATGTGCAAAACACTCCTCTTGACAAGTAAAGTCATTTGGCATTTAATACTGTAGCCCAAGTAAAAAAAACAACAAAAGCATTGTCACTATAAAAAAGGTATACAGTCTCTTGTTGACCCACTATAAAGCAGCAATGGCCTCTAATATGTCTAATGTATAGAATGCACGATAATTGAATATGAAGAGATTCAGTCAGGCACTTTAATGCATTAAATACTAGCAATTTTAAGAAGCATGCATAGCCATTTTATACACAACATGACAAATTAAACTTATACAATAATATTACCATTAGCCAGCCAATTCAAATGATATGGACTTTTATATGTCATTGATTTTGAAATAATATGGACTATATGTCATTGATTTTGAAAATGATTTCAATTTTGGCGCCAATATATCAAATTAACAGTATTTACAACGGTCAAATGGACAAAGTCTAATTATATATACGAAGCATTGTCTGATGTATTCTTGAAATTATATAAATAAACCAAAATATACACTGTTTGCTGCTGTTTTACTTACACTGCAAGCCTTGGGCACTTTCTCTTTATTTTGTCCGGTCTGCCTGACTCGTCTCCCAGTATTTGTTCGGGCCATAATATCCATCTTCTCGTTAATATTCTTCAGCGCATTTTCACTGCTAGTTATTGCATTGGCCATTTGTTCTCTGAGGAGCCTGTTTTCCTGTACCACATTTTGCAACAGCAAAACATACTGGTCTGGTAGGGAAACGCCGGTAGTCATGTCGAAATTTCAGCTATCTAGTGTTAGTACTGTGACTGTGTGACAGCTAAGCGACTAAGCGTCGTAAAAGGACTTCGAACCTCGATACGGTAGTTGAAAACATATGTAACTACATGATACAATCATGATTGAGCGCCATCCGATCACAAGTCATTCGATTGGTTGTAGAATATTTTCACAGTAGGAATCTTTCGTTGTATCATATTTCTTCTGTATACTAGGGAGGCCACACACATATAACCCAAATCCCCTTTGTCCAAAAAGCAGTGAGCAAAGTACAAATTGGGCTTGATAAGGTATACTGAGTAATTTGCAAATTGATTCCGTGCATAGTTCTTCTACAACCGTAAACGGCCATTGTTTACATCGATCAGTTGATCAAACAGACATATGGTTATAGTGTTACACAGCCTATAGGGGACAGTTACCCGACCGGGGCCAGTTTAAAATAGCGCGCGCGGGAAGATCGCATTCGCATTGTCCTACATAGCACTTCGCAACAACTGTTTGATACGTACAAAGACCATCGAATTCTGTAAAGCTTTTGGTGGTATACCTTGCGCAAAGCCGGTTGAAATGGCGCGTTTTAACCAGGCATCCCACACAACGAGTGGCGCACTTGCTACCAGTGGAATGCGCAGCCGTCTGGAAGCTACAATCCCAGTGCCACCAAAGGCTGCACAGAATTGTTTACCTGCCAAGCAACGACGTCTTTCAAGACCAAATAACGCTGAGGAACTGCGTCTTAAATATCGCAGACGTAATAAAAAGTTGCGAGAAAAAAGGCGAGTCTAGAAATGCCAAACAAAGGCGTCTAGAGGATAAAATAAAGAGTCAGATCGAGAACGAGCTCAAAGCCAACCCGTGCAGCAACATCCAAGCTACGATCGAGGGCAGAATATTATTGGAGAAAGTGGAAAGAGGAAAGATCCATGCGTACAACGACTAGCCGTGTGTAAGTACATATAGAAATTGTATGTAATTACTATACAAAATAAACAAGTTTGAGCGGTCTGAAGCTGGATGGCCTTAAATAATGTACTTTAATATAATACCATCAGCTTTTGTTTTACTATATAATGTATTATAAACCAGGACTAGGAGGGCTGGGGCAGCTGAAGCCATCCGATAATACTCTAAAAGTACAGAAAGGTTTGTCAGGTTTGGGGAGCCCCTGGCCAGGGACGTCAGAACGACGTCACTGAAGAGGGCAAGGAGGGAGAATTTTGTGGAGGGGCACTTTTGAATAGATACTGTATATATTCAGGATTGATATATATTCAATGAAAAAATTAACCTCCAATCATCATTATTGCAATAATGCACCAATCAATGTTAAGCCGGAAGGGGGGGGGGGGGGGGGGGGGGGGGGGGGGGGGGGGGGGGGGGGTCGAGGACCAGCAAATGCGGGCGATTTGACATATATACCTATAGTGACACGGAAACTTGAATGACACAAGGTTTTTTGGTTTGGGGGTAGGTAATGAGAACCACACTGCTGTCCTTTGTGTATAAACAGTAAAACTATGTGGGTGGGAATTAGAATAACGAGCGCATTTAGCCATAGGCTATAATGCTTGTAATATTACCGCGCGGTTGGACATGCAGTGTGCATTGAATTGAATAAGAAGTTTGAATAAAAACATAGAAACAGAATAAAGATGCGTATACGGTAATTGTATAGTCTTGAAAATAGAGGTATCCAACATATTTATATAATAATGTTATAATCTTGGTTATAGTCCCCTGTTAATCACCTGCTCCTAGGGGTCAAAACTAACATATATTTAATGCTGAATAGGGGAGAAGTTATTTTAAGAAACTTATAATTTGGCGAGTATAATGTACTGTAGCAGTGATTTTAATGCTTGGTTAGAGTATGAAAGAACTACACAAATGGAATTAATATATGTAATATATGTATAGTACAACTCCTTCACTCCCGGTTGATGACTTGCAGAATTTAACAATCAAGCGCCATCTTCTAGGTAAGTCTCATTTAATTTTCAATTTACAGTCATGTTTGCCAGAGTTTTCTAGAACATCCGCAACTGAACATGAGGTATCATTGTGTTTGATTACGCACATGTTGGTATAATTCCACTGTGATGCAAATATATAATGCCAATAATATTATCATTTATATTTATTATAATTATTATAATTGTAAATGTGTCATAAATTTCTGTTGTACCTGGATTAAGGGCACAATCTGCTTTGAACAGGTGGATTTATGTAAATAAAAACCTTGAATTAAGGATGAGCATTAGTAAGATGCACAATGTACTATTGTTTTCTGATCTGTATCAATGTTTATGACTATTTCTGTCAACAGTACACAGGAGTTGGGCAATACCCAACTACAGTATAGTCGGGAAATGTCCTGGGGGTGTTGAAAGTTTTAATTCACAGTACATATGTGTTGTGTGTACTATTTAACTTCTACGAGACAGTTTTTGCGTACAATGGAACAAGGTGGAAATTTTAAACCATAGTTTAAACATTAAAAGTAAAACGAGGTAGTTAAAACTAATTGCAACTACAATGCCCAGGCTGGCTAGTTTTCAGCCCAGGCTGAATTCGAAATTGGGTGGCTCAATATGAGCTGAAATATGTTACCAGGATTTTATTACTGGCTGGGCTGAAATTTCACCTTGGTTTACTTGGGCTAAAACTGAGCCTTGGGTTAAAATCATCGATGAGTTTGTAAGTACACAAGAATGTTTAGTTAAAATTCAAGCCCCGTATATGGCATCCATTCCCACTGCCATTCCATTATTTCAATTATTTCATGAATAGGTAAAACTTGTGATTGTTGATGTGTCAGATATTGATTGTTTAAATATCAGCTACTTAGTTACATGGTCAGACTCTGAATTTCCTGGCATATTTGTGTCAGAAATAGCCTTATCACAAGCTACATGGGACACATCTATAAGAACATTTATATACTCATTACACATAAATCTAATACGAGCATAATATTGTAGCATAAGATATTGGAAACAATTGTTATGTCAATAATAAGTCGATATATTATTAACTAAATATAGAATTGGAATTGTTTGCAAAAGGTATGTTTTCAAGGAATTAAATATACCTGCAAAGTCGCAACTGTTAAAATCAGTTTCCCCATCAAGAAGTCGAAGAATCTTTATTCAAACTTCGCTTTAGCTGGAGAGATTGATCCAAAGCCATATGACGCCGGAATGTTTTTTTCTGAAACGCTTTGCTTGCAGTGGTCGCAAAAACGTAATTCCCAACCTTAGTATTCATATCGCCGGTACTTTTAAATATTTACCAAGCGTAATAGAAGAATAAATTGGAAATATATAAAAGCGTTTCACTTCTAAAACGACTAGAATCACAGCGAATTTGCGGTGGAGCACGTGTAGTATTATCTGAGTATCTGTGACAAATGCATCGAATATCATCATGTTTATTGGTTACATAATCCCTTAATCGACATAATATTCTCGCAATAAAGATAATTAATGAAGCTGTCGGCTTTTGACTTCCTTTAAATTCAAATTAAAGGTGGTTAAATCCCATTGCTGTCTTTAATCAAATTTAAAACATGCATTAATGGTGACTAAAGCAAGCATGGTTTAAAGTCGGTTTTATGCTGCTTTAAAAGCTAGACTAAGTGTAACTAAATCCATAGGTAATACAAAATGCGTCTTTTAGTCTTACTAAATGTGATTAAATGTAATTTTTTATTTAACCACATTTAAGCAACATATTAAAGGTGTAAACAGACATTTAATATATTTAGTGTTTTTATTAAAGCTAATTAATGACGCGCATTTCGTCCTGTGTTATTTGTTAGCGTTTAATTTCTTATCTACCTTGGCAATATTAAGAAAAATAAAAAAACTGTTTGTTTGCTATAAAATAGAGTGTGTGTTTTGATATTTTTATTAGTTTTCTGAAAAATGAATGCTTGTGAATTTAAAACAAAAAGGAATGGATGATTCGAATTATGTACCCCCAGAACATCTTGCCGAAATTTATAAAAAATCTAATATGATGTTATTATCATGTGCAGAAGAATATTTTAAGAAACAACCGTGTTATAAGTTATTAGTATACTTATGTGAAATGGGTAGCGATGATCAGTATATATATATACATATGTAACAAATGACTGTTCACATTTGAAAGGTCGTTTTATTCAATTTAAAAAGATAGAACAATGGAAAATAAAGAATTGCTTGAAAAGAGTGATTGTTGGATTTTTAATGGCAAATTTTCGCCACTCAATTATACAGGAATTAAAATTAAAAAAAAAGAAGTTGTTGCTGAGGGTTGGGTTTTTAGTGGAACTTCACCATCACTTATATATAAAGGAGTGAAAATAAAGGAAACTATTCACATGCAATAATACCCTGTGAAAGAGTTGGTGAAAAAAATGTCTGAATTTGAGGATGATGATTGTTTTTATGTGTCTTTGAAACTCTTCCTTGATGATTATCAAGATTCCAATTTAAAGTTGATGCACTGGAGTAAACATACACATTATACATATGGATGTCTTTATAACGCCTATGATTGTTTTTTAAAGATGATAATATAGAATCCCGACTTAATCATGTGGTAAAAACAGCTACAAGATTCAGATTACCTCAAGAAAAAGATATATGGCTTTTTAAAACAACGATATTGCATGAATACAATCCTCACCACCAATCCTTACCACCCATTCAAAATGACGAAGATCTTATCGGGGAATATGTAGTGTTTATAAAATGTTTTTATGAACATCAAGAAATGTATAAGTTGGTGAAAAATAAAAAAAAGATCTTTCACACAAACTCTTAGAAGATGAACTTGTTAAGAAAAACATTTTTTGTAATTATTTTTTATAAGAAATAAAAAAACTGTTTGTATACTATAAAACAGTGTGTGTGTTGTGATTTATTATTATTATTTTTGAAAATGAATGCTAGTGAATTATTAACGACTCTATCTAATCATCTTGGGGATGATTGTATGTTTAAATTTATGAGATATGATCAAATAATAACAGTTAAACGCGATAAAGAATATACAGGCAAAATACAATTATTGTAGTGTAAGGAAATTAAATCATCAATGCCATTTCTTCAAGCATATCAATTGTTTGAAATATATTTATTCTTGGAAAGAAAGAATGGTGTTAAAGAATATATAAAAGTTTTTCAACTGAGGATTTATCATGGATTATATATAAAGATGCTCAAATTAACAATTTAACATATAAAATTGAATTGTGGAATAATGAAAAATGAACGAAATGAACGATTTGAAAGAACGATTTGAAAGATTATATTATTACAAACATCCATGTGGAAGATGTATTAACAAACGTCCGTGTGCGATTCATCCAGATGAATTAAAACTTTCTAGACTAAACAGTTTTAAACGTTGGTTGTCATAGAAGTTAAATATACGGTGGAAATATACAGTGAATGTTTCAGTGGAAATAGATCACGAATAGAAGAAAAGACGTTCACACGCTGAATTGTTTGAGATAGAAAATACACGAGATTCAACGTTTTTATTTTTTGGAATGGAGAGGTTATGAATTATACCGAAACATCATTTGGTGGAAAAACTATAATAACCAATGTTGATAACGATGCAAGCTCATTAGTTGGGAAAGCTGTTCAATTAATAGAGAAGGACAAGTGTTTTATTTTAGTTAAACAAAATATAAAAAAGAAAGATTTTGAAAAAAAACTTTAAACATCGTTGTTAAACAAAAAATGGTTTTTACATTCCAAAAAATTTGTATATTATTTGTCTTTTGTTTGTTGGCTTAATTTACAAGAATTTATTAAGATTCAATAATATCAAAAGTTGTAACGTAAAATGCTTGATGCGATATACGTTGGATTTGCTGAATTATACATATATCAACAGCACTTAATGTTCCGATCCAATATATTATGAGAAGAGAAAAGAAACCCAAGTTTAATGAAATATGATATACCCATGTTAAATAAAAAAAAAGTTATAAAAGAATTGGATATTTTTTTTTGCTTACTTCATAATGACTACTAAACTACAACAATGGTTTAATCATAGCTCTTCAAAATGTTCACATTATACACCATCGGATGAAATATCTACAATTACAGTGTTAGGGTTAACACATTTTTGTGCAGATGGAACTTATTCACTTTATACAGAAATGCGACCAATATACTATAAGAAGAGAAAAGAAAGCCAGACACATTATATGGAAAACCTTACAGAATAAACAATGGAATTAAGTGAATTTATAAAATTTAAAAATTTTGCTCATGATGTTATACGAATGGAAGAAGACGAAAATGAAAAAGATTTTTACATGAAATGTGCGAGATTTTGCTTTATATTTCGGAAAATGTATATGGAATAAACAGTTAAGCCCTTAACAATAAGTCAATTTTGTAAAATATTCATGAAAAATATATGTGTCATTTAATGGATGCTGGCAATTTCAGTAAAAAAAACACGATATGTCGGTACACATGAAGGAGTTGCCCTCTTTATATTGATTTATATATGAAACATTTAAATGAATTTTACATAGAAAATTATTTACAAAAAAATATTTCTGTACTAATCTATCATCCTTTTTCTGACGGTAATGGACGAATAGGGAAAGCTTTACATGCTTTTTTAGAAAGAAAAATAGATTGTAAAGTAAAAACCAAAAAACAACATAAAAAGTTGTGTAAAGTTTTAGGTATTATGCAAAAAAAAACAGATTAGTTTATTTGATGTAAAGCGTGATACGTTGTTATTAGACGAATTATTATAATAAAAATATATATTTTTCTAAAAAATTGTTTTTTATTGTTTTTCAAAAAAAAGAATAAATACAACATCCTTTTAGCTTTTTACCATCACATTCGAATAGACTACCATGGTTGCAACAACTTCGATGAAACTTTATTCACAGGAATATATACATCATACTTTTGTGTTACAAACGTATAATGATCTTTCACGAAAAATTATAACAAATGTAAAAAAATGGAAACGCATATCTTGTGATAGTATGTCCTACTAGTCAGGAGTGTTTGAATTTTCTAATAAATAGTAAATTAGAAATAAAAAAAGAGGATGTAAGTAAATTGACAACTCAATTGGGTAAAATTTCATTGAAAGTTGGTGATCAAGTATTTCTTGAAGTTGCAAAAAGTAAAAATTGGAAAGAAGGAGAAGAACGTCTAGTTATTCGTTCTAACGCTTGGGATGGATTGGAGATTCTCTACCAATTAAAAGAAAATATTTTACCTGAAAAAGATCTGGTGTTCAAGGACGATGATGGTGGTGATGATGAAACACAACCCATGAACGAGGAAATACGGCTTGAAAACCATGACAATTGGGTCGATAAATTTGGATCATTTCATATTAAAAAAAATGACGACATGACACTTATTGTTGAAGGATTACGCAAATATAATCATGCTGTAAACGGTGGTGCAGCTGAAAAAAAGAAAACGTTTAAGAAAAAGAAAAATTATGATTTTGATTTTGATTTAACTCGTGAAAAACAAATGAAAAAAATGGACAATGATAAAATCATTGATGATGATGATGATGAAGAGGTTTGTTTTCTTTTTTCTAAACCCACCGAAAAAGCTGTTTTTAAACTTTTTTATGACCGATTTATACATCAATTGCCAATGCGTGAGTGGGTACCCCCCCCCCCATCCAGCGAGCAAAGGGATGCCGACAGGAAGTGACTTAATTGGATGAAGTGTGAATAATAATGAACAGAATAATAACGAGACGTTGCATTCGTGAATTGGTCTGCACGCAATATGTAAAGTGAACGAAAAAATGTCTGTTGACATCCCGTACAAGATTACTCGCAATACCAAAACAAAGGACATTGAAACGAAACGCACGAAGAAATATTATCGATTAATCGTGTATTATTAACGTGTTATTGTTGATGAATACAAAACACTACCTTATGCCTGTTATGGGTACTGATTTTTATGTATATATTCGTATTTTTGCAAAATAATTTGATCCCATCGAACGTTTCGCCATTATTCTTTTAGTAATTGGCAATGAGCATACGTACGGGATTAAGATTGGAATAATAATGAACGTACGTACAGAGCGTTTTACTATGCAAATTATTTGTTTTCTTCTGATTATTGCTTTATATCAAAGGCCAAAAAGTCAGCCAGTAAGGCCAAAAAGGGCCTAAAGTCAGACCAGTAAGGCAAAAAAGACCTATCGGGCATCAGGTGTTTAATAATTGACTTGGTCGTGTGGTTTATTATGAATTCGACACGAAATCGAACGAGTGATCCAGTCGAACGATTCACCTTATATTGACACGATTACAGTAAATATTATATATGTCGAGATACCGAACGGTGGGACGGGAAGAAAACCAACGTGATTGCAAACCTAGTCAAATAGCGCCAATTTATATTAACTAGATAAATTCGGATTAATGAGAAGCAACGTCTAAAAATAACACACGCAATATCGCAATCTAATGACAACCCCCCGAAATCTCTGCCTCGCTCGTCTTAGTCGCAAAAGCCAAAACCGATGAACGCTACCCATACATTAAAGATTATCGAAGGCCATTGGCGAACTTGCTTATAAATAGTACGAAAAAGCTAGCGTTCCACCCAGGCAGTGCGGTATCGAAGTTTCAAAGCTGCTTGAGCGACAAAATAAACATTGTCTCAAATGTTTCGATGGGAGGCGTCGAAACGTATTTACCTACACGATAACCAATGCGATGTGATCTGAGGCTTGCATATTTGTAAGAAAGACTACGATAAAACCGAAGATCATGTTTGCGGAGATATGACTGTAAGCGGTGTTATACACAGAAGTGCCATGGTATCGAGTGTAATCGAATCTTCAAAAGCGGGTGAAAACGGCCAATTTGCGCATCAATTAGCCAGGTGATGGCACATAGTAACTTTATTTGCTAGTAATCCTGATGGCCTTTCAGAAGACACGGCCAGTGGCAACTTTATGTTGCGAACAGAGTTATAATAACTTTATTTACCAGTGACGAACGGATAAGCGTGACGAACGGATAAGCGTGACGAACGGAAGTCACTTACACCCATGAAATATAAACTCGAAATATAAACTATATAAACTCGACATCTATTCCATCAGCATTAGTGTTTTTTATCGCTATTATTATGGATAACATCGTAGGGATTCTTGACATGGATGGTTTCCAAATAAACAGGCAATTCTACTACAAAGAGCTTGGGGTGCTTAGTATCGGAGAAGACGAAGCTTCTTCGTTCTTTTTTTATATTGGGATAAAATGGAGTGAACTCAGCGAAAAAGACGTCAGAAATTGTCGCAACGTTCAAAATAACGTTCATAAACTCCCTTGGGGTTTTCCAAGGGGTACCATCGTGAGCGATTTTTACCATCGAGTCAAAATAGATGAAGACTCCGCGATAGCGTACAAGGGCGGATATTTCGAGAGAGACATGGCGGGCGGCGAGCGGAGATGAGACCCTGGGTACGAGGTTGGCTGAACACCTCTTTGACGCTTTGGTGTGGCTGGAAACATGTGGCTACCACATAGAACCTAATGCTTACCACCATTGCGCTAAAGTAGAGGTGGAAGCTTTTGGGAAGTGGCTGGCAGAACAGCGCTAGCACTAACCAACAAAACCGGTTCTTTTTAGAACCATCATTTTCCCAAAAGAAAATTATGAAATTCTCGTTCCCCCTGAGAAGAGTCTCACACCGTGCACAAGCTATCGATCACACTTTCGAAATACTCTGGCGGCAATGATTAAATGGTCGTGCAAAAATTATTAATTACACTCTCAAGCCGTCACACAGGTCGATAATTCGATTTTGTTTCCTCTTCCATGATGTATGAAATAATGTTAATGCTCATCTGGTCGTAGATGTGATGAAGGCTAGTCTCTAATTTAATGCTGGTTATTTTTGCATGTATGTCTCACAAAAGTGGGAGGGGGTGTTTGAGGGTGAAAGTAATGTGGGCCCTTAAGAGTCTTGGAGGTGATCTGAGGGCCTCTGAGGGAGGGCGGGCATCAAGTCGTATTTGTGAAACGAGACGTTACGGGACGCCAGGGACCTCGGGACTTTGTCAACTGAAAAAAATAGTTAGTCACTATAGATAATTCAGATAACTAAACCTCTGCTGACCTAGAGCATTAGTCGTTGGCATTTGTTGAATAGTATCAACAAGCGAATGTACTTCTGAGCGCTTGCGGTTTGACGGAAATTTTACGCCTGTCGACAAAGAAAAAAACAAACAAAAACAATGCAAAATTTGTCAGTAGAACTAGTGACAATCGTGTGCCGCGCAAACCAGCTATAGCTATACAGGTCATTATGTTTTCGCTCTCTTTCTGTACATTAGCGAATCAAAGAACAATAAACTCATATTATCTAAACTATACGTGTTTTCTTTTGTTTTTGTCTTGTTTTTTCATTATTCCGCTATACGCTCTCAATGCGTTCTGCTTGCTCGCATGAATAGATAATATGGCTACAGCTTTCATGTGAGCTGTTTCTCGAGTCAGATCCAATGGTACTTGTACTCCGGACTTCTAGCATTTCCATAGCCGTAGATGTACCGTGTGTCCTTCTCCTGCAGCACGACGCCATCATCCGCACAAGACACACAATTACTAATAACAGTGGTAGCGGTGACAGGCCTGCGACAACTCGTTAGGTCAAGTTGACCCTACTCCTGTACCCTCTCTCTCTCTCTCTCTCGTGGGCGAGAACGAGCATGTCCAATAACGTCATAGCGCATAAATTAATTTGGACATATTAACAAACACACGCATTAAGTTTCATTGTAATTTATTTCGAAGTAATAATGGTTTACATGTTTATAATGACATCTATTTTAGAATAGACATATGTACAAGAATTAATAGCGTAGCCATTGATTACAGGCGCTAGTTGTATCGCCAGTGTCCAAGCACTTGTTTTCCTTCGTATTAGGTTTACATGCTTTTTGCTGTCGCCTCTTATTAGAAACAGTGGTCTCTCCATGCTGTGATATTCCGGCTTTGTTGTATGGTTTGGTAGTGCGAGGGTGCTGCTTTTTCTTTGAAGATCTTTTAGTTCGTTCGTTATTAACGAAAGATTGTTCGTGCTTTTCTCTTGCATCCCTGAGACATTGAATAAAGTTCATTTCCATATTCTTTTGTCGTTTCAAAACGCTTTCCAACGTTTTCTGTATATCGAGTTCTTTCCCAATTACAAAAGTTTCTTTATCATTCGCCGATGGATTTAATCTTGCTTGGGTAAGATAATATTGCCTCTCTTCACAGGAAAGTTGATGAAAGTCAGCCAAATGGTTGGACAACTTTATTAAACGTTTTTTCCCACAAATAGGACAATCCTTTCGCATTCGTGGCATACTGCAATCTGATTGCTGTATTTCACTTCACAGACATAAAAAGTGTCACGTTATAGAGTCCTGGAGTCCCGAAGTCCCTTCAGCGCCTTCGCGCACACCTCTTGGCAAAGCCAAGCGGTGTTGAAAGGGACCTTCGCGACTCCGGGACTCTATTGCGAGACACTAGAAAATTCTTGCGGAATACAAGATTGCAGGCCGATGCAATAGTCAGGCATTTCTCAAAAGGATCAATATCGGTGACGGAACGAAACAGTTCACGAAATTCAAGACAGTAACGTCGAAGGATCTCGACGTCCGAACGGCAACAATGGGGCTCCTGTTTTTAGAGTGGACGTACGAGGATTTCCCTTTATATCAAAGGCCAAAAAGGTCAAAAGTCAGGCCAGTAAGGCCAAAAAGGTCTAAAGTCAGGCCATAAGGCCAAAAAGGCCAATATAACACCCCTGATGGGCCTCGAAATTGCTACTCACTAGTAGAAGTCCAACGCGCTGATCCATTGCGCCACGAGGGTATTGTGCATATCCTTTAGGTGATATCATTGTATTTAAGGGTATCATATGAAGTCGATGTGAAAATAAATAGAAAATACTTTTGTAGGAAAATATTTTTTTCTATTTATGCACTAGTCACGAGATATTATCGAAGCTATTTCTTCAGCGTAACTCTTCAGAAGTTTGTCTTCGATACGTTTCTGACGATAATGAAGAAATAATTCTTTATTGTCAATGCAAATGCTTTGTTTTCTTCTGATTATTGCTTTATATCAAAGGCCAAAAAGACCACAAGCCAGGACAAAAAGGCCTAAAGTCAGGCCAGTAAGGCCAAAAAGGTCTATCGGGCTATCAATAAGTTACAGCAGCTTAAAAATTTCTTGTTTTAGCATCTGTCTCCGATTTGTACAAAAGACAGATCTCCAGTCATAACATGTATACTTGAGCAGTTCAAGGCCGTTGACACTAGGTTTAATATCGTTTAGACTTTTGGTAAAAGCATCCGTGACATTTGCTTCAGAAATCTTTGAATTGCCTGAGACGTAAAAGTTGACGGGCGTTCTGAAGCGCACGGCCATTGTCATTGAAAGCTATTAACTTAATGACACACAAACACAACAGGGGAAATGTTAAAAAATATATTTTTAAAATTTAAAAATAAAAATGCATAAAAGGTTAATTGTTATAGCTATACAAGAAGAGAGAAATACGAAATAGCGGGGAGATGCACACGTCATCTCTTTGTCTTTTTTACACTTTTTTGATTAAAATTTCAAGTGCAAATTAAACCAACGTGAATATATTACAAATTAGCAAAAGAATAGCGGTGAAGTGCCCGCTGACATGCCCATTGTGTCTATGTTTAAGTCTCAAGTGTACCATTGAAACTAAACGTCAGCCCCAAGGCAAAGCACAATTGCAAACTGAGATTAAAAGATAATTATCTACGAGTCTGTAAAATGAACAATCTTCAGCGCTTGCTTCTATAAAATGAATGATCTCCAGCGTTCACATTTTCAATGTCATTAATAAAGTCTCGGTCAAACTTGTTTTCGGATTCAAAAACATCGTCTGGCCCTGAGTCGGTTTCCAACAGACCAGTACTATCTCACTAGTAGAAGTCCAACGCGCTGATCCAAATTATTTTAAGGACGTTGCTACTTCTAGGCTCTTACATATTTTTACTGTATATTGCACGCGCAAGGAAATAAATCCACCCCTTTCAGACTCTAATGACTCATCAATATTGCCCAAGTATTACCCCCGTGAATAAACAGGAAACATAAATCTAACATATAATAAGAGACAGCCGTGCGTAGCTAATAGTCTGTATTTATAAACGGCTCTTTTAAGAGCCACCACATATACTAAAAGAATAGTGACGAAACACTCGAAACGTGTTTATAAACGGCTCTTTCAGGAGCCACCATTTTTACTAAAAGAGTTCTCGGTGTGAAAGCAGTGTGAAACGTATGGCCCGCCCGTCAAATACATGAAATCACACCATAAATAGTGTTAAGATAAAAAATATATAATTACAGTTCCCTATTTACAATCACCCTTTAGTGTTCAAAAATCCCCCAAACAAAGTATAAAATATATTTACAAACACACTAAAACCCGTAAGGCAAAGTATTAAAATTATCTACAATTACGCGTTTATTATATACAACTCGATAGTCCTTTGTCTCACTTCGGGTTAAAACACTCTTATCACTTGTATCACGCACTATTTTAAATGGGATATCTACACTAACTCTCTCTGGCCCTACACCTGTAACCATATCACGCATAACATTAAAATTTACTGTTTCTAACGTCTGGAAATTTAAAGTAATGCCTCGTATCTTACAACATGTTTTACCATTATTCAGCTCATAGGCATAGTTTTTGGGTCCCCCAGAGACGAAGGTCGTAATATACCCTCCATCCAGCTCGTCGGTAAGCTCGCCAAGGTAAACCCCTGTCTCAGGTTCAGGTTCCCCAGGTTTACTAGTGTAGATCACAGAGTCCGTGTCTAGTAGAGTACTCTTTCATTCAACTGCTCCAACACGCTGTAAAGTTTAAGGCGGGCATATGCAGTGGTGAAAGCGGCGATGACCACATTGGTTCTGGCGTTTGGCTCGACGAAATTTTCCTTGCTCTCGTATCGGAGTTCTAGGACGTCATCGCTCACGAAGGAAACATCGGTCACCTCGATCTGGTCAGCCGTCAGCATATCGAAGTACTCTTGTGGCTCTGACACGAGTTTCACCTTAGACATGTTTGGTTTCTGTGCAAACTTTCCTGTGAAATAAAATAAACGAAACAAAATACGTACATACGTTTTCGTAATTAACCGAATCCTATTCTGTTTCAACATATTTTTTATACACACCCCAAAATGAATTAAGCATCAATTTCGCCAAGGCACGCAATCCAGGGTTCTTCTGAATCTTGGTTCGGTCTAGAAGCACACCTTCCCGTTCAAAATACTCATTGATGTACTGTTGTTTCTGTTCTTCGGCGTTGCACCCGTCTGGAAAACCGCTGGATTCCTGCTTTATCTTTAAAAAAGTGTCAATGTAATCTTTAAAGAGTTCATCACTCTGTTGTGGGAAATGCCACACTTCGTGAATGGCAAGCAAACGGTAACCCATCCCCAAAGCTTTTTGCAATTAATTCGTTACCCATGAACCCTGAATGGAACGCTCCTCATCGATGTAATTGCATGGCTCCTGGTTCAAACCATCTACACAGGACTGACATGATGGAAACATCAATTTTCCGTGGGCACGATAGGGGAGGACAGGGTGTAGAAGTCGTCGGGGAGGAAGAACGGTACATTTCACTATACCAAAATATTGTGAGATATCCGCAAAGTTCTCCGTGATGATCTCGGGATGGCCAACGGGATAAGCACCATACTTGTTACACCATGGATAGAGACTGGTGAAGTCCACGTAATGCACTTTCTCACCGGGTTGACACTGATGAAATAATTTCGTAGCATTGGTTCTTCCACCATAGAAGGCATGTCTTGGTTCAAGAGGCTCCACGATTTCGAAATTGTCGAAATAGATCTTCATCAGGGTTGGTTTCGAGCTCTCTCCTCATGTCACATTCCCACATCTCAACGACATTATAACCTTGGCTTTTCAGATAACGTGTTTTCTCGAGAGTGTGTTGATGTAGATCTTGCATGCTTTGTTGACTTACGGGGTTGATCGTGTCCCTTGCGTTGAAATTCGTAAACGGTGTTAGACTCTGCGTGAAAACCGTCGACGCGGTACTTTCCTATGCGTTGCTCGCCAAAATTGCAGGAATGACGAATGGAAATGTCGATGCTTTGGGCGGTGTACGCTAACCATTTCAGGACGATGACCAATTGTTTATCTTGAGGTCGATAACCAAGGGGCGGGATGATAGCGATGGAGTTGTCCCGGAGAAAATTATTGCGGAATACAAGATTGCAGGCCGATGCAATAGTCAGGCATTTCTCAAAAGGATCAATATCGGTGACGGAACGAAACAGTTCACGAAATTCAAGACAGCAACGTCGAAGGATATCGACGTCCGAACGGCAATACTTGAGGATTTCTTCTTTAAAGTTAAACACATAATTGTTGGCTTTCAGTTCATTAAACCAAACATAAAATTTAGTACGGTCATCCGAAGTCATGCCATCAGGGTTGTAATAACTTGCGTCTGGAAGAGGGCCTTCATAGTCTTGATTGGCCTCGCTGTTGAAATGCGGGAAATAACCTTTGGCAAGTTCATTTAGACCAAATGTCTTGGGGAAGTTTGCGAGTCTCATCGGGATAAAACATAACGAATCGACAAACTTGATATTCAGCACCGGAACATTCAATGTTAAAATTTTCGCCCCACGCATAATTACTTCAGGTACTAAACCATTCTTGTGCAAATATTGAAGGATGAAATAACAATCATAACCTTGAAAATTATGGGCCATCACGATGCTGCCAGAGTTTTGCTCTTGAAACAGCCATTCGCAAAAATCATCTCGAGTATTTGGACCGCTAAACACGTTTTCATCACCGCTCTCGTTGTGGACAACGAATACATTTGGAACGTGTTCTCCGCCTTCTTGCGTGCATTCGAAATCAAAGAACAACAACTGGTTATAATCGCTTTCTGCCCCCTCATCTTCGCTCACTTCTCCGTCTACAGCCGTCTCATCAGCGAGTAAATTCGTGTCCGATTGTGTTTCGACATATTACTGTTTTTTCTTTTCTTTGCCGGTTGCATGTAGCATTTATGGTTCTCCGGATCTACATACAGCTGACAAACTGTACAACGAACAAGTCCGCAGTGATGTGCCCGAGGGTGTTGATTAGCTCTCTTTACCACTAGATTACAGTGCTGACATTTTACGACGGATGCACAAATCGGCCGCTTCTCGCCCACTCTCGCTTTATGCCTCTCGAAACATTCCTGGTTTTTAAAGAATCGATTACAATCATCGCAAAACGTCCAATCGGTAATTGGGCAATTCTGCGTGTAGCACAGCTTACAGGTCTCGCCGCAAAGATGATCTTCGATTTTATCGTAGCCTTTCTTGCAAACATGGCAATACTTCTTACGCGCGAGGAACGCTGGCATGCTTGAAATCACATCTTAATGATTATCATGGGCGTAGAGGTAAATACGTTTTGACGCTTCCGGGCCCGAATAGATCAACGTGTTCAAGTGTTCTTTTGAGATGATATTTATTTGGTAATCGGTTAAATGGGTTTGAAATTTTTTTACTTCTTCGATGCCACACTGTCCGAGTGGTACATTAGCTTCCTCGTGTAATCCATGAGCACGGTCCCCTTGTAAAGGCCAGCGACAGTCGCTTATACTACGGTACTGTTCGTCGTTGTCAACTTTGGCTTTGGCGACGATGCTGGCTCGAGCAAGACATAGGTTATCTTTATTCTGAATACGAACGATACAGTGTTTTCGTGTAAGGTATTTCTCTAGATTGGCAATTTTTCGTTTCTTGCCCGTCCAGCCGTTCGGCATCTCAACATGTATAATGTTGACAGTAATTGAATCATCTAACGTGAATGTATCGTTGGATTGGATGACTCTCTCGATCTCGGCCAAGATACGTTCAGTGGTTAATTTCTCACGAGGCATAAACGGCAATGAAATAGGGTACTCGAGTTGCGGCGAATGCATGACAAATCTAACTTGATCATGCATAGCAACACCGCCCGTTACGCGATCAAGTAGACTTTCAAACACTTCGTGTAAATGACTTAGAACTCCAGAAATACCCCGTACTTGTAAATTATTGAACTGGATCTTATAATCAAGGCCCGTGGTCTTAAACTCCTTTACCTTGACTTGCTTGACGGCCTTAACAGTAAATAACGGAACAGTTTTAGATTGCTTACTTGGTATTGTATCCGTCGCGCTCGGTTCGGCGGTTCGCTTGCGACTCCCTTCTCCTGTTTGGATGTGTTCATAAGCACTTACAGGTATCGTTGGTTCGGGAGTCTGGCACTCGGGGAAATCCTCCACAGCATTTTGAAATGAATCATGATTCCAGTCCGTCTCTGGCCAGTCATCCAGTAAATCAGGATATAATACGCCATATCTCTCGATTTCGTAATCACGCTCTACATCGTTTAACCATATGAGTATTATTTGCCACAACGCCGCTTCTCTATGGCGTTCGTCAAAGTTGAAACACCTTTCCAAAACCTCTATTTGCTCGATGGGGAGCAACTATAGAATACCCTGCAATTGAAATTTCCCCTGTCAACCGCTACGTGGCTAAACGTTTCCTACTTCGCGCCTAGGCACATTCGCACCTACGCGCCTACACGGCTACGCGCCTACACGGCTACGTGGCTACGCGCCTAACGTGGCTACGCGCCTACGCGCCTACGTGGCTACTTAACTTTACTTTAACACTAACCATAACCTAATTAACCCTAACAACAACCCAAATATTCACACAGACCTGCATTGTTCAAACAATGTATACATTTTGTATAATATTCATTTCGTTTTAATACAGATGATTACAAAACGTCCGCACATTCTACAAAAATTGAGTCACAATTACAAAGTACTATAAGTCATCAATAGGTCAGTAAACATTGGGGACGTTTGACCTCTGTGTACACTCCGCTATGAGGCGCCGTGTGTTGCATAATTCAAACCTTTTTCTTCGCTCAACTGAAAAGCTCACAACACATACCATGCATTTCACCATGTGAAATACACACAACACATGTTGAATAGCGAAATTAATGCTAAAAATGATTATTTTACTCAATTTTTGCGTGAATTTCATTCTATTTTTGTGCAGATTTCAGTCACTCTATTCTTGTGCCAATTTCAGTCTATTTTTTTATTGATAAAACTCTGATGATTGGGGTGACTGTAAGCGCCCTCATGTAACATACCGACTAGCTAGGAATTCAGTCTGTTTTTTTGTAAATCTCAGTGTGTTTTTGTGCGAATTTCAGTCTGTTTTTTTGTAAATCTCAGTCCGGTGTTCGAACAGTGTGCCAATTGGCACAAAAATAGACTGAAATTCGCACAAAAATAGACTGAAATTCGCACAAAAACACACTGAGATTTACAAAAAAAACAGACTGAATTCTGTTACATGAGGGCGCTTACAGTCACCCCAATCATCAGAGTTTTACCAGTAAAAAAATAGACTGAAATTGGCACAAGAATAGACTGAAATCTGCACAAAAATAGACTGAAATTCACGCAAAAATTGAGTAAAATAATCATTTTTAGCATTAATTTCGCTATTCAACATGTGTTGTGTGTATTTCACATGGTGAAATGCATGGTTTTGGCATTTCAACATGTGTTGTGAGCTTTTCAGTTGAGCGAAGAAAAAGGTTTGAATTATGCAACACACGGCGCCTCATACTCCGCTACATGGCTACATAACAAACACTTGTTCTCATAATTTATTAAATCTCATTCAACACTGTGGAGAAGTGTTGCTTCTTAATTACACACTAATAATATTAAAAAAGTCCTTTTCAACATGGCCTTTCTCAATCAAGACACGCTTCATCCCATCCGTAATACTAGAGTGAACTTCAATAGCATAACGTTTGCGATATTCTTCCAAAGGAATGAGACTTTACGGAAGCAGTACCTCCGGGCTAGACTTGATAAATATCGTGCTTTCTTTAGCACTTCTCGGCGCACGAATTTTCACCACACGACCATACCCCTGACTCTTCAATTCTTCAATCGCTTCGTCGAACTCAGACATCGTAGTTGTACGAACCTTGCGAGATGACGCCTGCTTGTAACCCCTTAGCGTGACGATTCGTCCAGGAAATCTAAGAACACACATCTTTCTTTCCATTGTTGATGGCTGCTTTTTTTCCGTTTCCACGAGATTACCAGACAAGCTTCCTACACACTAAAATAAACACAAAATAACCTATAGCAACCATCACAAAATAGTGAAAATACGTTTCAAAAATAGTATTGAAATATCTAACATGCAAACTACCTTAAGAGTTAAGTCTTAACTCCAAATAACATCCGCGATACCCTGATATTACGGGTGATGATAATATTATATAATGAATACTTACATCGACTATCACTTCTTTCTGCGCTAATGAATACTCCAAGTAGGCTAACACAAAGCTTTTTTGACGGTCTCGATACCAACATCTTTAGGCGGCTCGCCTGGCTTACAACAGCGGAGAAGCTTCGTAGCTATGTAATTAAACACGTGCAAACTCACCGCCAAACGCTGAAGCAGGTCAACTTTTTTCGACTTCGGCCCCGCGATTCCCTCTGTCAAAGAGTCATTCAACTCTTGAATGAATTCACCCTCTAATGTCATCAGCATCTGCTTTTGCGCTGTCGGTGAATGCATACTCCACTTTACTCAAGTGCTCCTCGTGCATTGCCCAAAATATCTCACTGAAAGACTTCACATTTACATCACAATTCTTGATTTAGCAACGAACGTTTGCTCTGGAGTAGGCCTTAAGCAAGATGGAACGAAGAACAAGAAGCGATCAAGGAGACCATGACCTTGGTCTAGCCTACTTATTACCTGGGCTGCAAATGGTAGCTGTGTAGTTCCAAGTATAACAAATGGAATGTTCGCCGGAATTTCCCTGGTAGACTCAGAAGCAAATCTATACGACGTTCGCTCTCCGGAGAATAACTCGCACAACATCTGTACTTCACCAGACCCATTTTCCTCATAATTTTTAAGTATTTTGTTAAGGACGTCAAATAGTTCGGGTGAAAGAACAATGGCTTTTTTTTGTTCTGCGAGTGTCTTAACAAGCCCCGAAGAAGTACACCGCTCAATTAGAAAGTTTCCAATATCACAGTTATCTCTTAAGGGTATAACATGGTCTACAGCACAATTCTTCATCGCTTGAGACTTCCCGGTTATCGGAGGGCCGATGACCATGACATATAAGTTACATGGAAAACACCGGCTTTCGTTGGAAATTAAGGAGTTCAAGTCCATGACGAACGCCGTTGTACTCAATAAACACGGCACCAAATATCCAACACACGAACTCATAGAAAGGGCACTCTGTTCAATAAATTCAAATACGTTTTCAGGGAATAGTCTACCATAATCAAAGGGCATAGACATCAAACGACGGTGCAAGTCCGCCCATGTATTTTCGTGTTGCCTTCTTAATCTGCTGATCTTCGAACACGCCATTTGCGTTCACTAGGCTGTACACTAAAACCGAATCCAAATTTGTTCAAATATTGTAAACAGGCTTAAATATTATAAGACCACAACATTTTCGACATACATGTAATCTCGTGGGAACTTCCCAACTACACCATAATTATTCACTCTACACCAAATTAGCGCTCTATTTAAATAATTGGGAATTTCAACTCTATAAAAGGTGATGTTACACAGGACAATTTTTAATGCAAATAAGCTTGCATAAAAGGTTGACACGTTTTGTGCAAGCTTATTTGCATTAAAGTGCCTATAACCTCTGTGGGAATTTAACATATTTGTAATCTATGGATTATCCCGAGATAAATTGTAATATATCTTGTCAGCTGAAAATGTCATCTTCATAGACTTTTTTGCTGTTAAAGTCGACGGAAATGACGTCAAATCGGGAATCTGTCTATATGAAAACCTCTTTACAGATGCCCGATTTGACGTCATTTCCGTCAAATTTAACAGCAAAAAAGTCTATGAAGATGAAATTTTCAGCTGCCAAGATATATTACAATTTATCTCAGGAAAATCCATAGATTACATATATGTTAAATCCCCACAGACGTTATAGGCACTTTAAAAATTGTCGTTAAAAATTGTCCTGTGTAACATCACCTTTACACTATAGCAATTCAAGATGTACAAAGTGAAGATCACCCGAAACATATATAGCCATCCAAGTTGGTACGCCTTTCTCAAGCCTTAAAGCACAACAAACTCAAGTCCCGGTCAACCATTTAGCAGCTACCACAGAGATTCGTTCTGCGCAAGTAAACAACTCACACACGATGAACTTAATGAAAACTTCCTTGCTAACAAGGAAACTTTAATAGAGTGGGCCAAAAATATTGGTCTTTTGCCAAAGCAATTGTTTGCCCTCACTGCAAAGAAATGATGCGATGCGTGCGATGTGATGACAGATCCGATGGCTTTAAATACGAGTGTCGCGGCAAACCAGTTAAGCGACATAGGGTCGAAATAAGCATTCGTCAAGGTACATGGTTCGAGAAAAGTAATCTGACACTAGAATAAATACTAAAAATCACTTACTGGTGGACTATTGGCCTAAAACAGTCCCAAATTACCCAGCAACTTCGACTAAGTCCAAATACAGCAGTAGATTGGTGCATGTTTTGCAGAGAAGTCTGCGAAATTTCAATAGCCAAAAAATCCGAAAAACTCGGAGGAATAGGTAAAAGAGTCCAGATCGATGAATCCAAAATAGGCAAACGCAAGTACCATCGGGGTCACTTCGTCGAGGGACAATGGATATTCGGAGGTATCGAAGAGGACAGCAGAAAATCATTTATAATAGCCGTTGAAGACAGATCCGAAAAAACTTTACTACCCCTCATACAAAAGTGGATAGAACCCGGTTCTATTATTATATCGGATTGTTGGAAAGCCTACATCAACCTGGAGAAACATGGCTACATTCACGAAACTGTAAATCATTCCCAAGAATTTGTCAACGATGAAGGTGCACATACGAACAAGATCGAAGGCCATTGGCGGCAACTTAAGGCCAGTTTACTAACCCATGGCAGAAGAAAACATCACTATTCTTCGTATTTTGCCGAATTCATCTGGAGATATACTCATAGCGGAGACGATTTATTTTGGACTTTTCTAGAAGATATAAAATACTTATACCCTTTTAAAAATTAGGATCTTTAAAAATAAGTAAACCAAACTAATATTCCCAACTATACTTCCTTCTAAGAAACAAACTTCAAATTCAACCAATATATTCACAATAAAGCAGCAGCAACTACCTATACCCCTGTGTGTGCACCGGTATCGCATAGTCTTAATGGGTTGTAAGTCTAAGTCCTAGCGGGGGCTGCAAGATATTCTAAGCCTTCTGGGAGTACTTTACGGAAGTAATCCCCAAAACAGCAAATGTCCTAACCCTAACCCCCCGTCTAACTAGTTTTCTAACCCTAACCCCCGCCTAATTAGTTTTCTAACCCCCTGCTTAACAACGTTTAAGACACTTGCCCATACTTGTCAACGTATCCCATACTTGTGGTCCTTAATAAATAGACTCACGAGAGAAACATACCGTTGTACCTATAGCTATACAGTAGCTACCGCGTATCCGCGTAGCCACGTAGCCAGTCTACATACCATTTTCACATGCGGGGTATTCTATAATTGTACCCTCGATGGTTGTACAACTTTTTATTACATCAATAAGATCCATTGATATGGCCAATAAAACAAAACGTATATTAGACTATTAGTCAAAGTACTAAAACGCGCAAACAGAGTAGTGCGGAAAGTAAGAAGATAATATAAAACGTACACGTCTCTTACCTTTAATAATCAGACAAAAAGACGTCGAAATATTTCTCCAAGTAAACGAAAAACACTATCCAACACAGAAAACTGTAAACACTGTAGAAAGGTGAGGTCTGTGCTATTTTAATTACACTCTCAATTTATAATACTCTCACAAAACCAGCTATGATTATTCTGTACGTACGCTCATTATTATTCCAATCTTAATCCCGTACGTACGCTCATTGCCAATTAAAAGAATAATGGCGAAAATTTCGATGGGATCAAATTATTTTGCAAACGTACGAATATATACATAAAAATCAGTACCCATAACCGGCATAAGGTAGTGTTTTGTATTCATCAACAATAACATGTTTATTATACACGATTAATCGATAATCCTTCTTCGTGCGTTTCGTTTCAATGTCCTTTGTTTTGGTATTGCGAGTAATCTTGTACGGGATGTCAACAGACATTTTTTCGTTCACTTTACATATTGCGTGCAGGCCAACTCACGAATGCAACGTCTCGTTATTATTCTGTACGTACGCTCATTATTATTCTGTACGTACGCTCATTATTATTCACACTTAATCCTATTAAGTCACTTCCTGTCGGCATCCCTTTGCTCGCTGGATGGGGGGGTTACCTACTTGCGTGATACAATATGCATGTATAACGAGGTTATAAATGAAGAATTATATATTGCAGATCAGTATGATTTTGTTTAAAATTGTGATAGTTTACTTTGTGAACTTGAGGAAATATACACGACAATAGAAAAAAAACAATAATATTTTTTTTGGGGGTTTAGAAATGAAAAAAACAAGAAAAGAAAAGTTCTCTAAAGAACTTATAGAAAAAGCTGCAAGATCACTTAACGGAGAAACATTAACAAAAGAACAATTATCAAACTATAAACTTTATAATCTTAATAGAAAAAAATATAGACGTTTAAAAATACATGTTACAGATATTAATGAACAATGGGAAATTGATTTAGCTGAAACTAAAGATTTAGCACGTTATAATAATCAATTTCGTTATTGGTTGGTGTGTATTGATGTGTTTTCTCGTTATTGTTGGGTAAAATTATTAAAAAAGAAATCAAGTAATAATGTTAAAAACAAGTTTGAATCTATTTTAATCGAAGAAGGACAAACACCCTGTAAAATTCAGTGTGATGAAGGAACAGAATTTCAAGATATTCGAAAAAGTTTGAGTAAAAAATATAATTTTACTGTTTTTCATACCTATAATCGCGAGATAAAAGCATCGCATGTTGAACGTGTTGTTGGCACCTTAAAAACTATGGTTCGTAGAGTTTTAACAATGACTGATAATTTTGATTATAATACTTATTTACCGGTGATTATCGAACGTTATAATAATTCTCCACATAAATCTTTGGCTGGTTCAACACCATTTGAAATTTATAAAGGAACAAAGAAATTAAAAAAATTAAAATATAAAATATTACGTGATGAATTGAATTACCCCATTCCTACAAAAAGTATTGTCACTGAAGGTACTCGTGTACGCATCGCAAGGGTAAAAAACAATATTTTTGAAAAAAGCAGTCTTAGACGTTGGACAAAGGAAATATTTAAAGTTGAAAAAGTTTTTATAACCAAACCTGTCACATATCAATTAAAAGATTTAAAAGGTGAAAAATTGAAGGAATTTTTTATCGTGAAGAATTACAATTATTAAAAAAATTAGTTTATATATCGCGAGTAATACAATATCAAAAACTGGAATTTCTAATTAACAAATAAATTTACAATGCATCTTGTTCAACCTATTGACGTTCTAAATAAAAATGCGTATATAGATGTACAAAAAATTTGTTACCCGTTGACTACAAAAAATGTTGATGAAAAAATGTTATTTCACTTTTACATATGATTTTCAGAAATTTATGAAGAATAAAATTGATGTTAAAAAGTACGAGCAGATTATTCTTACGAGTGTGAAATATAATATTCCTACAGGAATTTATGATTTAAACCGTTTACTTGATTATATGAATAATATTTTAAAATAATATGATGTTGATTTGAGTTTAGAAAAGAATGGAAAAGTATATTTAAATGTTAATTTTGGAATAGAATATTGGCTTATACAATATAATAGTAAAAAAGCTCATGATGGAGGTGAAGGTTCTAAATTGCGTTTATCCGAAAAAGTTGAAAAAATAAATTTTGAATTAAATATGAGTGATACTTTATCGTTTATGTTGGGTTTTAAAAATTAAATAATCAAATTAAATAATGAAAAAGAAAATTTTATTGAAAAAGAAGCCGATTATTTACCCGATGTATCAGATGGCTTAAATAAAATGTTTATATATTGTGACGAATTAGAAGCAACATTAGTTGGTGATTCATATTCTGAATTGTTAACAACAGTTCTTATTCAGTGGTCGGGTCAAGGAAAAGGAAATGGTGAATTAGTTTGTTTCACGCCTTCAAAAATATTAAAAAAATTTAAAAAGAGCGTTATTAACGAATTAAATATTACAATTAAAGACAGTGCAGATAATTTGATTCCTTTTGATTCTGGAACTGTTTAATTCATTATGCTTAAAATTCATCTTAAAACAGTAAGGAACGTTCAACAGGTTGAAAAATATGATTTTAGTTATCCCTTTAACACATATGCTGAAAGTAAAAATGAAAAACAAATTTATTGGATTTTAGACAGTGTTGAGCACACAGGAATTAATAAATATTTTCATATTTCTTATTTCAAAAAAATTAATTTTACAATCGATCCAGTAATAAATCAAAATCCAATAACACGTAAAAGAAAATATGGTACTGTAATAATGTTAAAAAACACAAAATTAAAAGATAAACGATTTGATGGACAACAAATGTTATTGTTTGAGAAAAGAATTTTATTTAAATATGATATAGACGAGAATAAACAAATATTACACCACTTAAAAATGGAAAGAGAAATATTTCCTAATGTTTTGCTTAAAAGAAACACCGCAGAAGCTCAAGAATACATTCAATTTCATCGTTCATATGGTAGTGACGACGACGTCATTTTGACTGCATAAAATATAATAATAATATAAAATTATTTGAAGAAAAATAATGAATAACAATTTAACATCTGACGAATATTTTAATTTACTTACTGGAAAATGTAAAGGAAAAAATTATTCTTCTAACTATTTTTATGTAAAACGTGAAAAAAACAAAAAAAACCCTACTCAAGATGATATTTTATTAAATTCTAATATTGGCCTACCACATACTTTAAACCCTGATTATCAAAAAAAATAGTACCAAATAAAGGAGCAAAAAAAAGAAAAATTGATCCACAATCTTGGAAAAAATACCTGTAGACATTGTTAAACTATATCCAAATTTAAGAATATGTTATGAAAATATGCGTGTACCTCCCAAACTCATCCGCTTATTGCCCTAAAATTGCATCCCCCCTCCCCCTTACACAATGTTGGTCAAGCTAAAGTCGATTTGCAAGTCACATCGTCTAAATATACCAACATTGTGTAGGGGGGAGGGGGAAATAGTATAAAAATTCAAAAAGTCTACGATATTTTTTCCATGATTGTCTGAAAAAAGAGGACACGTAATCATTTTCTGAGATTAATTGAACGTGAATTTTCAATATACAAAGTTGAAAAATATATAGAACCATATATAAGGAATATAGTTCAGGGCTTCATTAATTTTTTTTTGATGACGGGGGGGGGGGGATGGACAGTTTTGGATGTTTTCTGTAGATTATCTGTTTTCAGGTGAAACGTATTTTATTCAATTGGGTTCACGGAATTTACTTTACTTGTTCAATCTTGAAACGTTGACGTGGTTACCTCTGAGCAGTATTTGGATGGTAGCATTTTTTCATTTTAGATGGCTAAAAAACTTGCCAAAAAGTATCTGTGGAACATTCTGCTCAAATAAGAGCTGCATACCCGCTGTCAAAAATTCGAGGGAAGACGCTTTTAAAAATGTTTACCCAGTACTCTAAAGCTGTAATTTATAAGCACGCCAAGAAGCCACTAAATAGTGAGCCTGTTTTTGATCAGAGAAAGCAAAATAAAGGCAGACCCACAAAATTATCCGTTCAAGACAAGAGAAGTATAGTGCGCTCGGTAACAAGTCTCCGAGAGAAGGCAGGTTCCTTTACGTCAAAGCGAATTCAGCTGGAAAGTGGCGTAAAGCATGTAACCAGTCGAACTATTCGTAATCACTTGAATGAAGGGGTTAGATTTTTGACATCTTTTAAATGGAGAGACAGCTAACAGTGCTGCAAAAGGCTTACCTATAGAATATTATCAGTCAGCGTGGTACACATTTGAAATTATTGAATATGGTTTCAATGTACATGTACACGCATTTGCCACAAAATGGGTGTTTTCTCCAATGAAGGTCTTTTTATTTTATCAGTAATAAACAGTCTGACTTAAATTACCACATGTACACCATGTTACACTACATGTTACACTACATGTTACACTAAAGTTGTTATGTCCTACTATAATTAATTACATGTTACAACATGTTGCACCTATACTTTTTAAAATAAACTATATTTACTTTAAAAAAGTAGGTGTAACATGTTGTAACATGTAAACATTGATAATATAATCTAACAATTGAACAGTAACATGCAGTGTAACATGTAGTGTAACATGATGTAACATTCTGTAACATAATCGGTAAGAATACGCATTACGCCATAATCGTATCAAAGCTGGCAGCTGAGCCCGCGAGATAGCCTTGCCAACCAACCCACCCCCCCCGAAACGTATATAGATTGTTTTTTTCTAGTCCCTCTGTTCTCAGTCTGGCAATATCATAAAATTGAAAAATTTCTTTCGTCCAAACATTTAGTCTCCCATAGTCAATTTTTTTTGGATTGAGAGACAGTCTGAAAAAAGAGGACACGTAATCATTTTCTGAGATTAATTGAACGTGAATTTTCAATATACAAAGTTGAAAAATATATAGAACCATATATAAGGAATATAGTTCAGGGCTTCATTAATTTTTTTTTGATGACGGGGGGGGATGGACAGTTTTGGATGTTTTCTGTAGATTATCTGTTTTCAGGTGAAACGTATTTTATTCAATTGGGTTCACGGAATTTACTTTACTTGTTCAATCTTGAAACGTTGACGTGGTTACCTCTGAGCAGTATTTGGATGGTAGCATTTTTTCATTTTAGATGGCTAAAAAACTTGCCAAAAAGTATCTGTGGAACATTCTGCTCAAATAAGAGCTGCATACCCGCTGTCAAAAATTCGAGGGAAGACGCTTTTAAAAATGTTTACCCAGTACTCTAAAGCTGTAATTTATAAGCACGCCAAGAAGCCACTAAATAGTGAGCCTGTTTTTGATCAGAGAAAGCAAAATAAAGGCAGACCCACAAAATTATCCGTTCAAGACAAGAGAAGTATAGTGCGCTCGGTAACAAGTCTCCGAGAGAAGGCAGGTTCCTTTACGTCAAAGCGAATTCAGCTGGAAAGTGGCGTAAAGCATGTAACCAGTCGAACTATTCGTAATCACTTGAATGAAGGGGTTAGATTTTTGACATCTTTTAAATGGAGAGACAGCTAACAGTGCTGCAAAAGGCTTACCTATAGAATATTATCAGTCAGCGTGGTACACATTTGAAATTATTGAATATGATTTCAATGTACATGTACACGCATTTGCCACAAAATGGGTGTTTTCTCCAATGAAGGTCTTTTTATTTTATCAGTAATAAACAGTCTGACTTAAATTACCACATGTTACACCATGTTACACTACATGTTACACTACATGTTACACTAAAGTTGTTATGTCCTACTATAATTATTTACATGTTACAACATGTTACACCTATACTTTTTAAAATAAACTATATTTACTTGAAAAAAGTAGGTGTAACATGTTGTAACATGTAAACATTGATAATATAATCTAACAATTGAACAGTAACATGCAGTGTAACATGTAGTGTAACATGATGTAACATGCTGTAACATAATCGGTGAGAATACGCATTACGCCATAATCGTATCAAAGCTGGCAGCTGAGCCCGCGACATAGCCTTGCCAACCAACCCACCCCCCCCCCCCCCCGAAACGTATATAGATTGTTTTTTTCTAGTCCCTCTGTTCTCAGTCTGGCAATATCATAAAATTGAAAAATATCTTTCGTCCAAACATTTAGTCTCCCATAGTCAATTTTTTTTGGATTTAGAGACAATCTTGGAAAAAATACCTGTAGACTTTGTTAAACTATATCCAAATTTAAGAATATGTTATGAAAATATGCGTGTACCTCCCAAACTCATCCGCTTATTGCCCTAAAATTGCATCCCCCCTCCCCCCTACACAATGTTGGTCAAGCTAAAGTCGATTTGCAAGTCACGTCGTCTAAATATACCAACATTGTGTAGGGGGGGAGGGGGAAATAGTATAAAAATTCAAAAAGTCTACGATATTTTTTCCATGATTGTCTGAAAAAAGAGGACACGTAATCATTTTCTGAGATTAATTGAACGTGAATTTTCAATATACAAAGTTGAAAAATATATAGAACCATAAATAAGGAATATAGTTCAGGGCTTCATTAATTTTTTTTTGATGACGGGGGGGATGGACAGTTTTGGATGTTTTCTGTAGATTATCTGTTTTCAGGTGAAACGTATTTTATTCAATTGGGTTCACGGAATTTACTTTACTTGTTCAATCTTGAAACGTTGACGTGGTTACCTCTGAGCAGTATTTGGATGGTAGCATTTTTTCATTTTAGATGGCTAAAAAACTTGCCAAAAAGTATCTGTGGAACATTCTGCTCAAATAAGAGCTGCATACCCGCTGTCAAAAATTCGAGGGAAGACGCTTTTAAAAATGTTTCCCCAGTACTCTAAAGCTGTAATTTATAAGCACGCCAAGAAGCCACTAAATAGTGAGCCTGTTTTTGATCAGAGAAAGCAAAATAAAGGCAGACCCACAAAATTATCCGTTCAAGACAAGAGAAGTATAGTGCGCTCGGTAACAAGTCTCCGAGAGAAGGCAGGTTCCTTTACGTCAAAGCGAATTCAGCTGGAAAGTGGCGTAAAGCATGTAACCAGTCGAACTATTCGTAATCACTTGAATGAAGGGGTTAGATTTTTGACATCTTTTAAATGGAGAGACAGCTAACAGTGCTGCAAAAGGCTTACCTATAGAATATTATCAGTCAGCGTGGTACACATTTGAAATTATTGAATACGGTTTCAATGTACATGTACACGCATTTGCCACAAAATGGGTGTTTTCTCCAATGAAGGTCTTTTTATTTTATCAGTAATAAACAGTCTGACTTAAATTACCACATGTTACACCATGTTACACTACATGTTACACTACATGTTACATTAAAGTTGTTATGTCCTACTATAATTATTTACATGTTACAACATGTTACACCTATACTTTTTAAAATAAACTATATTTACTTTTAAAAAGTAGGTGTAACATGTTGTAACATGTAAACATTGATAATATAATCTAACAATTGAACAGTAACATGCAGTGTAACATGTAGTGTAACATGATGTAACATGCTGTAACATAATCGGTAAGAATACGCATTACGCCATAATCGTATCAAAGCTGGCAGCTGAGCCCGCGAGATAGCCTTGCCAACCAACCCACCCCCCCCCCCCCCCGAAACGTATATAGATTGTTTTTTTCTAGTCCCTCTGTTCTCAGTCTGGCAATATCATAAAATTGAAAAATTTCTTTCGTCCAAACATTTAGTCTCCCATAGTCAATTTTTTTTTGGATTTAGAGACTGTCTGAAAAAAGAGGACACGTAATCATTTTCTGAGATTAATTGAACGTGAATTTTCAATATACAAAGTTGAAAAATATATAGAACCATATATAAGGAATATAGTTCAGGGCTTCATTAATTTTTTTTTGATGACGGGGGGGGGATGGACAGTTTTGGATGTTTTCTGTAGATTATCTGTTTTCAGGTGAAACGTATTTTATTCAATTGGGTTCACGGAATTTACTTTACTTGTTCAATCTTGAAACGTTGACGTGGTTACCTCTGAGCAGTATTTGGATGGTAGCATTTTTTCATTTTAGATGGCTAAAAAACTTGCCAAAAAGTATCTGCGGAACATTCTGCTCAAATAAGAGCTGCATACCCGCTGTCAAAAATTCGAGGGAAGACGCTTTTAAAAATGTTTCCCCAGTACTCTAAAGCTGTAATTTATAAGCACGCCAAGAAGCCACTAAATAGTGAGCCTGTTTTTGATCAGAGAAAGCAAAATAAAGGCAGACCCACAAAATTATCCGTTCAAGACAAGAGAAGTATAGTGCGCTCGGTAACAAGTCTCCGAGAGAAGGCAGGTTCCTTTACGTCAAAGCGAATTCAGCTGTAAAGTGGCGTAAAGCATGTAACCAGTCGAACTATTCGTAATCACTTAAATGAAGGGGTTAGATTTTTGACATCTTTTAAATGGAGAGACAGCTAACAGTGCTGCAAAAGGCTTACCTATAGAATATTATCAGTCAGCGTGGTACACATTTGAAATTATTGAATATGGTTTCAATGTACATGTACACGCATTTGCCACAAATGGGTGTTTTCTCCAATGAAGGTCTTTTTATTTTATCAGTAATAAACAGTCTGACTTAAATTACCACATGTTACACCATGTTACACTACATGTTACACTACATGTTACACTAAAGTTGTTATGTCCTACTATAATTATTTACATGTTACAACATGTTACACCTATACTTTTTAAAATAAACTATATTTACTTTAAAAAAGTAGGTGTAACATGTTGTAACATGTAAACATTGATAATATAATCTAACAATTGAACAGTAACATGCAGTGTAACATGTAGTGTAACATGATGTAACATGCTGTAACATAATCGGTAAGAATACGCATTACGCCATAATCGTATCAAAGCTGGCAGCTGAGCCCGCGAGATAGCCTTGCCAACCAACCCACCCACCCCCCCCCCCCGAAACGTATATAGATTGTTTTTTCTAGTCCCTCTGTTCTCAGTCTGGCAATATCATAAAATTGAAAAATTTCTTTCGTCCAAACATTTAGTCTCCCATAGTCAATTTTTTTTGGATTTAGAGACAATCTTGGAAAAAATACCTGTAGACTTTGTTAAACTATATCCAAATTTAAGAATATGTTATGAAAATATGCGTGTACCTCCCAAACTCATCCGCTTATTGCCCTAAAATTGCATCCCCCCTCCCCCCTACACAATGTTGGTCAAGCTAAAGTCGATTTGCAAATCACATCGTCTAAATATACCAACATTGTGTAGGGGGGAGGGGGAAATAGTATAAAAATTCAAAAAGTCTACGATATTTTTTCCATGATTGTTTCTGAGATTAATTGAACGTGAATTTTCAATATACAAAGTTGAAAAATATATAGAACCATATATAAGGAATATAGTTCAGGGCTTCATTAATTTTTTTTTGATGACGGGGGGATGGACAGTTTTGGATGTTTTCTGTAGATTATCTGTTTTCAGGTGAAACGTATTTTATTCAATTGGGTTCACGGAATTTACTTTACTTGTTCAATCTTGAAACGTTGACGTGGTTACCTCTGAGCAGTATTTGGATGGTAGCATTTTTTCATTTTAGATGGCTAAAAAACTTGCCAAAAAGTATCTGCGGAACATTCTGCTCAAATAAGAGCTGCATACCCGCTGTCAAAAATTCGAGGGAAGACGCTTTTAAAAATGTTTCCCCAGTACTCTAAAGCTGTAATTTATAAGCGCGCCAAGAAGCCACTAAATAGTGAGCCTGTTTTTGATCAGAGAAAGCAAAATAAAGGCAGACCCACAAAATTATCCGTTCAAGACAAGAGAAGTATAGTGCGCTCGGTAACAAGTCTCCGAGAGAAGGCAGGTTCCTTTACGTCAAAGCGAATTCAGCTGGAAAGTGGCGTAAAGCATGTAACCAGTCGAACTATTCGTAATCACTTGAATGAAGGGGTTAGATTTTTGACATCTTTTAAATGGAGAGACAGCTAACAGTGCTGCAAAAGGCTTACCTATAGAATATTATCAGTCAGCGTGGTACACATTTGAAATTATTGAATATGGTTTCAATGTACATGTACACGCATTTGCCACAAAATGGGTGTTTTCTCCAATGAAGGTCTTTTTATTTTATCAGTAATAAACAGTCTGACTTAAATTACCACATGTTACACCATGTTACACTACATGTTACACTACATGTTACACTAAATTTGTTATGTCCTACTATAATTATTTACATGTTACAACATGTTACACCTATACTTTTTAAAATAAACTATATTTACTTTAAAAAAGTAGGTGTAACATGTTGTAACATGTAAACATTGATAATATAATCTAACAATTGAACAGTAACATGCAGTGTAACATGTAGTGTAACATGATGTAACATGCTGTAACATAATCGGTAAGAATACGCATTACGCCATAATCGTATCAAAGCTGGCAGCTGAGCCCGCGAGATAGCCTTGCCAACCAACCAACCCACCCCCCCCCCGAAACGTATATAGATTGTTTTTTTCTAGTCCCTCTGTTCTCAGTCTGGCAATATCATAAAATTGAAAAATTTCTTTCGTCCAAACATTTAGTCTCCCATAGTCAATTTTTTTTGGATTTAGAGACAATCTTGGAAAAAATACCTGTAGACTTTGTTAAACTATATCCAAATTTATGAATATGTTATGAAAATATGCGTGTACCTCCCAAACTCATCCGCTTATTGCCCTAAAATTGCATCCCCCCTCCCCCCTACACAATGTTGGTCAAGCTAAAGTCGATTTGCAAGTCACATCGTCTAAATATACCAACATTGTGTAGGGGGGAGGGGGAAATAGTATAAAAATTCAAAAAGTCTACGATATTTTTTCCATGATTGTCTGAAAAAAGAGGACACGTAATCATTTTCTGAGATTAATTGAACGTGAATTTTCAATAAACAAAGTTGAAAAATATATAGAACCATATATAAGGAATATAGTTCAGGGCTTCATTAATTTTTTTTTGATGACGGGGGGGGATGGACAGTTTTGGATGTTTTCTGTAGATTATCTGTTTTCAGGTGAAACGTATTTTATTCAATTGGGTTCACGGAATTTACTTTACTTGTTCAATCTTGAAACGTTGACGTGGTTACCTCTGAGCAGTATTTGGATGGTAGCATTTTTTCATTTTAGATGGCTAAAAAACTTGCCAAAAAGTATCTGTGGAACATTCTGCTCAAATAAGAGCTGCATACCCGCTGTCAAAAATTCGAGGGAAGACGCTTTTAAAAATGTTTCCCCAGTACTCTAAAGCTGTAATTTATAAGCACGCCAAGAAGCCACTAAATAGTGAGCCTGTTTTTGATCAGAGAAAGCAAAATAAAGGCAGACCCACAAAATTATCCGTTCAAGACAAGAGAAGTATAGTGCGCTCGGTAACAAGTCTCCGAGAGAAGGCAGGTTCCTTTACGTCAAAGCGAATTCAGCTGGAAAGTGGCGTAAAGCATGTAACCAGTCGAACTATTCGTAATCACTTGAATGAAGGGGTTAGATTTTTGACATCTTTTAAATGGAGAGACAGCTAACAGTGCTGCAAAAGGCTTACCTATAGAATATTATCAGTCAGCGTGGTACACATTTGAAATTATTGAATACGGTTTCAATGTACATGTACACGCATTTGCCACAAAATGGGTGTTTTCTCCAATGAAGGTCTTTTTATTTTATCAGTAATAAACAGTCTGACTTAAATTACCACATGTTACACCATGTTACACTACATGTTACACTACATGTTACATTAAAGTTGTTATGTCCTACTATAATTATTTACATGTTACAACATGTTACACCTATACTTTTTAAAATAAACTATATTTACTTTAAAAAAGTAGGTGTAACATGTTGTAACATGTAAACATTGATAATATAATCTAACAATTGAACAGTAACATGCAGTGTAACATGTAGTGTAACATGATGTAACATGCTGTAACATAATCGGTAAGAATACGCATTACGCCATAATCGTATCAAAGCTGGCAGCTGAGCCCGCGAGATAGCCTTTCCAACCAACCCAACCCCCCCCCGAAACGTATATAGATTGTTTTTTCTAGTCCCTCTGTTCTCAGTCTGGCAATATCATAAAATTGAAAAATTTCTTTCGTCCAAACATTTAGTCTCCCATAGTCAATTTTTTTTGGATTTAGAGACAATCTTGGAAAAAATACCTGTAGACTTTGTTAAACTATATCCAAATTTAAGAATATGTTATGAAAATATGCGTGTACCTCCCAAACTCATCCGCTTATTGCCCTAAAATTGCATCCCCCCTCCCCCCTACACAATGTTGGTCAAGCTAAAGTCGATTTGCAAGTCACATCGTCTAAATATACCAACATTGTGTAGGGGGGAGGGGGAAATAGTATAAAAATTCAAAAAGTCTACGATATTTTTTCCATGATTGAATCTTGGAAAAAATACCTGTAGACTTTGTTAAACTATATCCAAATTTAAGAATATGTTATGAAAATATGCGTGTACCTCCCAAACTCATCCGCTTATTGCCCTAAAATTGCATCCCCCCTCCCCCCTACACAATGTTGGTCAAGCTAAAGTCGATTTGCAAGTCACATCGTCTAAATATACCAACATTGTGTCGGGGGGAGGGGGAAATAGTATAAAAATTCAAAAAGTCTACGATATTTTTTCCATGATTGCAGATGTATTATGTTCAATTTACAAAATAGAAATTAATTGTTGTTTTTTGTTTTAAAAAAGGAAAAAACTGTAAACTATAAATAAAGTTAAAAGTAAAATAAATGTATTATTTTTCGTAAAAAAACTTGTCTTATTTGTTTATTTTTAAAAAAAAATGAAGCGAAGAAATATTATAATTAAAATAAAAATAAAAATAAAGTCTAGATTACACGGTAAAAGAAAAAAAATACAAAAGGTGGTGCTTTTGGTGCAGGAATGGCATTAGGAATGTTTTTACCCCAGGTGTTGGGTACAGTCGGAAAGATATTAAAGATTAACATTTAAAAAAATGAATTCAAAAGTTGTGGAAGAGATTGAACAACACGATGTATTATTTTCTGCACCTTTGCAATTATTTACTTCTAAACCCTACAATTATACATTTATTGAATTTTCTGAAAGTGAGATTGTACCAACACCTAAAGATCCGACTGCAAATGTGGTTACGTTCACAAGACACGGAAACGCTGTCTGTGTCTTAAAAACAAGCGAAGCCCAAATTTTTGCTAAATTGTCATTAGTACATAAAACAACAGAATCTATTGGAGGCACTGTTGCTGCTGGAGGGAAATCAATTTTACCGTTACCCCTTCGAACAATGTGGAAAACAAAATAATTAAAAATAAACGATACTTTAGTTACTACTTCGGGAAATATGGCTCATATTGCTTCAATTATTAAATATTTATCGCGTGAATATAATCCGAAACGCGATGGATGTGAACATATTAATTTTTCTCATCTTGATACAGCGGGGCATATGGATAGTATAGTTGGATTTGAGAATGGAACGGATGTTGTTAATGCTGGAGGTTATGCTAGAGTGTTGAAAAATCAAGTCAAAACAGTAATTGATACAATTGATATCTCATTATTTAGCGATGGTGGTGGGGAAATTATTATTCCTTCAGCATTTAAAATATAATTACATTTTAGTATTGAGTATTAAAATCTATTTTATTATCTGGTGCAGATGATGGTGATTTAAGTTTAGCCAATACAGAGCTATCTTTAGAGGATTTAAAGATTAAAATACCTGTTTTTAAACCAACGATGAACTACGTATAGCATTAAATACAGGATTTGTTAAAAAACAAATGGAAGCTAAATATTATACTAGTAATTATCGATGTATTAGCGAAAATATATTAGTAGGTCGAAGGACGCATCAAGTTGTCGATGCTTTTAATGTTTCGTGTCCTACAAGATTATTTATAGTTTTTATACCTCTCGCTAATTGGAATGGGTCATACGCGCATAATATTTTTGGCCCAACTACTCGAATGTTAGTGTTTCGGTAAATAATAACACTGTTATGAAAATTAAATCTCCTGAAGAAGCTTATTCAAATCTACAGAATGTTTTGAATCGAAAATATAAACATATGCCGTTTACATTTAATGATTTTAAAAATGGATATGCAATGCTTGGATTTGATTTAACAAGCAATAAAGATTCTCATCTTGGTGTATTACCCTCACGACCCTCAGGAAATGTAAACATTGATTTTAATTTTTCACAAAATACTGCTGCTGGAGTATTACTATATATAGGAGAGTTTCGAAATGAAATAAAAATAGGTTTAAATACACCTGCAAGATTATTACATAACATTTAGTAAAAAAGTAAAGAACAACAATTAGCTTAAGGAATTATTAAAAAAAAATGAAAGATCAAATGAAAATACAAAAAAAAAATAATCGAAAAAAACCATACATCATAAAAGAAAAGAAAACAGAAATAATTAATCAAATTCCTTTAAAGCGTGAACATATATTTATATACCCTATAATATCAAAGTTTGGAGAAAAATGGAGAAAAATAATAAAAGAATATATGTTGTGGATGAAGAAGAAAAAGAAGAATTAAAAAAAACAAAAGAGGCAGAAGAAGGTGAAAAAGAAAAAGAAAAAGACTTCAAAGAAGAAGAACAAGAAGAAGAAGAAGAAGAAGATGAAGAAAAAGAAGAAGAAGAAGATAATGATAGTGATAGTGATAATTATTTGACTTTTTCTGTAGATGATGATGATGAGGAAACGACAACCAAAATTTTAAATTCGTTGTTGCTTTTAAATAAAATTAAAAAAGAAAAAGAAAAGAAAAAGAAAAGAGATTTCTTACCATGTTTAAAAAATATATTAAAGCAAATATGGCTACAAAACAAAAATTAATTAATGATGATTTGATTAGAAGACTTCAAGATTTATCAAAAAATATTTTAGATAATAAAATATTAGTACCCATTTCAAACGATAATAAAACAATTCTTAAACGTTTTGTACGCGATAAAATAAAAAAACAGATTTAAAAGTTATA
Organism: Chrysogorgia sp. JL179-B06; assembly: GCA_035772405.1. Classification (NCBI taxonomy): domain Eukaryota; kingdom Metazoa; phylum Cnidaria; class Anthozoa; order Scleralcyonacea; family Chrysogorgiidae; genus Chrysogorgia; species Chrysogorgia sp. JL179-B06. The sequence continues at coordinate 450,868 of JAYKKM010000361.1, read as the reverse complement.
TTAAGTGAAGACCTTCGTTTGATTCATGTGTTTGAAAAAGCCTACAAACTGATTATAAAAGAAACGCAGAAAAAATGAGTGGAATTAATAAAGTACAATTAGTTGATCCGAATAAATTAAATGAAATCTTAGAATTAATAAAAAAGAACATATTAATAAAAATTTATTACATGGAATTAAAAACAAAGAAGAATATAAATTTTTAGAAAGTAAAGATAAAATGGGGCAAGAATTAAAAAATAAGAATAATAATCAAACTGAAGAAAATATAGTGGCTTTTTTAAAAATAAAAGAAAAAAGAAAAAGAAAAGCTGAAACATCTACTAATGATCAACAAGAACCACCGGAAGAAGCGAAAGCGGGGAAAAGTACATATGGTAGTCTAAGTGAAGGACATATTAAATAATTATTAAAGAAAAAAATATTAAAACAATAGGGAATATAATAAGATTAAATAACTATGAAGTTAATTACGACGATATGCTGTATGATTTAACACACAATGTATCGAAAATTCAAAATTATAATTTGACAGCTAAACAACATTCTAAAGTTTTAAAAGAATAAAAAAAAAAGAAAATGCCTGTTGCTTATATAAGAAATCAAAAACTTCGACAACAATATAAAAATGGAAACGAAGGCGATGGAAATGAAGACGATTACGCATCTTTACCGATTACTCATCAACCACAATCACCTAGTTTTAGATCGACACTTGCTAGTGCTTTAAAACTGGAGTTCGATACTTTTTTAACCAATTTAGATAAAAGAAAAAAAAATTATTCCTGTTTTATGATTTTTAAATAAATTTTTATATACCAATGATATTAATAAAATAGCAAATTAATAATAAAATAATTAATAAAATAGCAAAAATATATTAATAATTTGGGTGCTTATCCTGCAGATGTATTTCCTGAAAAAATTAAATTCCCTTCATGTTGGATTTGGAATACAGACGAGTCCAAAGATAAGGGACAGCATTGGGTAGCTATTTGGGTTGATAAAAACAAACACATGTATTTTTTTGATAGTTTTGCACAAAAAGTTAGTTTTTATAAAGGAACGTATTGGATGACTTATGCCGAAAGAAATAATTTGACATTTGTTTATGATCAAAAAATTCCACTTCAATCCCGCGCAACAGTTGTATGTGGAAATTGGAGTCTTTATTATTGACATAATAAATGTAAAAACGAAATACAACAAACACAAAAATATTTGTTATTTAAAAGCAAAAATAAAAATTAATTAATTAATGATATTAAATTAGGTCGTAAAATAGTTATACTAGGAAAGGTAATAGTTAACATTTATAATAAAAAATGTAAAAATAAAATAGAAACACAGAAAGCTAATAATCAAAGTTGTTGTTCTTTTAATAAATCAAAATTTTAATTAAAATATTTACAACACAATTTTTCACATTTGTCTGTTTTATTTAAAATATTGAACCCAATAGTGAAAGCGCTAGAGGTGCTAAAGCTAAAGCGGATAGAAATCCTCCTTTTTGGTTCCTTTTACGTTTCCCCACCACACCCCCTACATGTCTAACATTTTTCCTTTTTCTTCGTCTTTTACCGCTTATTGTACGTTTTACACCCGTATACATTTGCTTAGGAATATCAATATAGGTATGTTTAGCGTCTCGAGAAAAAGTTTTCCAAATTTATTTCTTCCCTTTTAATTGTATTGATTTTTTTTTCATCACGATAAGCTTCTAGGATCTTTGTTTGTTTTTGTACCTTATTATTTTTTTACTTATATAGCAAATAAGATAACAACAAATAAAAAGGTATTCTTTATTTATAAATTGGTGAAATTTGTTTTACAAAATTATTATTTTTAACACAAATCATATACAATAGTCTTTTCATTAGGAAATATATTTGTTCTTATTCTACAATTATCATATCCTTTATTACAATTATCGAATAATAAATATCCATAGGGATGTTTATTAATATCAGCTAATATTTTATCAAATTGGTTTCTATTTATTTTCTTATTATCACATATTGTATAGATATTTCTACAATCACTTAAATTTTTAAACATGATATAATAATGACTGTTGATACGTAAATTTCGCAACTTTCCATTACCGTAAGATAAGTTTTGACATGCTAAAATTACGCTTACATTACGATGATGAACATCTTGAGTTGCAATATTATCAATTTTATCAAGATTTTTTTTGACAATGTACCGACTAACATAAGATCGTCTAAAATAATTAATGTATTAGCAGATGTATTCGTTTGTATATTAACAATATCGGGTATACCCTTCTTACAGTCAACAAATTCGAAATTTATTTTTTCTCTTCCAAAACCGCATGCATTTTATCGTACAAGGGTTGATATATGGAATAAAGATAAAATACTTTCGTAATTTTAGGTGTTATCATTGACTCAATATAATTTAGTAATTGTAAAATCCAAAATGTTTTTCCACATTGACTAGGACCGCACAATGTTAACATAAACGGGTGATGAAATGGTAGTGAAACAGCATTCATTTTACACGTCTAAAATTAAAAGGAAATATATAGATATTTATAAGAATTTAAAAGTTTCATAGTATATATTTTTTAAAACAAAAGGAAGTCGACTATCGTATGATTTTTTGGACTTTGATTTTATATTTTTAGACCTATAACGATCATGGCTATAGATGCCATATAAGGTCATGATATGAGTTTGGACTTTGATTTTTGCGTGATGTATATTTTTAAACATATAACGACCTTGACTATACATAACCATATAAGGTCATGATGTGAATTTGAACTTTGGCTTTAACATACCCGAAATTCTTTAAACCCATAACACCCCACCTCGGATGACCTTGGATGTCGTGACTATAGTAACTATAGTAACGCATAAACAGTGCGCGATTATATAAACGCTAGCGCGATGCAGTACAAACTAAACGATCTACAGACAGTCAACGAGAAGAAGCCTTAAGAAGAAGAAGAATAAGAAGAAATGGAACAAATTGTATGGAAGAAAGAAGATGGGGAGAAATTGTGTGGGACTTCGATTAGTTCGACACACGGTTTTCCACCCCATAAATGTAAACGTAGAAGACGTTGAAATGAACGGGGAAGAAGAAGACGAAGACAATGATGATGATGAAGACAGCGACAGCGACAGTGAAGACAGTGACAGTGAAGACAGTAACGGTGGTGATGAAGACGAAGACGATAATGATGATGAATGTGGAGACGGTGGTGTCCAAGATGCCCCTGAAGACGATGATAATGATGATGATATATGTGGAGACGGTGAAGATGGTGATAAGGAAAATTGGGACGAAGAAGAGAAGTTATGGGAGGGGGTATTTAACCCCTACCAAAACAACAAGAAAACATTGGAGGGGTTAATGGATGAGTATGGTTTTGACAGTGACTTTGAAAGCGACAATGAACAACAAGCCGAGTATAAGGTGTGGGACTATATAGATACAAAGGGAGAGGAATTTTTATTTTTTGAAAAAACACAATGTATGATTAAAAAACAAAATTGTTAAAAAAAAACGAGTCTATGTGTCCATTTCTTCTTCTTCCTCTTCTTCTAAATATCCGTAGGGAATTGTAGTAAAATTATCTTTAACAATACGTTTATTAAAAGTAAATGAAAATTTTTTAATTTCACAATTAATAAAAATATTATTTAATTTATCTTTACATATTTTATTTTCATATCTAATTGTAATGATTTGATCTTTATCTTCAATACATTTATTTAATGTTTTAAAATTTAAGATATCTTTCGCTTTATTTTTAAAGAAAATCCTTTTACATGTGCTACTTCTTCGTTTAAATTAGTAATATAAGAATAACAATTAGGACCTGTTGAACAAAAGCGAGTAATCCATTCATTTTCTTTTAATTCATTGGTTAATTCTCCTAAAAAATTACCGGTTTTAATCGAACAAGTATTTTCATCACACACATAAATAATCGAATCGGTTTCAGAATATAAAACATGTTTTCCTAATTTTTCAATTAAATCATATAACTGTAAACGAGCATAAGCTGTAACAAAACATGCGATAACAATATTGGCGGTTTTTAAAGCTACTGTAGATTCATCTACATTTTCATATGTACAACGTAAAAGAGTATCATTAATATAATCTAAAGACGTTAATTTTTTACCCCTATCGTTAGCTATAAATAATAATTCCTCATAATCATTTAAAAAAACAACTTGCGTGTTATTTTCATTTTACGCAAATTTACCCCACAAGGAATTTGATAATGTTTTCGCTATAGTTCTTAAACCGGGATTTTTTTCTATTTTATCTCTATCTAAACTAATCTGTTCATGATTCAAATAATCTTTACAATACTGGTTTATTTTAATTTTATTTTTATTACCATCACTATTAAAACATTCAGTAGGTAAACCTGACGCCTCTTGTTTTAGTTTTAAAAAATATTTTACATAATCAACAAAGATTTTTTCTTGTCGATCATAATGATATATTTCATAGATTTGAATTATTTTATATCCCTTATCAACAGCTTTATTAATTTCAACACTGGGCCATGCCCCCTGTAAACAGCGATCGTTTTCATTATGTATACATTTATCACATTTATCGATAGCACATTGATTACATAAAGGAAATAATAATTTTCCAGCTACTCTGACGGGTAAAACACCAAATAAAAGATTTTTCGGGGGTAATATACTACATTTAACCAAACCAAAAATATATTTTATATTTGTATTCTCACACTCTTCATTAACGAAAATTTTAGGGTGTCCGACTGGGAAAACAAATTTTTTTTTAACAAAAGGATATAGAGATGTAAAGTCTACATAATCAATTTGTTCATTTTGTTTTATCTCTCTAAATAAACATATAGAAGAAGTTCGCCCACCATATAATCCATCACGCGGATTTAATATTGTATATCCAAAATTTTTTTGTTTCAATTCAATAATATCCCTACAACTATATTTGTTTCATTTAAAAATTCACATTCCCATTTTTCAACAACTTTATATCCAGCATTTAACAATTCATTTGTAAAACGTTGATTTTGTCGCGCATAATGTTCCAAATTTTTCATTCACTAAAGTATTCATTTGATATTTTCCAAACAACGAGGACATCCATGAAAAAAACACCCATGAAATTGATAAACTGTATTATCATAAAACCCGTCAACAAACCGTCCTAATATATATTTTTCTCCTTGAGAGGATCCTTTATATTCTAATCGTCCTGATAAATGTTTATTAATTTCATACAACCAACAAAGCGCCATTAAACTTTGATTTACATTGCATCGATATCCTCCTGCAGGAATTACATATCCCTATACTTTTTTTTTTAAAAAAGTTTGCCGAAATATTTTTGATGCTAAACTTGCAATAGTAATACAATTTTTTTCATAAAAAGCTGCTACACAAGCAATCGAGTCTATCATGGATGAAAATTTTACACACCCTTTTCTTAAAATATTCACATCCTCACTACAATAATAATATATTTCATCTCGAAAAATATATATACATTTTTTTTTCATTATACCATTTTTCAAATTTATCTTTATCACTCATATTATCTATATCAAAATATTCCCTATCAATCATTTCCCCTCTATACTTTAAATCAGTAAATCTATAGGGGTGAAACCCTTTTTCATCTTCGAGAAGGCCTATAAATTTAGGAATAGCAGATAAGCGCATAGTTAACAAAAATAACTATCTAAAAATCGAATATTCTTCTCGCATATTTCTAAACTCATTATTTTAGTGCCATTTATAATAGTTTTTGGAATAATTTTTAATTTTTCTAATAAATATTTAAAAATAAAAATTGTATCAAATCTCCCACCATTATGAGCAATCCAAACAGAATCCTCTTGTTCCAATATAAAACTACATAAATCTTCAACAATATCACTATTATTATAATCAAAAAGAAATTGTCTATAGCCACAACAACTAACAGCTTCAATATTTTCATCAATAAAACACGATTGTTTTATTAATGGAATTTGTTGTTTTTTAAACGGGATATCTTGACAGCGCATGCATCCTTTTGTACAATACAATAAAAAGGAACTAACATTTTATTTTTATCTACTTTTGTTTCAAAATCGAAAAAAAATAATGTTGGTGTTTGTTGTTTATTTTTTGGAATATATAGTGTTTTCATAAAACAATAATGAGACTTTTTCTGATAACTATTACAATGAAACCAATGAAATATTTTAGAACAATCATGTTTTACACTTTATCACGCTGAATAAAAGAAAATCTAGAACATATTGTATAACATACTTCACAAAAAAACATATATTGACAAGGAGTTAAACGTGAATAATTTTTTTGAGAAGGTTTAAAAATGTTATGGGTTAAATGATTGAAATAACATGTTTGATTATAAAACAATATATTACAATTAGAACATTGAATCTTTGTTATATCTTTAGGGCATAAATTATTTTTATAACATTTTTGACAGGTTAAATTAGTTCGACACACGTGGGAATCAATAAATTCACCAAGTGAAAAATAACTCATACATTTAATACAAAATTTATTGGGTTGTATTTTAGAAAATTCCTTCATATTTAAAACAACATCATAATGTTTATTATTTAACCATAAACATACTATATTATTAGTTAATTTAATAAGATTTCCTTCTGAATCTGTATGCAAATCATAAATGATATTATCTAAATCGAGATCTGAATACACCACCAAGTTAACACCTTGAGCATTAAGAAATTTTTCGTACACAATCGAAAATTGTTTAGCTTTAACTTCATCACCCTCAGGTATACCCGACTTTTTATACACATCACGTATTTCATCAATACTAAATAATTCTTCAATACTTTTACTCGGTTGTTTAGTCATCGTCTCATACCTATGATCTTTATACAAAAACGATAGCCCTACTAAACTAGATAACGCAAAACAACAATTTTTAATTGTTTGCGTTAACTTAGTACTGATAATATAAAAAACTCCAGTGCGAAATTTACGATCATATTTTGTTATAGATTTATTACTTTAGCCCCACCACCATCATTTTCATTTGCTTTATTTAATCTATGGTAATTTTTATTGTTCTAAGTAAAGGATTTTTTTTTTGTTACTTGATAAATTCTTAGCTGATAACCCCGATGGAAAAGTTTGAATAACTACAGTGCATTTCCATCCGTTCGCTATCATTTCTTGATTACTTTGCATATGTTTTTCAAAAATATTTAAAAAATATTTTACATTAACATCACTTAATTTCATTACAGCTGTAGAAAAAAACCCTTAGGTCGTGACTAAAAATAAATCGCACATAGTCGTTATTTTTTACACTTGTGCGTGCATAATTAATCAAATAAGTAAAAAGTAACGTTAACGATTGTATAAAAGCTATAAAATTAACACCCGCTTTACGAGCAATTGATATTGAAAAAGTTTGTTCAATCGCTTTAAACTTTTCATTTTCTTTTTCATTTATTCTCTCGACATTAATAATGTTATCATCATTTGTTTGAGGATTTTTTTTTTACTTTCAAACAAACTTACTAAACGTACTATCTCTTTTTTATTATATTTAAATTTCTTCTGTTGATTGTCCATGGTTTTTTTCTTTTTTTCTTCTAAAACAAGAAATATATGAGGTTTTTTTATTTATTTTTTCCTCTCCATCAACAAGATCACCTATATTAATATGATCTGCCTCTTTTACACTAATACAGTTAAGCGTCACCAACGGTTTATCTCCAGCACCCAACCAATTACCCATTTGTTCTAAAACAAATGAGTGAAACTATACATATAGAAATTTATTTAAAAAATAAAAATAACGATCCTTATATAGCCTATGAAGTTTTAGATAATGATGCTTGCGTTTTATTTTCACCAGAAATATTTCGTGAATGTCTATTAAATTTTACAGAAGATAATGAGGAAATCATTTATATTAATTATTTAGTAATACAAGAAAGATTAGAAGATTTAAAATATATATATATCAATTATCATCATCTATTATATATAAAATTGAGTGTATTATAAATTTTATTAAAAAAAATAATACGGCCTATCTTGCAATTAAAACAATATTTAATTATGGTTAGAATAAAATTACCCGGTAGAAAACGAAATAATAACTCACGTGTCGTTAATAAATCACAAAGTATACGGGATGGTCTTCAATGTAAAAGTAATACTATAAAAATAATAGATGTCGTAAAAGCACCGCGAATACCCCAAAATGATGGATCCATTTAGCTAAAGAAGATAACTTACGTGTAAAAAATTCAAATATTCCAAATGCTGGAAAGGGATTGTTCGCGTGGAAAAATCAATTTAATAAAAAAAAAACAATAATCCAATACACTGGTCGAAAAACAAATCAAACAGAATTAAATCGAAAATACGGTATAGATGTGAATGCCAACTATAGTATATGTGAGAATGCCAACAATTGTTTGGATGCTGATTTAAGTACTTATTCTGCAGCTCGTTTTGCAAATAATGGAAAAAGAGGATCAAAATATATAATATAAAAATAATTCCTATTTTACTTATATAAAAAATAAAAATAAATACTTTTTAGAAAGTTCAAAACGTATAAAACCTCATGAAGAAATTCTAGCTGATTATGGTTCGAACTATTGGAAAAGAAAAAAACGATAAATCATAATGGGGTGTAAAAAATGTAGAAGATATGTAAAATTATTAGGTAAAGGATTTAAAGGAAAAAAACAACGATGTGGTGGTTTTAAAAATAACTAACTCATTAGGTAAAAATATCATCAACGAAATTACTAAAGGTGTTGGAATCTTAAAAACACTAAAAAATAATTCTCAAAAAGGAGAATTAATACAACCACGACATCAGTATGGGGTACCCCATATATATTGTGGATTTTTAGAGAAAATAAGAATGTATTAATATTATGAATAAAAAAATAAAATATTGTTTATTCATATATTCATATATTCATCAAAACTTTGTCAACAAAAATATTTATTATTCCATTTTTATTTTACATTTATTTTATCAAACAATTCAATACGTTTAAGAGTGAATTTTTCAACATTAGGAATATTGTGATAATTTCTCATTGTTGTCAAATAAAAAATACGTATTGAACGTGCGTTTTCAACACTATTAATTGGTCTTTATCACCAATATAGATTATTATTAAATATACAAAAAATAAAATAAGAAGAAACGCTATCATAACAATGAAATTTTTCAGGAAAATTGTCATTTAACCAAATGTTAATTGTTGCTTTAGAATAAGGAAAACAAAAATTTAGTAAATCATAATTCATATACGTTGAAAATAAACATTGAAAATGTTTTAATATACAATCAGGAACAAGTTCTTTTTCTTTATATTGAAACAGTTGAATTGCAAAACAACACTTTCAACTTTCTTCTTCTTTCAGATAAAAATATAGTTTAATCTTGTAAGTAATAGAATCAAATACATCTGTAATCTTCAAAAATATATTGTACATTTCAAGTCCATCTTCATAAGTAAAACTATCAAGAAAATCCCAAATATATCTGCATGTAAAATACCCATCAGTATATGTTGCAGGATCGTTGAGGTCATTATTCAACTCGTCCGTTCTTAAACACTAAATTAATGTTCAATCTTTCAATCTTTCATAACGTAGAGTTGGGAAACAATTCTTTTTTTTATCATCTATTTTTTCCACAATTCGAGCACTAAACAAAATTATTTCATACAACGAACAATGTCCATTGTCTGAATCATGAAATTTACAACATTTTTCTTTAATATTATACATTTCAATTAATGTAGAATATTTTTCAATATTAAAATGTTCCAAATTGACACAAGTCGAAATCTTAAGTTTTGCACGTATACTTGTCTCCAGAGTTCCACCTTTATATCCAAAAACATAGGCATGTAATCCATAAATCGATTTCAGGCGATCAACCATTTCTTTTTGATCCAAATAGTGTTCTCGTTTTTTATTCAAATAATATAATCCATAAAACGTTTCTAAATAAATAATGGTTTTTCGTTCTGAATAATCCAAATCTTTAAAGGCTGGTACTGATGAATTGTAGCATTGAAAATAATCAAATTATCCATTTTCTAAACAAATAACCGAAACCTCCCGATAAATCCATCGACGATTTAAAATAAAAGCTTCACAGTTAATCAAATGTGTAATTTTTTTCAAATAATGTGTCGATGATTCTTTTAAAAAAGAATAATCTTTAATAGAATGATAGGGACAATCCAGACGTGTTAACTCTTCGCATAAAGTCATAACTAAATTTTTGGTGTTTTTATTCGGATATTTATACAATTTTTTTCTACTAATAAACCTACAGCATTTTATTCAATTTTTTTTTATTGGGACTTCAACAACTGTCAATCAAAAAATTTGATTGGTTAGATTTTAGGGTGGTGAAAGTTGATTGGTTAAATAATTGTACCCACCCTATAAACAAATATAAAAACCCTACCCAACGTTCTACGCCCTAAAAGCAATCATACCCTCGTAGAGGAAGGTTATAGATAACAAAATAAAAAGAAAAAGAAAAGAAAAAAATGGAATTGAAGATGAAGGATGTCAAGGGCTATTTTAATGGCGGGAATTGTTGTGTGTTCCTGCTAAAAGAAAGACCGCTGAAGAGTGACGAAGAAGAAGAAAGACGTCCGATGACTAGAGCCAGAAAAAGAAAGCTGGTGGAAGAAGTCGAGGCTTGGGGTGCCCTGATGCATCAATGTTTAGACGAAGTGGTCGCAGAAAAAAAGAAAAAAACATTAAAACAATAATAATAATAACAGTCAATTTAATAAAAAATATTTTGTATAAAAATCTACTAATTTATTTTAATACTATTTTTGTCTTTTCTACCAATTGTTGTTTGCGTTTTTTTCGACAATGAAATGTTTTATTATTGGCTAATTTACGGCATCTATCTTCAACCAACATTTCCCTGTTAAAGCGCGTCGGCGACCATATTGAATGAACGTTGAAGCCTCATACGAACGACCCGCGTAGTGATATATATCTCCATTAAAAGACCGACAAACTTCTGTTGGTATTAAAAGCCATTTCCACACTTTACCCTCATAACACGGGTCTTTAAAAATAACCATCCCTTGAAGATATCCTCGACTATTTTCAGTAGGATGACTACATTCAAAAAACGAAACTTCTTCTATGTTAAAAACACACGATGGTGTACCGATTGTTCGCGCTGCTATAAGCATTTGATCAGCAGTTGTTTAGAACGACAACCAAAAGTCCAAGTCTTTCGCGCGGGACAATACATCTTCAAAATACTGATGTTTAACGTTTAGTACCTATCTTTTATAGGAACATTTATATAACCAACACGAATTCACACAGACAAAATAATATATTTTATGGAATGATATTGACCCTAGCAACGGGGTTCATATTTCACATACCGCACGCAAACTGAAATTGTATAATCAAAACCAAATAAATCAGACATACATGTGAAGAGTTGAACTCTTACTTTCTATAAGATCAATGACGATTTTTTAAATTGAACATATGCTTTCTTTATTTTTAAAAATCTCGACGGATTATAATATTGGGTAGTTGGTATGGATAGACGTGCGCAAAAACATCTGTCTGACGAAAATACACACACTTGACGGATTGTTGGTATGGGCAGACGTGCCCAAAAACATCTGTCTGACGAAAATTGCGTTAACATTTATTTAAAATAATAATTATGAAATAGATTCACAGCAACTTTGATTTTTATATTATTATAAAGTCGTTTTTACTTTGCGTCTATACAGTTAACAACATGATTTTGCAAAACAGCTAATAATTCTGTCGCGCGCTATTGGCGTTAGCGAAGGGTTCATATTTCTCGCCTCAACATCTGTCTAACGAAAAATAGTGTTCAGATTTTATTTTTATAATATAAAATGATTAGGGAATCACAACAGCTTTTAACTTTATATTATACATCCACGTTTTTAGACTATTACTAAAAATAAAATCAAAAATTTAACCTTGACCGACTGTGAATAACAAAATACTTCACATTCCATTAATGACCATGAAACGAATGACGACGCTGACCTTGAACGAATTGGGATACCATTTCTAAAATATAATATGCCGCTCTCTCAAAACCTTGAAAGACCTTAAACTTTTAAACCAATGAAACACGTTTAAAATGAACCAATGAAATCACTTTACTATTTTATAAAATAATATATAAGCAGGCGTTTTCCAAACATTTTACAAAAACAAATGATGGCTAGGATCAGACATGGCATCCCAAAACATATCCCGTACAAATAAGAAAAGATAGAACATCATGGCAAGGGGAAAGGTTTTAGTCAAATGGTGAAATTATGCGACGAAATATTCCAAAAGAAGTTGGGTCTATACCTATCGGATATATCGTCGGACTCGGAGTCTGAAAATGAAGAGGTGGGTGTACAATTAATCGGCGATGTTTGTACAATCATCGAGTCTTCTCCGTCACCATCACGGTATAACCCGCTCACGCTAGTAGATTAAATACCGCCACCTGATCTAACACAACCTATCCTGTCTTCTCCGACACCATCAACCTATAACCCGCTCACACCAGTAGAGAAAATAGCGATACCTGATCTACCACCACCTATCCAAAAAACATATTCCCGAATCGTTCCCCGTCGAAAACCTCGATGTCTTACAAGCACCGCCGACAAATATTCCTGAAGAAAACGGTCTCGCATTACAAGAAGAAAGCGTATACCCATTACAAGTACCAATACAAGAACCAATACAAGAACCGTCAACGTTATTTGATTAATCAAATACTTTTAACATGAAAATTTAATTCCTGACAATATATTTATGCAGCGAATTATCTCGTCTCTCCCCCCCCCCCCCATCGACATCATCTCCTCCCCAGCCTCCGCCCCCTCCTCCTACGCAACAGCTAATAGGTGTTGAAGATGAGGAAGAACAAGACAGGATCAAACAATATAAAAAAACAATTAATATATATAAAAAAACACAAATTAACAGGTGATGAAACAGTATCTTATATAAATATTAATAGTGATGAAGACAGTGATATTATAGATAGAGATTTAGATTCATATAGACAAGTAAAATTTATATTTAGAGAAAAAGAAAGAATAATTAGAAAATTAATATATATAAAAGTAATAGAGTAGGAATTAGATTATTAGAAAGAAACTATCGAAAAACATTTAAGAAAATAAAAAAGCACGTAATGAGAGTATTTTAAAAAAAAATTATTAAAAAAAATATTATGTGAAGAAATAAACGGGTTGTATATAAATATGTGTGTGTGTGTGTGAAATTTGTTTTTTACTTTTTTCCAAAATATGGATATCGTTCTCGAAGAGCTTGCAAGAAACAATATTAAATACAAAATATTGAAACCGTTAATAGAAGAATCTATTACAAATCAAGAGAATATGTTGAAAAACATTATTTTACAAATCAATAGCCAACAAATGGAATAGATTTATAAACAAATGGAACGTCATGAAATAGGACATATCATTGCTTTTTATTCATTAATTCATATTTTTTTGATGGAAAACATGTTGGGGAAAAAGAAATTGAACTAATTCAACATTGGACAAGATTAACAATTGCAGATTTTAAAATAAAATAAAACAAACTTTTATTCGAAAAAAAAAATTCCTTTAACTCTTTCCCTACGGGCGCAGTTAAAATGGGTCATTGAAGACCCGCAAAGTCGTCAATCGAAAAACACGGCACACGGTAACGCAAGATTAAAAATTGAAATTCGACAAGCGCCAGGAACATGAAATCTACGCACACGCCACGTTTGATTTGATTTCATAAACAACTCTGTGATTGGTGGCATTTTGAGTTTTCAAAATGCTACACGGGCGTGCAAGATGGCCTTTTCTGTAAAAATGTAAATTTTTCAACCTGATTTATGATAATTAATGCTAATTTATATTAACATAATGTGTTTTGTTCGGGAAATTTAAAAGAAGAAGTAAAAGCCGGTTTATTGGGCTTCCAGAAAATGTATAGCTTTCGCAACAGTTATGGTTATTTCAAGAGATATCAATAGAACAACGTGGTCGTTCAATTTTTGATGTTTTTCAGCCGTAAGGAAAGAGTTAATAAGCAATAATAGGTAAATTGAAAATAATCGAAGAAAAAGCGTGAAAGGAAAGCAGTTTATTATCTGTTGAATTGAAAATAATCAAAGTAAATACAGTTTAACAAAGCAAAAAAATGGTCAGTGACAAAAAATGAACCCCCTTCTCTGCTTCCCCCTACCCCCCTCAATGAGAGGAATTATGTAAGGGTTACCCGAAGCAGAGTCTCTGCAGAGATCCCACCTGCACCGGTCCACCCGCACGGGAGCTCATACTTTTAAATATATACGCAAGCTATCTATACACTACAAAGACAATAGGTTCTGTGCATGTGGGTCAAAAAGGTCAAAATTCACCGTGTTTAGAAATGTAGGAAATAATTCACCAAATTGGCTTAAAATTTGATATGTGTGTTGTTTAGCCGACTTACAACGATGATGAAAAATTCAGGCGAAAATATAAAATTGATCGATGCGAAAAAATATCGGCCATTCTATATTAACTCTTTCCCTAAGGGCGCAGTTAAAATGGGTCGTTGATGACCCGCAAAGTCGTCAATCGAAAAACACGGCACACGGTAACGCAAGATTAAAAATTGAAATTCGACAAGCGCCAGGAATATAAAATCCACGCACACGCCAAGTTTGATTTGATTTCATAAACAACTCTGCGATTGGTGGCATTTTGAGTTTTCAAGATGCTATGCGGGCGTGCAAGATGGCATTTTCTGGAAAAATGTAAATTTTTCAACCTGATTTATGATAATTAATGCTAATTTATATTAACATAATGTGTTTTGTTCGGGAAATTTAAAAGAAGAAGTAAAAGCCGGTTTATTGGGCTTCCAGAAAATGTATAGCTTTCGCAACAGTTATGGTTATTTCAAGAGATATCAATTTCAGCCGTAAGGAAAGAGTTAATAAGCAATAATAGGTAAATTGAAAATAATCGAAGAAAAAGCGTGAAAGGAAAAGCAGTTTATTATCTGTTGAATTGAAAATAATCAATGTAAATACAGTTTAACAAAGCAAAAAAATGGTCAGTGACAAAAAATGAACCCCCTTCTCTGCTCCCCCCTACCCCCCTCAATGAGAGGAATTATGTAAGGGTTACCCGAAGCAGAGTCTCTGCAGAGATCCCACCCGCACCGGTCCACCCGCACGGGAGCTCATACTTTTAAATATATACGCAAGCTATCTATACACTACAAAGACAATACGTTCTATGCATGTGGGTCAAAAAGGTCAACATTCACCGTGTTTAGAAATGTAGGAAATAATTCACCAAATTTGTTAAAAATTTGATATGTGTGTTGTTTAGCCGACTTATAACGATGATGAAAAATTCAGGCGAAAATATAAAATTGATCGATGCGAAAAAATATCGACCATTGTATATTAACTCTTTCCCTACGGGCGCAGTTAAAATGGGTCATTGAAGACCCGCAAAGTCGTCAATCGAAAAACACGGGACACGGTAACGCAAGATTAAAAATTGAAATTCGACAAGCGCCAGGAACATGAAATCTACGCACACGCCAGGTTTGATTTGATTTCATAAACAACTCTGCGATTGGTGGCATTTTGAGTTTTCAAAATGCTACACGGGCGTGCAAGATGGCCTTTTCTGGAAAAATGTAAATTTTTCAACCTGATTTATGATAATTGTAACTGTAGTCTGAATTGGTTGTCGATATGTCGATGCCCAAAAAAATTGAATAGTAATTTGAACTGGTTGTCGACTTATCGATGCCCAAAAAATTGAATATTACTGAATAATCTTGCAATTTATTCACTTTAGTCTGAAATGGTTGTCGATAGATCGATGACCACAAAATGGTAATATATTTCCTGAATAATATTACAATGCATTCACCGTATAATCTGACTTGGTCTCGACTTGTCGATGACCAAAAAAAATTGATGTTATATAATTTGCTGAATAATCTTGCAGTGTATTTGCTGTTGTCTGAACTGGTTGTCGACCTGTCGATGCCCAAAAAATTGAATATTTCCTGAACATGTCAAACATTTTACCATTTGGTGACTGTTATCAAGAATGCTTTTGGAAGTTATTTGTAGTTGTATGAGATCTGTATAGATATCCTAAGAGCTTAAACTGTAATATGCATTAAAATTGCATATATAGCTACATTCGAAATTATTTTGAAACGTTATGACGTTTATGGCTTCATTATATAAATATAGCAACATTTTTTGGGTAGTTTGTTAATTTTAGATAAAAAACTGTTTTAACCTTTTTTATCCATGTTATTACTACGTTATTCAGATTTCTCATTTTTTCAGATAATCTGTCCATGGTACATTCTCAGATTTTGGCTAAAAGCAAGCATTTTTCCTGATATTTACCTAAGGATTTTTTCCTGGCTATTTTCATTCATATTTCATTAAATTTATTTTGTCGTTTTGGGGTCTTAAATATATTTAGTTGCAAAATTCGCTAATAATTTAACATTTTGTTGTAGTAGATTTCATTGCCTTGCACAAATTTAAATATTTTGTAATATATCTCCAGGACAATGCTGGTTTTCTGGATAAAAATGCAACATACAATGCTAATTGTCCAAAATATCTGTAAATAGAATATCACACTTAGCTTTGGAACATGTTATATATATATATATATATATATAATATATATATATATATATATATATATATATATATTATATATATATATATATATATATATATATATATATATATATATATATATATATATATATATATATATATATATATATATATATATATATATATATATATATATATATATATATATATATATATATATATATATTTATATATATATATAATTTAAAATAGTTGAGATTAGTTTGTCACTGACTAGTTAAAAAAAAAGTACATACAACGTTTTTATAAAAACTTTATTAAGACGTTTCGACCGAACAACTACGGTCTTGGTCGGTTAAAAATATATTGAAAGTCAAAACAGACTTAAATAGATCCAAGTTATGCTAATAGAATACAGTGTTAAAAAGGGACTTATAAACATCGGGAATTTCTATATGGTCATTATGAGCATTAGCATCCTTAACAGAATACCACGCTTCAAGAAACAAGCGTTGATGGTAATTGTCCGACTTATTCATGATGGCAATGTTATTGAAATCTGGACAATGATCCTTTTGTTCTACATGTTGAGCTATTTTTGAATATTTGTCAAGGTTTTTGACAGTTATTTTGTGTTCGTTTATCCTAGTCTTCAAAGCTCTGCCGGTCTGTCCATAATAAGTGAAGTCGCATTGAGAACAATCGATCTTGTAAATTACACCTTTTGTTTGTTCAGTCTTTTGTTTATCCTTTGGTTTTGGAAATTGTTGGTGAAGTGTATAGACGGATTTGTAGCTGACTTTCACATTTTCTCTTCTGAGCGTTCTTGCTATCTTTTCAGAGATGCCTTTGATGAATGGTAGGACGACAAACGATGACCGTTCGTTGGAAGTAATATTGTTATCATTTGGGTTGTGGGCATGTTCATTGGAATTATTTGAAACAGCGTTAGATTTTCTTTTCGAGTCACATCTTTTGATAAATTTCAGTGGGTACCCATTATCTCTTAATACTTTAATGACGTGTTTTCTCTCCTTACGTTTGCCGGCATTTGAAGAGGGTATTCGTTCTGCTCTATCAAGGAGAGTATTGACGACGGATTGTTTATGTTGAATAGGTTGGTGTGATTCATAATCTAAATATCTGTCAGTGTGGGTTGCCTTTCTGTATACATCTACTTGTATGCGACCTTTTATTCGCGTTGTCATGGTGTCGAGAAACGCGATACTATTTTGATGCTCTATTTCTATGGTAAATTGTATGTTAGGGTCTATAGAATTTAAATGTGTAAGAAATTCGTCAACATGCTGTTTTTTTAAACACGAAGTAACTCGAGTTTGTACCTTATTTTGTTTTACTATGTCGCTCTGCTTCGGTATTGAGCACTCTATCGTCTATATGATTTTGAACTTGACACTTTTATTTGCATATATATATATATATATATATATATATATATATATATATATATATATATATATATATATATATATATATATTTATATATATATATATATATATATATATATATATATATATATATATATATATATATATATATATAATAATAATAATAATAATAATAATAATAATGGTTTAATCTGGCTTATCCATTTACATGGCTCTTCATCCAGCTAACTACATTACAATAAGAACAATAACTAACATAATTTACCAGTATTTGAATCTAATTAAATTATAATTTACAAATCATTCTCTAATTCTACTAATAGTTAACGTTTGAAAATGTTTTTTAGAGAAATCTTATAACCCTTAAAATCCATATTTTTAAAACTACAAGGAATATTATTAAAACTTTAGCAGCAGAATGCTGAAAAGTGTTCTCAATTTGAGAAAAATCGAGTGTTAAATTTCCACTACTGTTACTACGAAGAACTCTGGCTGGTTGTTTGATTCGAAGTGGCAGATAGCTTGGCCAGTTTTCTTTATACAAGGCTTGAAAAGTCAGCTTTGCAATATTGTTTTCAATTCTTTCTTTTATTGGCAACCATCCCAATGATATCACTTCATCAATTTTTGCAAATTTTCCATAAACAAAACCTGCCGCGGCATTTTGAACTTTTTGTAAGCGTTTCTGGAGATAGCTTGGGAGGGAGTCACAGATACAGTTACAGTAATCAAGTTTTTCGTAGTGTAAATGGTGTAAATATTTTAAGGTAACGAAGGCAGGCCAGCGTAGAATAGCATGTTCTTATTAATTCTTTCATGTGAATATTCCATTGTAGATGTTCACTAAACTCCATGCCTAGGACTTTCCAAGATGATTTCCTTTCTATCAGTTCACCATTGATTTTGATTTTCCACTAAATCTGATGCATCCAACTGGTGAGTTGTAGCCATTTGGGTAGTAGAAAGAGCACCAATTTTGTCTTGAAAGGGTTAAGCAAGATATTGGAATCGCTCGACCAATCGCTCACTTGTTCCAACTCTCTTTCAAATTCCGCAATGCATTGATTAAAATCCTTTACTTTGCAGTGCTTATATAGTGTAGTATCATCGGCATACTGTAAGTAATTAGTGTTTGAATATCCGTCATGGAGATCAATCATATATAAATTAAACAAAACAGGACCGAGAATCGATCCCTGAGGAACACCAAATGACACAGGGAGGATTTCATATTTTCTATCATCGATCTGAACAAATTGTTGTCGGTCTGTTAAATAGTTGTGTGTCCAATGGAGAAAACGTTTGGAGAAGCCAAGTCTAGAAAGTTTTTTAAGAATTACCAGAAAGTCAACAGTATCAAATGCTTTGGAGTAGTCAGTAAAAACGGCAAGTGTAATTTCTCCCTTCTTCATTGCCTTGGTAATGTCATCTCTTAGTTTAAGTAGGATTGCAGCAGTGGAGTGGCCTTTTCGAAAACCTGACATGGTATCCTTATATAGTACCTTCCGTTCAATGTAATGAATAAGTTGTAGTAAAATCAAACGCTCGTAGACTTTTGATAAGATTGGTAATACAGATATGGGTCTGAAATCATTGTTGGTCAAGGGATGTTGTATTTTTAGAATCGGACTGATACGTCCTATTTTCCAGGCTGAAGGAACTATACGTCTTCTTATGCACTCGTTGATGATATGGGTCAACGGAAAGACAATATACTGCGATGCCATTTTCAGGTACTTCACTGGCAAGTGATCGTAGCCAGTGGAGCAGTCAGATCGTATATTATTAAGCTGCTTCTTTCCCTGTTCGAATGTTACCGTTTGTAATTCTAGAGGATCTGCATCTGTAATTTGTGGCAATGAATTTATGAATGCCAATGTATCTAAGTTGTTTATTGGTTCTGTGCCAAGAATGCGCTGTGAGGTGGTTATAAAAAATTCGTTTAATTCCGTTGGGTCAGCTTTTATACGTTTTTGGTTTGGTTTGAGAATCCGATGAATAGTTGTCCATACTTCTTTGGGTCGTTTTGAGGATAATGCCTTTTTATAAAAACTATTTTCGGCTGTTTTTATAGCTGATTTAATTTTGTTACGCACCAGGCGGTATAAGGACCAAGCCGATTCAGATTGTGTATGATGTGCCTTGAAGCGTAGATCGTCCCTTTGTTTTTGTAAATTTTGAATCGACAGTTCGTGTAGCCATGGAGCAGGAGGTCGGGTAATCTTGCAGCGGATTAATGAAGCGTGTCGATCAATACAGCCACGTAATAGTTCATTAAATAAACCGAGTTTTTCCTCGGGATCATCGATCGCATATACTACAGAAAATGGAAGTTCACTGATGTCTTTCAAAAAGGATTCCGAGTCGAATGTCTTTTCCAAACGTATGTACTTATACCGCGGCTCGAATCTATGTACTCTCGCATTGATGATGACATATGGCATATCATGGTCACTCATTTCTGGTGTAGGTAAAACATCTGACGCAACAATATTCAGCGGAACATTTGTCATTATATGATCTATCAAATATTTTCCTTTTAGAGTAGGGGTGTTAATATGCTGCGTCAATTTGAATGAATCAAGGACATCTAGATACTAACGTAAAATATTTGTGAAATTGTTAAAATCAATGTTAATATCTCCAGCAACCAAGACAATTGCATCCCATTTAGAAAAAACAGATGATAAAATGGATTCAAATTTTTCAACCCAAATGTTTTTCTTAGATATGTCAGAGTCTGGCTGGTAAAGAACACCAATCAATATGTTACTGTTTTTATTTTTGCGTTCAATTTGTATCCAGAGGTGTTCAAGTTCTGGTTCAACATTTTCGATGTCTGTCCGTTTTCGGTACTTCAAGTCTTCTCTTAAATAAATTGCAACTCCATCCCCTCTCCTTGCCGCACGATTCTTAAAAAGTAACGTGTATCCCGAAATTTGTACGTGTTCGATTTGATATTTATTGTTCCGAAGCCACGTTTCGGACAAAGTTACAACATCAAATTGATATTTAGACAGTAGATGGATAAACTCGTCGAAGGTTGAAAGCAAAGATTGACAATTGAGATGTCAAACTCGCAGATTATTTTTATTGTGTTGGAGCGTTTCCAAATGAGTATCTACATGTAGGTCATCTTCCGACTCCACGAGACTGCTATCGATCTCGTTTAAATCATGAATGTTATAAAAAGGCAATTCATTCCCCAAACAGTTCGGACAAGTTGATAGACTTTGATGTTGAGCGACATTATTTGTTTGTGATGTGCATCGTAGGTGGGTAAGTTCGAAGCAATGAGTGCAACTCATTCCTTTGTTGGTCACTCTTACTGTGTTATTGCACTCAGTGCATTTTGGCGCTGCGAGACGGTGCTTGTTAGATCCGCTTTTGCCGGTTTTTCTGTTTTCCCCATTTGTACTCAATCCTGTTTCTGGACCATGGTTCGTTTCGATATCTCCTGCTTCAGCTAATAACCGAAACGTGGCTACAGAATTTGAGTAATAAGCCATTTGTTTGCTTATTATGTTGTATGGGCTTTGAATAATATTGGATTTGACTATTGAAGAAGTCATCCCGTGGGAATTTTATAAGTGCTCTCATGCAAATTTCTTCTCCATGAGAGAAAACCATCAAATAACAAGAAAACCCAGCCAAAGTATATGTATTTTCAATTCCAAACTCTCCAAAATTATAGTGGCGTGTACCCACACAGTCGACTTTGAAACAAATCGTCTTGTTGATCATCTCACCTCGGGACACACTGCTATCCATTCGCCTCAGAATTACCGATTTTCGCTTCGTTGTTGTCGACCCGTCTATTTCGTAATCACGCCAAACGTCTGCCATGTCGTACATAAAAAGAAAACGCAAATCCATCACTTTGTGCCTACCTGTAGATCGTAGTAGGCCTTTTGACCGATTCAACACCGATGTTAAATCACCACATGCTTGTCGTACACCAACTTGATTAATTTTTCGGGTATAAGATACCTTCGAGTCAGATACGGCAACGTGGCCGTAAGAGGCGTCAGAATTAAGATGAACATTTCGCGATAAAGCATCTTCTTTTAGTTTATTTGTCGGCACAAGGCCAACATAAAAACCATCTTTGTCAATAGAGGAACCAAAATTCAACACGAGGGGAAAAAGATAGATAAGTGTCACCATGAACACAGAACGCCCCAATGCACGTCCACCCGCCATTATTAAAAACTCCTTCAGCTCCCTTAAAGATCATAAGGACAACTTCGAGAATAACCCCACATGCCGACTAATAAATCCAACTAAGACAGAAATAGGCAAAATAAGCAAGCGAATCCTTGACAAGATAAACAAGTCCGTCATCAATAAGACCGCTGTCCAGCAATGGAAAAATACAAAGACAACACTCGATTGGTTTAACAGCATTCCAACCAAAGCACAATGCTCATTCATTGCCTTTGATATTGTAAATTTCTATACCCGTCCATTACATGCGAGCTCCTGAATGACGCACTTAAGTTTGCAGCTACCTACGCCGATATCACCGCGGAAGATACATAAATAATCTTGCATGCCAATCAATCGCTACTGTTCATCGACGACAACGCACGGGCTAAAAATAATTCGCCAAATTTTGATGTAACAATGGTCTCCTTCGATGGCGCAGAAACAGGAAATAGTGGGTTCGTACCTTTTGTGCCAACTACCTGAAAACATCAAAAAACAAGTCGGTCTGTACAGAGATGATGGCCTAGGTGCATTTCGAGAAACACCACGGCAGATCGAAATAATCGAGAAGCTGCACCATGAAAGCAACCACAACAAGTGGTTTACAAAAAAGTGGTTATGAATACCAACTAAAATTCGAAACAGCCAACGAACGGGCAACGAGACAAAGAAGTAGTAACCCAGGACCAAGCAAGAGAATCAGACGCAGAAATATAACATGGACAATCCGCCTTTTAGCAAGCGCGTCGCTACTAATGTGAGAAAGAAATTCCTAAATATTGTAAAGGAATCCTTTAAGAATGGGCATTCACTAAGAAAGATTTTCAACAAAAACACTTGAAAAGTGAGCTACTCATGCATGCCTAATTTAGAAAGAGTACACTAAATAATTATTAAATACTCTAAAGTATACTAATTATTAATTTGCGTCGCAGGATTTTAACTAGAAGCGCATCAATGACTGAGTTTACGTACCTGGCTTAGGTCTTCGACCTGATTTACTTCCGTCAGGATAATGGCTTCGTCTTCGACCTGCTGTATTAGTTGTTTTCATTTTGAAGCGATATCCAGACTTTGGTAACACGGCCGAGAACTCACTGATATCTTTCGTTAAATGAACAAGCGAACCAATTAATTCATACGTGCTCATATTATAGAAATCCATAACGTGAAAATCGTATTGGAAGGTAAAAGCGATAACTGCGTGTCTCGTGCAGTGATCACAACCAAACAAACAAATTCAGCGCGCAGCGTTCTCATTGGTTAAGAATTATGACGCCTAGGTACAACCCGCATCCACCCGCATTGCTTCTCCAGAACCTTAGAACCCAACCTCGTACCCAGGCTCTTCCGGTTCCATGCGCCATATTTATGAATTTTTGGTTAAAAATGTTGTTAAAGACACTAAATAAACAAAAAGTTCATTCCATCCGCCAAACTGACGTCTCAGCGCCTTCGATTCCTGGCAGTCGAAAGTTCTCGACGTCATTTTAGCTCATGTTTGAGAGTGTTAACAAAGTTCCTCGATTTATCTACACGCGCGCCATATTGACGTTGATCGCGAAATGGCGCGCACGTGTAAATAAATCACCTTTTCGGATGCCAGAGTTGCCGTGGAGCAGATACATCATATTCCATGTCATTTCTTACACCTTCATGTTATTCGGAAGATGTTTTAGTGAAAGGTGGTTAATCTAAATGTGTGTTAATCAAAAGGTGTGTTATTAAGGTGTGTTACTGAAAACTTGTGTTAATCAAAAGGTGTGTTACTGGAAACGTGTTTTGCTGAAAAGGTGTGTTAATCAAAAGGTGTGTTTATCAAAAGGTGTGTTATTTTGGAGGGTGTATTATTTAGAAAGGTGTGTTATCAAAAAGGTGTGTTATCAAAAAGGTGTGTTATGAGTAAAGTGTGTTATCAAAAAGGTGTGTTATATTTCAAAAGGTGTGTTAATGTAAAAGGTGTGTTATTGCAAAAGGTGTGTTTTCTTTCAAAGGTGTGTTAAATTACACACCTTTGGTTGCGAAAAGGTGTGTAATCTAAAGGTGTGTTAACTAAAGGTGCGTTAGTTAACACACCTAGGTGTGTTAATGAACACAACTAGGTGTGTTAATGAACACACCAAGGTGCGTTAATGAACACACCAAGGTGTGTTTTTTAAAATAATTGTCAAAAGGTGTGTTAAATTAACACACCTTGGTGTGTTTTCTAACACACCTTGGTGTGTTTTCTAACACACCCTTTTTTAGAGTGTGGTCCCGGTTTGGTCTTAAAATGTATGTATTCCAACACTCGAAATTTTCCTTCGCCATCAATCCTTTCAACATGTAGCTAGTTTGATCGAGTGAAATGCCAAATATTACCTATAATATATCCAGAATCTTATCCCGTCATTACCACCATATATACAGAACTCGTGACTGGGCTCTCGGCAACGGCTTCCGTAGCTCAGTGGTCAGAGCACTGCACTAGCAATCGCAGGGTCGCGGGTTCAATTCCTACCGGAAGGCCGCTAAGTTGCATTTTTCGCAACTGGTCCCGGTTTGGTCTTAAAATGTATGTATTCCAACACTCGAAATTTTCCTTCACCATCAATCCTTTCAACATGTAGTTTGATCGAGTGAAATGCCAAATATTACCTATAATATACCCAGAATCTTATCCCGGCATTACCACCATATATACAGAACTCGTGACTAGGCTCTCGCGGTAACGGCTTCCGTAGCTCAGTGGTCAGAGCACTGCAATAGCAATCGCAGGGTCGCGGGTTCAATTCCTACCGGAAGGCCGCTAGGTTGCATTTTTCGCAACTCATGGTCCCGGTTTGGTCTTAAAATGTATGTATTCCAACACTGGAAATTTTCCTCCACCATTAATCCTTTCAACATGTAGTTTGATCGAGTGAAATGCCAAATATTACCTATAATATACCGATAATCTTATCCCGGCATTACCACCATATATACAGAACTCGTGACTCGGCTCTCGGCAACGGCTTCCGTAGCTCAGTGGTCAGAGCACTGCACTAGCAATCGCAGGGTCGCGGGTTCAATTCCTACCGGAAGGCCGCTAAGTTGCATTTTTCGCAACTGGTCCCGGTTTGGTCTTAAAATGTATGTATTCCAACGCTCGAAATTTTCCTTCACCATCAATCCTTTCAACATGTAGTTTGATCGAGTGAAATGCCAAATATTACCTATAATATACCCAGAATCTTATCCCGGCATTATACCACCATATATACAGAACTCGTGACTAGGCTCTCGGCAACGGCTTCCGTAGCTCAGTGGTCAGAGCACTGCACTAGCAATCGCAGGGTCGCGGGTTCAATTCCTACCGGAAAGCCGCTAAGTTGCATTTTTCGCAACTGGTCCCGGTTTGGTCTTAAAATGTATGTATTCCAACACTCGAAATTTTCCTTCACCATCAATCCTTTCAACATGTAGTTTGATCGAGTGAAATGCCAAATATTACCTATAATATATCCAGAATCTTATCCCGGCATTACCACCATATATACAGAACTCGTGACTAGGCTCTCTGCAACGGCTTCCCTAGCTCAGTGGTCAGATCACTGCACTAGCAATCGCAGGGTCGCGGTTCAATTCCTACCGGAAGGCCGATAAGTTGCATTTTTCGCAACTGGTCCCGGTTTGGTCTTAAAATGTATGTATTCCAACACACGAAATTTTACTTCACCATCAATCCTTTCAACATGTAGTTTGATCGAGTGAAATGCCAAATATTACCTATAATATACCCAGAATCTTATCCCGGCATTACCACCATAAATACAGAACTCGTGACTAGGCTTTTGGCAACGGCTTCCGTAGCTCAGTGGTCAGAGCACTGCACTAGCAATCGCAGGGTCGCGGGTTCAATTCCTACCGGAAGGCCGCTAAGTTGCATTTTTCGCAACTGGTCCCGGTTTGGTCTTAAAATGTATGTATTCCAACACTCGAAATTTTACTTCACCATCAATCCTTTCAACAAGTAGTTTGATCGAGTGAAATGCCAAATATTACCTATAATATACTCAGAATCTTATCCCGGCATTACCACCATATATACAGAACTGGTGACTAGGCTCTCGGCAACGGCTTCCGTAGCTCAGTGGTCAGAGCACTGCACTAGCAATCGCAGGGTCGCGGGTTCGATTCCTACCGGAAGGCCGCTAAGTTGCATTTTTCGCAACTGGTCCCGGTTTGGTCTTAAAATGTATGTATTCCAACACTCGAAATTTTACTTCACCATCAATCCTTTCAACAAGTAGTTTGATCGAGTGAAATGCCAAATATTACCTATAATATACCCAGAATCTTATCCCGGCATTACCACCATATATACAGAACTCGTGACTAGGCTCTCGGCAACGGCTTCCGTAGCTCAGTGGTCAGAGCACTGCACTAGCAATCGCAGGGTCGCGGGTTCGATTCCTACCGGAAGGCCGCTAAGTTGCATTTTTCGCAACTGGTCCCGGTTTGGTCTTAAAATGTATGTATTCCAACACTCGAAATTTTCCTTCACCATCAATCCTTTCAACATGTAGTTTGATCGAGTGAAATGCCAAATATTACCTATAATATACCCACAATCTTATCCCGGCATTACCACCATATATACAGAACTCGTGACTAGGCTCTCGGCAACGGCTTCCGTAGCTCAGTGGTCAGAGCAAGTCACGAGTTCTGTATATATGGTGGTAATGCCGGGATAAGATTCTGGGTATATTATAGGTAATATTTGGCATTTCACTCGATCAAACTACATGTTGAAAGGATTGATGGTGAAGGAAAATTTCGAGTGTTGGAATACATACATTTTAAGACCAAACCGGGACCAGTTGCGAAAAATGCAACTTAGCGGCCTTCCGGTAGGAATTGAACCCGCGAGGCTCTCGCCGTAACGGCTTCCGTAGCTCAGTGGTCAGAGCACTGCAATAGCAATCGCAGGGTCGCGGGTTCAATTCCTACCGGAAGGCCGCTAAGTTGCATTTTTCGCAACTGGTCCCGGTTTGGTCTTAAAATGTATGTATTCCAACACTCGAAATTTTCCTTCACCATTAATCCTTTCAACATGTAGTTTGATCGAGTGAAATGCCAAATATTACCTATAATATACCCAGAATCTTATCCCGGCATTACCACCATATATACAGAACTCGTGACTCGGCTCTCGGCAACGGCTTCCGTAGCTCAGTGGTCAGAGCACTGCACTAGCAATCGCAGGGTCGCGGGTTCAATTCCTACCGGAAGGCCGCTAAGTTGCATTTTTCGCAACTGGTGCCGGTTTGGTCTTAAAATGTATGTATTCCAACACTCGAAATTTTCCTTCACCATCAGTCCTTTCAACATGTAGTTTGATCGAGTGAAATGCCAAATATTACCTATAATATACCCAGAATCTTATCCCGGCATTACCACCATATATACAGAACTCGTGACTAGGCTCTCGGCAACGGCTTCCGTAGCTCAGTGGTCAGAGCACTGCACTAGCAATCGCAGGGTCGCGGGTTCAATTCCTACCGGAAAACCGCTAAGTTGCATTTTTCGTAACTGGTCCCGGTTTGGTCTTAAAATGTATGTATTCCAACACTCGAAATTTTCCTTCACCATCAATCCTTTCAACATGTAGTTTGATCGAGTGAAATGCCAAATATTACCTATAATATACCCAGAATCTTATCCCGGCATTATACCACCATATATACAGAACTCGTGACTAGGCTCTCGGCAACGGCTTCCGTAGCTCAGTGGTCAGAGCAGCACTAGCAATCGCAGGTTCGCGGGTTCAATTCCTACCGGAAGGCCGCTAAGTTGCATTTTTCGCAACTGGTACCGGTTTGGTCTTAAAATGTATGTATTCCAACACTCGAAATTTTCCTTCACCATCAATCCTTTCAACATGTAGTTTGATCGAGTGAAATGCCAAATATTACCTATAATATACCCAGAATCTTATCCCGGCATTACCACCATATATACAGAACTGGTGACTAGGCTCTCGGCAACGGCTTCCGTAGCTCAGTGGTCAGAGCACTGCACTAGCAATCGCAGGGTCGCGGGTTCAATTCCTACCGGAAGGCCGCTAAGTTGCATTTTTCGCAACTGGTCCTGGTTTGGTCTTAAAATGTATGTATTCCAACACTCGAAATTTTCCTTCACCATCAATCCTTTCAACATGTAGTTTGATCGAGTGAAATGCCAAATATTACCTATAATATATCCAGAATCTTATCCCGGCATTACCACCATATATACAGAACTCGTGACTATGCTCTCGGCAACGGCTTCCGTAGCTCAGTGGTCAGAGCACTGCACTAGCAATCGCATGAGCTACGACAGCCGTTGCCGAGATCCTAGTCACGAGTTCTGTATATATGGTGGTAATGCCGGGATAAGATCATGGGTATATTATAGGTAATATTTGGCATTTCACTCGATCAAACTACATGTTGAAAGGATTGATGGTGAAGGAAAATTTCGAGTGTTGGAATACATACATTTTAAGACCAAACCGGGACCAGTTGCGAAAAATGCAACTTAGCGGCCTTCCGGTAGGAATTGAACCCGCGACCCTGCCATTGCTAGTGCAGTGCTCTGACCACTGAGCTACGGAAGCCGGGAGTATTTTTCAAGGGGGGAGTATTTTAAATGAAACCCTGTTTAATGTAAATTCCATGCCAAATATATTAGAGTTGTGCCCATCGGTCAATATTCATAATCGATTAATCATTATCAAAAATCGATTAAACGGATTCAAAAATCATCACATGTTGCCACTGTTTGTCCCGGGGGTGCCTTTTTACTAAATTTCCATGTAAATTTTTTAAACAAACTTTGGACACTGTGACTTCGAACTTGGATCCAGCGTTGCTATGTAACGACAATGCCATTCCTTCCGCATCTTTTTAATTCCATCACTAAAGTCATTCCAGTATCATGCTGTTGACTGTTGTTAACAATGATCCGATTGTTGCTACCGATTATTCGATTGCTGAAAAAATTAATCGAGCACAGCTCCAAATAACTCACATTTATATGTCAAAAATATATTCCAGTGATTATATTGTATTTAACTTTTCCTTGTTTCCTATGGCCCGAGACTTTTAAGTTTTGTGTAATTTAATCTGGAATTTTAGTCGTGACGTTATATATGAACAACGAGAGCGAGTGTTTCACCGGGATATCCAAACACGAGAAAACAATGTATGAAAACACGAGCGCGAAGCGCGAGTGTTTTTGTTAATTGTTTTCGAGTGTTTGATATCCCTCGAGTTGTTCATATAGCATCTCAATTGAACACAATAGTAATTAGTTATAATTTAAATTGCAGTTTACAATTTTGAAGATTATTTGCATGCGTAATTAAGATATTAGATGAACAACGTTGTTCATTTAATATCCAGGTCACGCGTATTGTGTTGGCATGGTTCACCGAGGTATCCAACCGCAATCACCTGATTGATTCGCCTACTCTGATTGGTTAATTAACTCATGAATTATTCATGAATTTGAGATAGTGAGAATCCAACATGCAAGAAAGGGTTAACCTAGGTTACATAAATTAAATCCAATTCCTAAACTTCTACATGTACCCGCATGTTAAAATTTCAAATAGCATGAGCTGAATACAACTCATAAAAACAATGTATTGTTAATTTAAATGAAAAACAATAGGTACAATATATCAACAATTAAACAACACATTCTGAACAGAACATCACAAGATAACATAACACGTCAAACGATTGATAAAACAACTTATAGAAGTATATTTAAATATTTATTATGAAACATCAACATCTATAATATTATATAAAATATAATTGAAAAATATTGACAATTGGCATTATGTAAAATACCGTACACATGCATACACTTCGTATATATATCTGGCGGGCCAGTACATAAGTTATAACCAGTACATAAGACTCTCAAAAGCATGATGTTTTTACCGTGACTCATAATTGAAACTGTTTATAGTGTATTTCGGGCTTGAGACCGCATCGTTCTTTAATTGTGGAGGATTGTATTGCAATGCGGTAGTTAGGATTCTTTCAAAGTTAAGCTCCAAACACTTATGTGCAAATATGTATTGTTTAATCCTTTCGTACAACGTTTTACCATCTTAAATAATTATGGTTTTAGCGAAAATGAATTGTTTTCAAGTAAAACAAATGCAATGAACAAGCAATGCCGCTGAAGGCGTGGGAGCGAAATTATATAAACAACTAATCAGAATCGATTTAGAAATGGATTGTCCGAGAGTTCACATTTCTCGCGCGGCCAGGAAATGCTACGAGTACGAGTACCGGGTACGGGGTACGAGTACGAGGATGAGGATGATTATTATGATTTGATCACTATAATGTATAGAATTTCAGTTAATAAGAAAACAAGTTTTCCTCCCTTAACGGGCACGTGACCGACGCTTGCCAAACACGGAAATATCGAAATGTATACATTTCGAATTCATAACATGACCAAACAGAATCTATAAAAAGCGTACGTGTGGTAGAAAGTATTTATCAAGTATGTCCAAGTAAAAGTTTTGTAAATTTCATGAAAATGATCATAATTGGATATAATTATTACTTGGTCTACCTATGGTAAGCCCAAGTCTTAAAAAGGGCTTCATTAGTATTAGTTTTGGGGTTCCAGAATTGTGCAAAATTGCACAATAACTCGTACCCAGGGTCTTCACCCTTGCCGTTCCTTGCCTTCACCCTTGTTGTCAATGAATCGCAGTCTGAAAAGCATTTACGAGACCTGTAAACCCGCAAACCATTGCAAAGATTCTCTCCAAGATGAGAGAAACACAGATGAGAGTTCAATCGTGAAGACGGAATGGAAAGCCGAAGGACAGGGAAATATTATACTGTGTTGACATTTTAATATCCCGTGAAACTCCGTAATATCAATCATGAAATGTTGTGTTTTTGTCCGATTTAAATCAATTCTACATCGAAATGATCACTTGAATCTGGCGAATCGAACGCTGCAGGTTTCATCCACTTAAAATGTGAAGATCAGATGTTATATGAGAAAATGCGTAAGCGATTAAAGCGATCGAGACTCGTCTTTAAAATCAAAGGGCATGGCTTCAAGATTTTACCCGATGATTTAACGCTTTTATGTCCATTAAACCGATGTAATTTCGTAACAGATATGTTTCGTATACCTTGCCGTTGATTTTTATATAAATTTTGACACACGAAGACCTTCAATCCAACAGATATTAGAAAAAATAGCATTGCCGTGTTTAGTGTTTACATTAAATTTCGTCTGCGTGCCTGCGTGTAGACGCCTGATTTGTCTTCGTCTTCATTTCTACCCAATGCTTTTATGTCCATTAAACAGATGTAATTTCGTAACAGATATGTTTCGTATACCTTGCCGTTGATTTTTATATGAATTTTGACACACGAAGACCTTCAATCGCACAGATATTAGAAAAATAGCATTGCCGTGTTTAGTGTTTTCGTCAGGCGTTCTGCATTGGGGAGGCTAGCCTGCTTGTAGACGCCTGATTTTTCTTCGTTATTTCCAGCCCAGCGCTGCACAATGCCTTCAGTGGCCTGATGACAGAAATCAATGCATTAAATATTATCCTTGGTAATATAAGACAAGTGAGCGGGTTTTCTAATTCCAACTGTCTAACATGCCACCAATATACCCATCTCCGCAGGCAATATGCGCGCCATTGTCCCTAAAATTAGTAGCCCAAGTTAACGCCTAGCGGGCGTCTTGTTGTATTTACAGTAACGTTTATTTTAAATATCTAATCAAAATGAATCATAGTAATTGTAGTTAAATATATTTAGTTTTTCTGGTAATGAAAAAAAATACTGAAGTTTTATTACAATCAGCTTAGTGACAAAAATCCAATCCAAAACATCAATTCATAATGGTTCTTAACTAACTATCCTGTAGTATTATCAAATAAATAATATACCAATTTTGCAAATTTTGATCATCAACCATTTGCACAAAATCTTATAATAGACTCAAGTTTAATACTATTTTATTAATGTTTAACTAGTTATATTTTAACCAGGTATTCAACTAATGGGGTACTTACAGCTCCCAAAGTATTCGCGTATTAGTGAACAGGCTCTCAGGAATAATAGATATTTTGTTGTTTCCCAAATATCTGGAAAGAAAAAAAATAGTTCCAAAACATTAATTATCTGATCAACAGTTTTTCTTGAAAATGTCTGGGATGTCGTGTCATTTAAGCTGAAGTGGTCAACACCCTCGATCACACACGCTTATTATTGCTCTCACGTCCTTTTCGAGGCGAGACTTACCCGATCAGATTTTCATTGTTCAATGGATTTTAATTAATACTCAGAAATGAAGGTTGACATGTAAGGCTGAGCACACTTGGAGTAACATTACGTGTAATGTTGATGAAATGCTGGATTCTATACGCACAGGGAACATTGCAATATTCAAGATTGAAAAAGTTATTTGAGAAAAGAATGTTTAGGCTATAGGTTAGTGAATACTTAAGAGTAAAACGTATACTACCTTATTTCCTCTTTAACACCTACACTATAATCATGGCTAGATATTTCAGACATAATAATAATAAATAATAAAATATTCTGATTAAATGCATTAAACGCCCGTCCCAATGCGTTTACAAACTCTAATTACATAAAAATGAAATAAAAAAATCAAAATTCACTTAGAAAATAAAAATATCTCGAGATATCTATTAAAGCTAGTAATATCAGTTGTTTGCTTCAAACGAGATGGCAAAGTGTTCCAAAGTATAGGTGCAGCTGCTTCAAAGGATCTATCCAACTTATTAGCTAATTCATATATCGGCTGTTAAATATGTTTTCCGCTACAAACGGTGAAATGCATCGAGTGCTCGGTGATTTAGAACGATATTGAAAAAAAGATATTGGCCTCGTTCTTTTTTCACTTGTATTCCTCAACTTCCATACGGCAATATACAAGCGGTTAAAAAACTCGACAGATATCATTCTACGCGTGCAGACCATTAAGCTCGATTAATAACATATGTTATTTCGGACAGACCAAATAGACAGAATAATCGGTATTTATATCGCACGTTTTGTTTCATTACCATCCCTTACTTACCTGATTAAAATAGTGATTACACTTTGGAAGTTCGATGGAAGTTGAACACGTCATCAAAAATGCCGAATGAGCTATTGGTAGGAATTATCTACACATGCAACGGCGCTAAAGACCCTCAAAGAACAGTTCGGTCAACCAAGCCCCTTCGCCAGAGCCTATATATCAGCAATTTGGTTGAAGAGAAGAAACTCCAAAGCAACGACAGACAGACGTTACAAGATTTGTCATTCCACGTTGTCAACGACGTCAACGCAAATAATAATATTCGAAGGATCATCAAGCGATTACCAGATGACTTGATTGACACATGGAAATGTGTAGCATCCGACATCAGAGAGAAGGGAGAGACAGCGACGCTGGAGCAATATCAGACATTTCGTGAAAAACGTTTCAAAGCAGAGTTCGATCCAGATTTTGGAGACATCCAGAAAACCAAATTGCAGTATAACTTCCCACAGACGAAAGGCACCCGTTCGTGCCAGAAGGTATATATATATATATATGTCAGAATCACTGGAAAATGATTCAAGTGTTTACTAGACATACTGATGAGTTTTGATATTGAGTGAAACAGGCAGATATACACTTATTTTCAGGGAGTTATTTTAACTCCAAAATTCGGGTCCAAAAAAAGGTTCAAAATAATCCGTTTTGTGTAGTTAAATTAACTCCCGTTTTTGGAGTTAAAATCCAACCCGTGTTTCGGAGTTAAAAATTAACTCGCGTCCCTGGGTGTCTGGTGATTAATTTTCATTTTTTTGGAAGACCAACGTGTGATTCGTACGCCCCGCTTGCTTAACTAACTAACTTAACTTAATTAATTAACCTAATGTTCCGCGACTAATCCGCTGCGCCACCCGATCACTCTATAACTTATATTAATATTTATCGTATATAATGAATTATTAAAAGCACTTACGAATCTTATTTTCGTTTCAAATTTTTGACCTACTTTAATAACTTGTATAAATTTTAAACAATCTATTACATTTCGAAGATTTTGTTGAGCATACAGACTGCAGTATTACAAGTTAAGAACAGAACAAAACTTTTCTCAACTAGACAATATATGTTTAATAACTTGGACAGTACTCGACGATTCACAAAGCCCACAAAGAAAGTAAAAAAGGCAATAATATACGATTCACAAAGAAGGTAAAAAAGTCAATAAGTACGGCATTCAGACCTAAAAGCGGCGGCTGTAGTCGACAACAGCATGAACGTAAACCTTAGGCCAAACATTCTTGTTGACAGGAAGACAGGTTTCTTCAAAACCAAATGGGTTTTTGAAGCATAGTCCTTGCCCTGATCGCCGACAAAGCCGTCTTCGAACCGAAGGACACTTCAAATCCAACTGCAGTTACAGTAGTCTACAGATACCTGAATATCTTTCCGTGTTTAGTACTGGCTTTTCCCTGTCGCTGCATCGTAAGCATTTTGACTCGTCTGGGACTATTTTTTAACAAATCTTTAGTAGTAATATATATATATATATATATATATATATATATCAATGTGTTTGGGACTGGACCGAGCTCTAAGCCAATCAGAATCAAGAATTGATTTGAATGGACCAATCAGAGCACAGCCAGTCCCAAATTTCCAGGAGGGTGTCGTATTTTTAAGGTGTGGTCACCCTGTAAAGAGCGACCAGTCATCAAATCATGTGGGATATGCACCTGGTCGTATACAAGAGGTTTTTTGTATAACATTAGTCAAAAAGTGGTCGCGGTCAAGAGTATATATATCACTTTGCTCGTGTTGTTGTACGACCAGTTTTATAGTCGTCCCTGAGTTGAACGACCAGAGATTGAAGGTCATTCAAGGTGAATAGTGTTAAGCAAGTACTGACGTCATTTGTTATACGGGGTTGAAAGCATTGATGGAACCAGGAACAGGAGGTTTAAGTCGTATAATTTAGTGTTTCAAACAACGGATGATCAGTGCGGAAAATTTGTCCAGAAACCAAACATGTCTAAAGTGAAAAAGTTTTACTCTAGACATGTTTTGGTTTCTGGGCAAACTTTCCACACTGATTATCAATTATTCGGAACACGAAATTCTACGACTAAACATCTTCTTCCTGGTCCATCATTGCTTTCACCCCCATATAGCATCCGAGACAGCACTTAATCAGATCATCATTCACACTGTGATATATATACTGACACACACACCTCGTTTTTGAAAAAAAATACAAAAAATTATATTATACATAACCATCATACCTCACCCGATGTGATGTATACTTACGTGCACGTGCCATCCAAAAACGCCATATTTTTATTTGAAGACTTGTAATGATGTTTGAAAATAAAAATAAACAGTTTTGGACTGCCTTATTTTTATTTGGAAGAGTAGTCATTTTTATTGAAATAAAAATAAACATTTTGAATTAATCATAGAAATTTCCGCCATGGAGCTCTTACCTCGACGCCATCTTATGGCTGAATGACTGATATTCCCTAGTTACTGTATATTTAAAAAGGATCTCAAAATATTTTACGATGATATATCTCATAAAAATTATTTGGATGTTTCTTCCAAAAAAGTTTGAGGGTTATAGTTTGAAAAAACCTCAAAATAATTTTAGATGAAATTATCCATTAAAAATATTAGAGTTGTGGAAAAAGTTTTAATACCGTAAAAGTGTTTTATTAAATTTGGAGAAAACCCCAAATAAATTTTAAGAGAATTGTTTAGTATATAAGCAGATGTTGTTTCATATTTTATCAGTTGTGTGTGTTTTGCTCGCTTGTAAGTTGTGCTTCGGCACAAGACTCTGAATTCTTCCAATGTTCTGTTTATTATTAAATTGCATTGGCGCGCGTTCAACCCGTGGTCGAATTTGCGATTCGAATGAGATTGGCTCAGGCCATAGCGACAATCTGGTCATCCCTTATTCAATGAATTGCTTATTTTACGCAAGGGTTGTGCGTTAGCGTATGATGAAAGAGTTAGCTATAGTAAAAACACACACACGATGTAAAAAGTAGGATGAATTATTATTAAAAACACAATTTTACAAAACGAAATATTTATACATATAAGTTCGTAATATTTTTAAGGGGTTGACGTGTTGGATATAAAACCCCTACAAAATTAAAAATAAAAACATGTTTAATGTTTCTGTTTTACCATTGTCTGGGTTTTTCGTAGAACATGTAGGCCTCACCCCGCGAATCCACGTACCCCCACACGCGGGGGTCATTGTCGTCGTCTTCCGGCGGCTCGTAGTCATCGAAATCGTATTCGCTGTCCGTTTGGACGCGGAAGGCCCACTCGCTTTCTTCATCCTCTACAACCAACAATATTCCCGGAACGTTGGGTTCAGTATCTTCTATGGGGGGAGGAGGGATGGTTTCTTTCTAAGAGAAAATAAAAAACATAATAAATACATGTCGATTCTATACAGACAGTAAAAACATTTTAGCGCTATCTTACATTTTCTTCTTTCTTTTCCTGGGGTTCTGTGCTGGGTTCCGTGTTCTTATTATTTTGTTCGGACATCTTTTGCGTGTTTTTTCTTTTTACTTGTTATCTCCAGATTGAATTCGTTGTGGTTTGAGATGTCCTATCGTGGTTATTTTATAATCACGGTCTGCGGGCTATTACAATGGTTTAGCGGTTTGACCAATCAGAGTTTCTATAATCAAACCCTCCCCCGTATCTAACCAATCAGAGCTCGTTCATTAAAGCTTTTATGTCAAAACAAGTGAATTATTATGGGTAGGAACAATACGTGTTGTTAAACGCTTAGGGACGCGTATATATAATAAGCGTTTTGTTCTAATTCCTCCCCTTATGTCAAAACAGTTTGATTAATAATATGGGTAGGAACAATGTGTGTTGTTAAACGCTTAGGGACGCGTATATATAATAAGCGTTTTGTTCTAATTCCTCCCCTTATGTCAAAACAGTTGATTAATAATAGGGGTAGGGACAATGAATTTGTGTTGCGGGATTAAAGACGTGGAATTATAATTAGCAATTGGGTCTACGATATCAAAAGTTTGATGTATTATACGTGATGGGGATTAGCGGCCATTTTGTTTGTGTACTTTGGAGATACGTATTTTTAATGAGTTCTACGCGTAATTAATACATCAACTGTATAGACAGGTTAGGGATTAGCGGCCATTTTGAGGGAGGATTAGTCCCTATATATTTCCCGTCTATGTTATTTAAGCATTTTTACACTTATTTAACACATTTTTATGCTTTTTAGTGCTTTTTAGTGCTTTCATTTTTATGCTTTTCATACAATTTAGTATATATTTTAAGATACCCGTTAAACAAATTTGCTCGATATCGAGAAGAGTATTAATTAATTCACACATGTCAAAACAGATGATAAATGGTTTTTAATACACGTGTTTTAACGTAATACTTCTGGATTGTTACAACACATTGTTGAAGAGTTTACAAAGAAGACGTGCTTGCCAACGAGATCTTTTTGATTTTCGTTTCGATGAATCACAGCAATAATAATTCCAGCTTGGACACCCAGTCGGGTATTAAGAACAGAGGTGAGGTTAAAATCTTTTAATATTATCCCGCATCGGTCATCTAGCCAAATTTTATCCCGGTCATTTGACCAATTTTTAGTTTCGGACATAAAGTCAACCACGTAAAAATCAGAGCCTGTGCACACGGCATATAAAAACTCAGAGCTGTATAACTTCACGTTATCAAGTTTAATTTCGTTTATATCTATACTTGTTGCCATCGTGTCTAATAATAAATGTTTTTGGGTAGAGATGTCTATATATACAAAAGGATTAATCTTTTACAATGAATATATATTGATTGGTAAGATATATACTTTTGCCAATCTTAGCGTGTTCGGATGAACCGAATTCTATTTTAAAATAATTGTTATATTCATCGTTAAAAAAAAGTTCATACATCTGTATCGGTTCGCCAGCAGGTTTGGGTATGGGTCTTGAACCAATTAACTGTAGATTTCGTTCACGAGATAGAGCCTTCATAGATATTATATCTATAAATGTTGCTTGATTCATGGCTGAAGGGTGGAGGTTTGATTGCTACATGCACAAACTGCCCGATCAAATGTGTAAAATCGTCCGATGAGTAGGTATATATATATTTCTCATCCCATAACAATAGCATCTTATATAGTATTCTATCGGCACGTGCATTGTTGGGTAACATATCCACTTTACGACATTCAACCACTTGATATTCAATGTGTGAAAAATACTTTGCTAAATCGGTCAGTATTACCAACAGAGGATTTTCTTTCGTACCTGCTATCATTTTGAAAGTGTTTTAAAAAAAATATGACTTCTAACGTGCAACGTTTTACCCGATAAATATTTTGGGGCAATGTGTACTGCATTAAGTCAACAAAAAGAATAAAAAGATTTACATGTATTAGTAATAGTCGGGTAATCGTCTTATAATATTGATTTTATCATTCAACCAATGAGAATACCCCGATATTTTATTAGGGAATTAAGTTCAACCAATCAGGTTACCCCATTTTTTTTACCGTGTTTTTTATAAGCGTTTGTTTCCTAAATTTTTAGACACAATCTCAGCATGGCCCGTGTGAAACAGACTCATAAAAATTTGGAAAGCGGAAAAACCATTGCACGGGTTGAAAGTAGGGGAAAAGATATTCCCAAAATGTTAAAACAACGCCGTCAACAGCAACAAGAATATCGTCAAATGGGACGGAATATTTCAGATGATGAACAAGCATACAGCCAAGAAATCACAAGAAAAAAGAACATCAACCATCGAACAACTAAAGACATTGCACAGTCGCCATTAAATTTTGCTGTACCGATAACACCGTCCAGTCACATATACCCTCTGCAAGCGAAGACGTCGCCATGGCAAGCAAAGCTACCCTCTCTACCCCTGCAAGTAAATTCACCGTCTCAAGAACAGTCCGGTTACATACACCCTCTACTCCTGCAAGCGAAGTATAACACGTCGCCACGGCAAGTACCGTCTCTACCCCAGCAAGTAAACCACCCGCCACCTCTATTATCGCAAGAACAGTATAATAGACCTCTTCAAACACCGCAAGCAAGGTATAATTTATCTCCTATTCCACCGCAAACGATTTCGCCGCCAGAGGTATATGAAATACCGGGGCAAGAAGGTGAATTAGATAATTACATACACGAAATGCCCAATGATTTCTTTGGACAAATCCCTATTCCTTCACCTTCGAATTTAATACAAATGTGTGATGAAATGATACCCGTTCCCCAATTAATACAAATTGTGGACGAAGCAGCAAACGCTCTTCTACCAACATTATCGCCTATTCCACCGTCACCACCTAGGGTTACATCACCCCAACCATTATTTCCACGGTGTGTAGAAGAGGACGAAGAAGAAGAGGAAGATGACGACGATCGAGAAGTTTTGAACGATCCACCATTGAAGAAAAGATGCTTCCAACGATCTTTAATTTATATGAAACGTGAAAAAAAAGGCGATGAACATCATGAAGAAAAACGAATGACAATCTATTCGAATTATAATCAAGATATTATTTGTACACAACGCGATAAATATCGTGAGTTAGAGGGTCTCTATATTGAGAAACTATATATAAATAAACAATATATGCAATGGCGTTCTAAGAAATTTACGAGCGATTTGATGGAAAAACGCTATGTAATGGATAATAATAAGCAAATTCAAAAAAGAAAGAATGATTTAAAAAAAAGGAAACCCAAATGTATAAAATGAGAGTGTTGTAAATAAAAATAGTAGTAATGTGAAATATCATGGAGGTGTGGAATATTATGGTAAAACAACTGGCCCGTTTTGAAAGAAAAATCAATAAAAATATGGAACAAAGTGTGTGGAAATGTCTTGACGAACATGAGAATTTATTTAAAAATATTATTCCCCATTTAAAAATGCCCCGTGAACTTTTGGATGTCTATAATCGCATGGAGCGACATGAAATTGGACAAATAATAGCATTTTTTGCTTTAATCCTGTGTTTTTTTAGATATAAAAACATTGATAATGAGAAATATTATATAAAATTGTGTGTACGTCAAACAATTTTAGATTTTAGAAATTCGCATCTTAAATTCATTGTATATCCCCATGATAAAAAACACACGTGGTTTTGGTTGTGGAATATATTCTTTGATTTTTTTAAATTAGTCTAAATACAATTTTTCAATACTCTGTATTATAATGTCAGGATCTTCAAAGTTAATATTATATGCTTCTATAATACTCTTAATAATAAAAGTAGATGATGTAGTATTATTAGATGTAATCCTTACCCTTATAGAATAATTATATATTATATCCAAATGCGGGAGGTAATATTGTAAACTAATGGGTCTAGTATTTTGTATAATACTATTATTTTTAACTTGATCTGAAAATAAACTGACTTTAAACTTATAAGGTTTACTTGTCTTATAAAATAATTTAAACCAATAAGAGTAATTCTGACAATTTTTATAACAACAGGTACAGGGTGGGGTTTTCGTCATCATTAGCTTAACAATCTTATCGAGATTAAAAGTATAAACCCTATCGTTACTAGTTTTAAGTTTTGATATAGGGTTATGATTTTTGCAAAAGAAAATAAAACAACATGCAAGTTGATACACTATTTTCTCAAAAATATCTAAATTATGTAGATAATAAAAAGTAGCCTTCAAATAAAACGGATCTATAAAATATAAATAAATACAGCAATATGTAAATTCATGACTAAAACAACGATTAAGTTTATGTAATGTATTACGAAGATAAGACCCTCCATATCCTATAGCTTTAGGAATTGTAGTTTGCTCATCATTAATAGTAATAGAAATAAAGTGGTAAATATCATTTCTTGGGTAAGAACTAGTTTGAATTTCAATAAAAAAATTATCAGAATGATTATCATTCAAATGAAAAATAGATTTCATTAATGTTTGAGAGGGTATTAATAGTAATTTGTGATAACGCTCACAGAGGTTTTCACCATAAATATAATATTTTCGTTGTGTATGAACAACGGGTATTATATAGTGTTGTTTATCTGTTAAGATTCGCCAATCCCTGCATTCATCTTGATGTATTTCAGGTTTCATTTTTTCAATATAGGCGTAATCTTTATATCCCTGACCAATTTGTCTCGATTCAATTTCCATACATTCGATAATTCCCCCATAGTAATAGTCACATAAGTCACAGACGGCAAATAATAATCCAATGTATCGGTTACGAAAATGTTGTATATAATAAACAATTTTCAATATCGTCTTAATATTGGGACCGTGGTCATTAGCTTCTGCATAGCTTCTTTTATCACCAATGTTTAACGACATTTTCAAAAACGAATGATGGAACGCGTTTGTTAAAGAAATCGTCTTGTATATATACTATTTTCCCATTCTTATAATATATATTTCTACATGTAGAATTTAACACGATTTTGATCAAAATTTGAAAAAAGTATTATTGTATGTATAAACTAATCCCACGACTATATAATATATCAACTGATTTGACGTGTGTGTGTTTTAGAACAAAATTAGGGATTCGTGTCTTTAATCCCACAGCACAGCATTAGATCAACTAATCCCCGAGTATTTGTTTAGAAGGAATCGCTAATTATGGATTCGCGTCTCTAATTCCTACAACACACATTCATTGTACATGAGTATCACAAATCATCTGTATGACATGAAAGCTTTAATCAACGATCTCTGATTGGTCAAACTAATCTATCCCCAGTAACGCATATTAACGCAGGATGCAATTATAAAACCCGATGTAGGGTCGAAAATAATTAATATCAGTCTGAGTGTAGGAGAGAGAGAGATGGCAAAAATATTTGAGAAAAAGAGCAGCAAAATTAAAGAAGCAGATGACTACATCCCGTTAGAGACAACTGAGAATCAACAGGAAAAATCTGAAGAGACTATCGAAGAGTTGTATGCGGGTAAATATACACAGGACGAAATCGCAGATTTAACAACAGGTTAATGCTGGTGTAAAGTAGTGTTAATGATTGCTTTATCCAGCTTTAATCATATTGTGTAATGGTGTGAAAGGTCTCTTTACACACCTTTACACCGCAATAATAAAGCTGTGTAATGACGGCATTACACCCCCTGTGTAAAGACGTTATAAATCTTGATAAAGCTACATTTAAACTATCAGTTTAAAAGCGAATAAACAATGTCAAATTTACCTTTACCATACTTTAACACCATTGTTTAAAGTTCGCGCACATTTATCTCCCTTTACACCGCCTTGTTAAATACGTGTAAAGATACCTTCCATCACCTTTATCCATGTTTAACACCATTGTTTAAAGTTCGCGCACATTTATCTCCCTTTACATCGCGTTGTTAAATACGTGTAAAGATACCTTCAATCACGTTTATCCATGTTTAACACCATTGTTTAAAGTTCGCGCACATTTATCTCCCTTTATACCGCGTTGTTAAATACGTGTAAAGATACCTTCAATCACGTTTATCCATGTTTAACACCATTGTTTAAATTTCGCGCACATTTATCTCCCTTTATACCGCATTGTTAAATACGTGTAAAGATACCTTCAATCACGTTTATCCATGTTTAACACCATTGATTAAAGTTCGCGCATATTTATCTCCCTTTGCACCGCGTTGTTAAATACGTGTAAAGATACCTTCAATCACGTTTATCCATGTTTAACACCATTGATTAAAGTTCGCGCACATTTATCTCCCTTTACACCGCGTTGTTAAATACGTGTAAAGATACCTTCAATCACGTT
The DNA here is from genome assembly GCA_035772405.1 of Chrysogorgia sp. JL179-B06. Classification (NCBI taxonomy): domain Eukaryota; kingdom Metazoa; phylum Cnidaria; class Anthozoa; order Scleralcyonacea; family Chrysogorgiidae; genus Chrysogorgia; species Chrysogorgia sp. JL179-B06. The sequence goes on along the minus strand of JAYKKM010000361.1, from coordinate 407,628 downwards.
TATCCATATTTAACACCATTGATTAAAGTTCGCGCACATTTATCTCCCTTTACACCGCGATGTTAAATATGTGTTAAGAAACCTTCAATCACGTTTATCTATGTTTAACACTATTGTTTAAAGTTCGCGCACATTTATTTAATTCCCTTTACGCCGCGTAAAAATACCGTGTTAAGATACGTTCTATTGCGTTTATCCATGTTAATGTTCGCGCAGATTTATAGCCCGTATAATACCGCGTACCATAAAAATACTACAGTAGTCGTACCAGATTGGAAAGCAAAGTGAGCTAAAATATATATATATATTTGAAAAAATAATACACATTACTTATGAATAGTAAATAATTAAAATAATTATAATCAATTACAACTGACTCACCAACTGCATGTGAATTACAGTATTAACTATTGCCATAAATATCGCTGTGTGGCCGTATTTAACAATAGTAACTTTAATTTGTAACAATAGTAACTTTAATTTGTTGGTAAGGAAGATGTTAACCAGCTTTTGATCAAATTACTTATGGAAATATAGAGAGGTAAAATTACACAGACCGCATTTAGGACTTTAATTATCAGTAGTTTATGATACCTGCGCAGTACTGTTGTCTAGTAGACATTTTTTTAGCCAGACAGCGATATCAGTAGCGTGATTTTGTTAAGTGCAATACTTCACTAAGTCGAGTGCTATACCAAATTATATTACTGTAATAACATAGTCACCTCGGTTTCTTTTGTTTTAAAAGGGACGTTTACTGTCGTATTTCCCTCATCAATACTGGATGAGGGACATTTAGAGTAAACATCCCTCATCCAATATTCATTAAAAATATGCCTCAAAGAACTAATTGATTTGTTCCTACTCCACAATGTATGTCTTTTGGTGCTTAAAGGACTCAGTTTTCATTTGCTTCGGCGACATCAGCCATCAATCACTCCGACTAAAAAATACTAACGTGTATTTGTAAACCAAATTTATACACAGATTCACTGAACCAATTCGATAAAGAGATTTTACAAAACAAAAGCATCCATTGTCTTGTTTATTTCCTCGGTGACAATGTGATTACAAACTAAACACATGGTTTTGAGGGCCATTAGTGATTAAATGACCCCTCAAGCCTCGGGAGGGTTTCGGGGACATTTAATCACTAATATCCCTCAAAACCATGTGTTTACTTATAATAAGTGTTCGAAAAATAGCCCTATAAGTTCTATAACCATTTTTTCGGTTTCTGTATGTTCGCAATCAACGACATTTATGATTTAGGACGAACACGCCCATGTCGGACAGTTCGTTGGCTTTTCTCTCTGGGATGGAGTACCCACATTCCTGGGCAATGTCCTTTTCCTGATCAGCTCCGTCAGGGAACCACTGTGACTCTTATCCAGACTTTTTTTAAATTTAGTTAGCTGGGTGCTTTGCCAAGAAAGAGACCTGACTAGGTACTGCGATGTCCTGTTGGGTGGCTCGGGGTCATGATCGCTGTCTTCGCTGGACATGTAGTCAGCTCTCATTACCTCTGCTACCTTTGCCTTTTTTTCCACGCTCCACGATTTCCTGTCCAAGCTGCTTAATCGTTTTGCTAGCTTCTATAAATCGACAACAATTACAAAATTAAAATTTTTTATAACCTATAGACTGTAGTCAAATTTCTATTGAGAGCAATTGTAAGTTAATCAATACTAAATGAATACCACTGACTGTATGATGTAGACAACATTAAATTAGGAAACCACACATTCATTACTGGTAACATTCTTTGAAATAAAGAATACTACGTTTTGAAATAATATGGAAGTTCATCATACAAGCTAATTAAGTGGTATAATTAATAGGGGGCCCCTAAGTGGCCCCTGGGAACTAGCGATGATCAACAAGCTTCACCACACTTTTTAACACCATGCTACTACTGCACTGCTCAGCAAAACTTCATTCGTGTGCGGGGCAATTTTGTAAGCATTTTGTCATTTGTGCTGTCTGTCACAAATATACAACATGTTGGATATTTTTTGTCACAAATGATAATTTTTCCGTGTGTACGCCGGAGTGAAAGCAGCAAGCTTACAACATTTTGGCAATATGCATGCGTGTTGAGGATCGCATTCAAAACATCAAACATGGCGGCTCGTTGAGTGATCTAAAATAATTTGTTGTATACATGTAGGCACGAGTGTAGAAATAGGTTGGTTTATGCGCATCTATGCTGCCGAAAATGTCTGTGTTGAAGGTCATGTAGCAACGTCTCGAGCAAAAGGCCTTTAATTGTCACGTAAAGTGATAAAAATACCGAGTAGAACCTCAAAGAAGTATTAAAATGTATTCGGATGATAAGATCTAATAATGATAACAACATAACACATATATATGTTATTTACCGGCTGGGAGGTCCGTATAGAAAAATATTTGCCCGAGGTCTCAAAAATGGCCCGAGGCCGCAGGCCGAGGGACATTTTTGAGACCGAGGGCAAATATTTTTCTATACGGACCGACCAAAACGGTAAATAACATATTTATTTTTCTGTTATAAATAATTGTAAAACAAGAAAATCTGCCGCCGTGTAAAAAACACAGGAAGCTAAAACGCTAGTGGTCACTTCCGCTGCCCATATTTGGAAAGAGGCGAACCATATATAGAAAATCACCTGACAAAGGACAAACTCATTCAAGTCAACTTTTTAATAAACAAGATTGGAAATTCGACAGGTACAGTTGAACAGAGCAAACCAGGACTTAACCAGGACTAATATTCATCATTGATCATGCAAAAGCAAAATTGAAAACATTGTTTGTCTCGTATGATACATGTAATGGCGGAATCTTGCCGCCTTGTCTTTGTCGGCTTCTCACTCGATGTGTCGCCAGAACTAAAGTTGAAGCGAAGTTGAAATTGAAAGTATATATCCTTCGAACTTCCAATTTTTGCTCCGGAAAACAAGTCTGTAATTGCTGTGGTTGTTAACGTTGTTGCGATACTGTTAAGTAATTCGGGACGTTTGAAATCTTGCGGTGGTGAACAACTGAAGCTGCTTTGTATTAAAGCATCAAGCCTTTCCGACACTGCCGTCTTTCTCTGTTATGGTCATGAAAAACCGACACAAGAGAACATTTCTCATGTTCGTTTACTGTAGCACAGAAGCGGTTCCACACATTCATCTCGTAGGTACACTTAACTGTATTTTCAGGCCGTTGTTCTTAAATAAAATTTTGAATTTCGTCCAAGTTATCTTGCACAATGTTGCCACTTCGCTGGACTTTTTCGTATATAAAATCTTCAACTTCGGGAAAATAAAATTCGCTTTCGCTGTGATAGCTTTCATTGTCACTATATCCATCTTATTTTGTTTTTACTGGCAGTCTATTGTCTCAAAAGGTCGTGAATAGCGACGAGTATACGAAATATTAAAAAAGCTATTTTGTTTTTGTTTTTAAATCCACAGCGGTCCGGTATCGGGGTCCGTATCGTAGGATACCGGACCGCTCGCTAGCCAATCAGAGCGCGCGAATCAGATGGATACCGGACCGCAAAAAAATAAATAGGTTTTATTTTTAGCATTATTTCAACGTCCAAGCGAAAACATGGCTCGTGATAGTCATTGAAGCCCTATATGACCATAATTGTAATAATTAATCTTAATTATCTTCATCTTAATGAAGCCCTATATGACCATAATTGTGGGTGTTGTTTCGAATGTGATCCTAAACATGTATGCGTATTGCCAAAACGTTGTAAGCTTGTTGCTTTCACTCCGACTCACGCACGGAAAAATTATCATTCGTGACAAAAAATATCCAACATGTTGAATATTTGTGACAGACAGCACGAATGACAAAATGCTTACAAAACTGCCCCGCAAACTGGAGCTAACACCTTACGCCATCGGTCACGAATGAAGTTTTGCTAAGCAGATGTGTGCGCCGGGCTTTACAAGTAAACAGATTCACCATGGCTTCCCCATGATACTAATTCACCATGGGCCCTCATATTTATTATGCAAATAAGTTTCATGATTGGCTAGCACTAGCACACTATTATCTTGCTTTTCATTGGTTATATTTTCACATGCAAAAAAACTGTACAGAATTTTGATTGGACATAAGAGTAACTACAGTATGTAACTACATGTATATATGCAGTCACAGTAGTGGCCCTTTCTCGATATATGAGCAAGTCGAAATATAAAATTATTATAACATCAACCCAAGTCAGTTTTAGGGTTAGTATTTGGGTTAGGGTTGGGATTAGGGTTAGGATTAGGTTTAGCAATTGGTTTGCATTTCGGTTTGTTCATATATCGAGAAAGCACCACAGTAGTCCCAAAACCAATATACATGTACTGTAGAGTGGTGGCATGCCATTATACTTTTCTTTATTCAATACTATCAATGTATTTGTAAAAGCCATGAATGTGAATCATGGTTTTCTTAAACACGCATCTCAAACTCATTAATAATTCATGAGCCGAAAACAAAGGAAATCAGCACCGAGACGGTGGTTTGGATATCGGAGGAAGAAATTACATAAATTAAGTCAACTTTCACCTCGATTTTCTCTTAAAATACTGATTTGTTTGAGATGTAATATGAAACACGAGTTAGAGTGTTTCATCAGGATATCCAAACACCTTGAAGTTTGTTAAAAAACCTCGGCTTCGTCTCGGTGTTTGGAGATCCTGATGAAACACTCTTCCTCGTGTTTCATATATTACTTAAATAATCTAGGGTTGTTGTTAATTCATACCTACTAGGTAGGCGGTTACAGTGTACAGATTTAATTCTCACCACTGGTTGAGAAAACAGTCTAAGTACAGTCATAATTTGATAAATATGTCTATAAACAACAATATTAACACCAACTTACAGTACAGTAACTAACACATTCCAAACCACCATGCATAATAAATACATATATACTCTACAGTAAATGTTACCAATTCACAGACTTTCTCTAACCACCCACCCACTAAATACAGTAATTAATATAATATAAGTAACATTGGTATAAGTTGCAGCTTTAATTGATATAAGTAAATTGTTATAGTTTTTTTGCTGCACTGAAGCTGTGTCAGAAAAACTGTGAGCTCTGAGACAGGACTTGAACTATACACAGGTTGTACAGCAAAAAAAACTATAACAGTTTAAATATGGGTAAATAAACAAACTACTTACATCTCTCTTTCTAGATTGCCTTCTACATTTTGTTGAATGTGCTGCATTTGTTCCGCTTTGTGTCCTAGCCAGACGAACCTTACGGGTCTTGAAATAGGTTTTAAGAGCACCTAAATGTAAGGATTTCCTACATCAGTTTATCATTGTATACGTTCTGTATACAATTTGGTATGTCATTTAAAAAAATAAATCACATCAAAAGATCTGCAGTCTTTTTCCATGATGCAGAAACCCCTCAAAAGCTTTGATAAATATTTTGAATTGTCTTTGATTATATCATGGATAATAAAAAGTCTTTCTACTTCCATGATTATATTAAACAAATAGATTCTCTTTTTACGTCACAATGAGGTACATGCATGTACATGCAATTAAGAACATCACTAGTGACCCACTGAATTGAGTTGCATGTGTCCTTACCAGTTACCATGCTGCATCCATATAACAAACAGAAAACAGCAAAATGGAATCTATTTGGTAAAATCAACCTGCTATCTTTCATAGACAACTGTCGTTCATATATATATAGAGTTGAAGCAATGTCAGAAAACATTTTGTTGTTGAGAATCAAACAACATGAGTGAAATGTGCTGTCTGCCATGCAAACATTGGACATTATATACTACCTATTTTGTTAACATATCTTACTTGACTTACTAGATGTCAATATACAAAGTTTACCAAATGTATTTCACACATATTTATATAATTTATGGTGATGTATTTTATTAACTTGGTGACAGGCAACAGTTTTTCTTGCAAACATATATAACTAAGAAAATGAAGTTACCTTTCAACTGCAACACAGTCCATGGACACTTGCCATCACCACCATACTCATGGTTCAATTCATTTGCAATATGGGCAAAAACATTTAAATTGTGTTCCGATTGAAGGCTGTGGAGAAAGTAGAGTTGGAAGTTAGCATTGTTTGGTTAGATGAATAAAGCTATCAAACCACTCACACATAATATTAAAGAACATACAGTAATGTTATATTATTTTACATTCTAGTGAAAGTTATTATTAATACAATTCCTGATCTTAGACAAAGGTTTTGGACAGTGTACGTAGGAGGCAAATGGTTAATATTCTATACTGTATACCATTATTTTCATACCATATCCAATCTAGTCTATGATACGTCTCAGCTGAAGTATCAACTGCATTATTTTGAAAAGCTTGTAGATTTTTATCCCCATATACAACATATTAAGAATTACCTTTCACCCATGTGAAGGAACCCAGCATCCGCAGCTGTCTCTAGGACTTTAAGTTTCCTGCGAACGTCATTCTGTAAATATGAATACAATGCTTCGTGTCTTTGTTTGATTCAAATTTTGTTTTAAAAACGAAAAATAATGTTAAATGACATTTAAAACCGTACACTTTCTATTTCCTGGTAACCGCTTACCAGGAATGCGTATGCACTGATCACTTCCTGTATGAAAGTTTTGGCGCGCATTTTCAATCGGCTTGGTGTCTTCCGTGCGTAAATGACCTTTGTTCCTTTGGGGTTCGGAAGACGTCTGTTATAAAGTGCGCAAAATATAAGCAAGTTATTCCCTTCAAACAATCTCAAATATCAAACGACTCAGGTGATTTTGTTCAAGAATTGCGCACAATAAAGTGCGCACTTAATATGCTATACTGTGCTAAAATATAGGCAAGTTATTCCCTTCAGACAATCTCAAATATCAAACGACTGATTTCGTCCAAGAATTGCGCACTGATTAAAGTGCGCACTTTGCTATAAATATAAGCAAAATATTCCCTTCAAACAATTTCAAATATCAAACGACTCATGCGATTCTGTTCACGAATTGCGCATAATAAAGCGCGCACTTAACATGATATACTGTGCTAAAATATAGGCAAGATATTTCCTTGAAACAATCTCAAATATCAAACAATAGATTTCGTTCAAGAATTGCGCTCAAAATATTAAAGATATCGTCGATTCGCTGAAATGACCATAAACAATAGATTTGTGTATTGTCAAACCTACCCTGCACATTTTGGGTACACGAATATTTGATCCGCCGGTCTGACGTACTGGTCTGGAGGAAGGACGAACGGCCAGGCAATCGATCTTCTTGTGCAGTTCGTTAAGCGCCACTTTATCGTCGTCAACCAATCCTTTAACTTGTTCCCTCAGAGCTTTATTCTCCTCGACAACTTTCTCCAGGAGCAAAACATAATGGTCTGACATCGAAACACTCATGACTATGAATTCTCAAGAAACTATTTTTCAGATCGTGACTGGAAGGCTTCTGGTACGAAGTGGAGAATTTAATTTATATAAGAATAATGTAATACTATGGGGAGTCCACAAGGTCGACCACAGTACATCTGTTAGGTTGTTGGAATCCCCTGGCGACCTAACACCCATATTACACTAAACATATTTCGCCTAAAAATATCTTTGATTGAGCTGTATTCATGAAATACCAATGATACATTTTTTAATGAGTTTGTTTCACTTTTATTTTTCCTGAAGGGTTGTGCAGCAGGTGTAATATTAGCTCTTTAACACAAGCGTAATCTTATTGGCTCTAACAAAATAGGCGCGCGCGCGAAATATCAGTGTGTTTAGCGTCTGAACTGTTATTACTTCGTCTTGACTTGCTTGCATTTTGAATTGTATGTTGGTTGCGAGCTTATGCAAAACCGGCCGGAATGGCGCATTTTGGCGAGTTCTTCCACACTGCGAGTGACTCACTTGCTACCAGTGTGATGCATAACGATCTGGGAGAGATCCCAGCGCCAACACTACAAATCACAAATGCCAAGCAACATCGTTTGTCTCGACCGAACACTGCAGATGAGATTCGGCGAAAGAAATACAAAAGAAGAAAGAGAAAGCGAAATCAAAATAAGTTGCTGTCGAAGACAAACAAGACACTAAAAGTTGTGGCTCGTATAACGGAACAGATTGAACAGACCAGAGAAATGGAAATTAAAGGATCTGCAATGCGTGCTGAGGAGATGAGAAAGAAAGCGGTATATTTCTGGAAGAAATGGAAGGCAGAAAGGTTGCGCAAAAATAACCATGATGCGTAAGTTAACACTTGAACTTATCTAGATTTGCATAAAAGGTAAAGAGGGGCTGGGGCGATTCGTGTTGAAAATATACAACTGATTATAATATTATACCCAAAGTGTGTTTAATATACTATATAATAATTTACATTATCAAAATAAGACATACCTGTACTGCATACTAATGTGAATTGTTACTGTTAAAAATTGTCACAATACATGTGAAATGAAATCCCCGTGTAGTTACTAAAATTAGTAAAGTACATGTACCAGCTCAGAAGCACACAAGAAACTGCCACATCCATGTGTGTTCTACCTCTGAAACCATTAGGACTCCTAGTTATGTGAAACGGCACCTTCCAACATAACCATTTTGAGCAATTCTTTCAGGGATATTTCAGTCTTTTTGAAAAATACCAGGGGGTTCATCAATTACTGTATATCAATGTTGAGGTATAGTGTGTTAATTTGAGTGTCAGAAATAATACAATTTGAGACTCAACCAGGACCAGTTACGAAAAATGCAACTTCAGGGCCATCAGCTGGAAAATGAACCCCAGCCCTGATCTCTAAACCAACACTTTAACCGACTCGGCCACTGAAGCCATTTCTGAGATCCAGCTGCCATCAAGGGTATATTAAAGGTAATATTTGTTATTTACACTATATTTTATGCTCTGGTATTTAATAATTTGCAATGAAGATGTATCCATAATTTTATGTGTGTGCCGCAAGATGTCTGCGGAGGAGCCCAGTCAGTGCTAGCCTGCGAAGCAGGCGCTCCCGGGTTTCCTGTTTCGCAGGCTAAGTCAGTGCTACATGCAATTTAGTATTTGACTAAAGCCCATTTTCCACTTGACGCCTTATTTCACGCAAAGCGACTTTGTCAATTCTCCTCAGATCTCTCAGGTGGAACTAATTAGAAATCTATTCAATTCTAACAATAGAAAGTCACATTGAGGCAAACAAGTCACATAGTAGAAAACAGGCTTAAATGGTTTGACTTTACTATTTGAATTATCGCAAAGGGAAGAGCCTGTGTACAAGTTTGAAAATGCACCATGCGCCCGGAACTGCAAGGGCCACTTTCACAAATAATTCCCAGAATAAATTGTATATACAGTAATACAATAAATTTTAAAATAATAAGGATGATAATTACATCATTGGGCTGCTGTTCCTGAACATTTATACTAGATCTCTGAGGTGCACTTTCGTCTGACTCCATGTCTAAGAGTTTCAAAAGATAATAAACTATTTGTAAGATAAAATGAACAATTAAATTATGACATTTTACTCTTGCCTGCTAAAGTCAGGAGTTTCGATTTTATATTAAAAAGTTGATTGAAAATTTGAAATGGTATGTCCAAAAGGACTATGGATATATTTAATAGTTGTGACTTGGTTAACCTACCATGGGTATTGACAATTAAATCCGATGTAGATTCGCTTTCTGAATCAGATGTAGAACTGGAATTTCCTCCAGACCATTGGACATTTGCATCCAAAACTGAACTTCGACTAGTTCGAGAAACAAGATTCATATGTCGGCTAAACGTCGACTCGGACACATTATCTTCACAATGAGTACAATATAAGTAATCTTGAGAAGGCATTTTACTCGAATCCATGCTGATAATATCACTGTTGCTGCTAAATAACCAAACGAATCTCAAATTGATCTCGTATCTCAGTCCAATGATCAGTCCTTCTCTAACAAACAACGTGGCATTTGTGAAAGCGAATTCTTTGTTTTTTAGTTACCTAGACAACAATTAGTTACCAGGCGCGCGTTTTGTTCGCGCGCGTGTTGAATTTTAACCGTCATTACGGCGTAAGTGTAAAGGCGAGAAAAGTTAACCAAAGGATTATTTATCTTTAAATTGCCTATGTAATTTCGTGTAAAGGTTACTGTAGCCGATTTTTATTTAAATGAACCTTTACACTGTGATAATGTTAAATAAAGCCTATTCACTCTTTATTCGTGTTTAACACCGAGGTGTAAAGGTGTAAAGGTACCTTTCGTAACATTTACACTTTTGAATAAACCTGATTAAATTTCAGATTTCGTCCTGTGATAATTGTGCATTAAACAAATGTAAAGAAGAAATATCCCAAGAACGACAGAAATTATTTTTATCGCATATCACACATATAATGGATTGTGAATGTTACCAGTTTAAGGGAGAGAGACCCAGTTATCGTGAAGTAACTCTTCTTGAACTTCAAACGAACAAGTATTTTATTTATCATTGTTATGATGGGATGTTAAAACCCTACAAAGAACTAACTCGAAGGGAACGGTCTACTGTCTACTATCAATATCGATGTCATGGTTTAGACTATTTATCTGAAAAAAAATCAAGAGATTATTTTAGTCAAAGTGAACTTAAAAATAGATTAAGTTATTTATTTCGTAATGTTTTTCCCCGAATGCTATTATCGGGTATAAAGGTGGTGATAAAGAATCGTCGTTAGTTAAAACACTTCGTTAGAAAAAACTATTTTACATTGTGTTAATCTTGAATATTTTGGAATTGAGAAGTACGATTATTTACTTTCGTTTTATAATCTTAAACCAAGAAATTGTTGGTATCATACTAGTGAACCCACATAAAATATGTGAAGCATGGAATGATGACATATCCCCACGTATCAACGACAAAGGAATTGGAGAATATTTAAAGATACTAGATTATGATAGAAAACATTGTTTTAGTTATGAATGCTTTAGGAGTATTATAGCATTATATTATGATTTTTGGGTTTATAATAAAACTATAAAATACACTTGTAAAAAATGTAAAGGGGAATGCGAATGTAATGTGGATTACCCTAATTTCATCAGTGTAAATTTTAATGAAATAAGAGCTTATAATGTAGAAAAATATTCAATGGACAATAACCTCTTATGTAACGAAATAATACACTGAATGTATGTTTTTATTTTTAAAAAATTAATACATTAAAAACTTTTCAACATGGTTTCTGGGTTTATGATATACAAGTCCTCCTTTTTGAAAATGTCTTTTGATTTTTTTCGTTCCTAGTTTTGCAATAATTTTTACAACATTTACTTTTTTTTAAGCTCTTTTTTAAAATCGTTTATAAAAAGTTTGCCGTATTTATTGACTGTTTTATTTCCTCCACGTTGCCTTTTTTCCCCGTTAAAAATACCTCCACGTTGCCTTTTTTTACCTTTAAAATCACCACCCCGTAATTCTCTTATTCTTCCTACCATTGTTATGAAGGTTGTTTTCTCTCCCAATAGTTATCACCATAGTCTGCAAAAATTTCTTCATGGGCTTTTATATGTTTAATACTTTCTAAATACATTTTTTTATTATTGGGGTCGCAAACAAAATCGGAATTATTTTTATATATAGAACCGGTTTTCCCATTATTCGCATAACGTGCTGCGGCGTGAGTTGTCAAATAAGCATCGATACAAGTGTTTGCATCGTTACAAATACTATATACAGCATTAGTGTTTTTACCATATTTACGATCCAATTTGACCTGTGTTGTTTTTTGACCTGTGTAATAAGAAATATTACGATCGGGTTTAAAAGGTTTTTTCCAAGCAAATAATCCTTCACCCGCATTGGGGATCGTTGATTTCTTGATACGTAAGTTATTTTGTTTTGCTAAATGAATCCAACATTTTTTTGTTTTTGCTGTTCGTTTACGACATCTTATTATTTTTAAGGTTTTACTTCTACATTGAAGAATGTGACGTATACTTTGAGATTTATTATTGCGTCTTTTTTTTCGAGGTAACTTAACTCTTACCATTTTGTTTTAAAATATAGTTTTTATTCCTAAATAATCATTATTTTTTTCATGTCTCTGAATAAATTTTACCAAACAATCTACTTTATAGATAATATCTTCGGGGCAGTTATATATGTCTTTTTTTAATTCTGTTATTCTTTGTTTTAAAATCTTTGATGATATGGGTATTATCTTTACTTTATCTTCTGTAAAATTTAGTAAACATTCCCTTAAAAGATACGGCGTAAATAATATTGAAGGATCATTATCTTGAATTTCATAACCGATATAAGGTAAATTAGACGATTGTAAATAAATTTCAATATAAACAATTTCACTCATATTTTTTTATTCTCTTTTTTTTGTTTTAGTTTTTTTTAAATGGGTTCTTTATTATCAAAAAAAATCCCTCCTATAGTTACGTTGACTTGTATTAATATACAGGATTCATACGATGTTACTATTGATCGTGTTGATGGAGAAGACGAAAACATAAATAAAAATAAAACAGCGTGTTTTTCTTGTTTTAGAAAAAAAAAGAAGATGAATGATGATCAGAAAAAATTAAAATATAGTCAAAAAGATATAGATAAAATTGTAAGTTTATTTAATAAGAAAAAAGAAAGTAAGAAAAATGAAAAAATAGACGATTATTTTTCTGTTAATCATATAGAAACTATTAGTAGAGAAAAATTTAAAGTCACTGAACAACATTTTTCTTTGGATGTTTCACGGGAAAAAACGGTTAATTTTATTAGTTTTATTCAATCGTTATCGTTGGTTTTTTCTTATTTAATTAACATTCGCGGGCAAATGTAAAAAGTGATGACGATTATGTTAGATTTATCTTTAGTAATGCGCCAAAAAGTTTTTTCTCTACAGCCGTTTTACCCGTGAAAGACTTTGACGTTAAATATTTCTTAAATATTATGGAAACATTTATGCAGAGTAATAAAGAAATAATAGCTAATGGTTGGAATAGTAAGGTAATAGTTCAAACTTTTCCCGCAGGAATAAGTACAAATAAAAAAAAAAATAGTGTATTAAGGAAAAAAAGTATTTATAATAGTTTGAATAAGGGAAATGCTACAGATAAAGGCGGTGTGAAAATTAATATGTATGTAAAAAAATATGGCCGTAAATTTCGCACGGGTGTATTTTATATTCTTAGCCATGTATTATTTCGTACAGTGAAAGATTGCTGTTTTGCTTTAGCAATATTAGTAGGTTTATCATTTTTACAACAAGACGCTAAATATTTTATAATGAAATGAAAACCCAATAAACCCGTGGATGATTTATTTACGTGTGAAGAAATTCGAAATGTATATCGGGAATGTGGGATACCCGAGGGTAATGTTGATGCCACACAGTTTGAGTTAGTATATAATAATTATTTAAAAAAACAGGGTGTTGATTTGTTAGTGTATGCTGACACTCATTCCGATAATATAATTTATGATTCACGAACTGATAGTGAGGGTAATCTTATTAAATTAACTAATGAAATTGTATGTTTATGGTTAAATAATAATCATTACGATGTAGTATTAAGCATAAAGGAATTTTCTAAACTTAACACCAGTTCTTTTTGTGTTAAATGTATGAGTTATTTTACACGCCATGAATATATCGATAACCACCTATGTACTACAAATAATTTAACTTGTTTACGATGTTATAAATATCCGAATAAGTGTAAAGATAAAAATAATAAACTTATTTGTACCAGTTGTGATATAATTTTTTATGATGAAAATTGTTTTACAAATCATTTAACAAATAAATTTTTTAAACCCTCTCAAAGTAATTATGTTCGTTTAACACCTTGTCAATATTATATTTTTTGTAAAACCTGTAACAAAATTTGTCCGCGATTCTTTTTCATTTTTTCTAATAAAACAGTTAAACATGATTGTAGCAAACGATTTTGTTTTCATTGTGATAAATACATGAAACAACCTCATTTTTGTTACGTGAAACCCCTTTCACTTGAATATAACAAGGGGAAAGAAAGTGAACCCACTTTATTTTTTTTTGATTTTGAAACAAAAGTAACCGAAACTAAATTGCTCGTACCGTTTTATTGTATCGTCCAAAAGGTATGTAAAAAATGTCAACATAGTGAATTTAAAATAACAAAAATTTTTGAAAAAAAGGATCAAGAAATTATCGATAATACTATTGAAAAAGTTAGTTGTTGTGGGAATAGACAATTTATTTTTGATAACAATGTTATTGAAACTTTATGTGAATTTATGTTTGAACAAAAAAATTCCGTTTGGATAGCTCATAACGGGGGTAGATTTGATACTATTTTTATTTTAAAATATCTTTTAGAAATAAAACAGATAATACCGAATACTATAATGAACGGTACTAAAATAATGAATTTAATAATTAAAGAACAAAATATTAGAATCCTCGATAGTTATTTGTTTTTTTAGTATGAAATTAGCCGATATTCCAAAAGCAATGGATCTTCAAGGGGAATGTAAGGGATTTCATCCTTATGAATTTTACGATTTAACTTATGAGGGTGAAATTGTAGATCGGAAATTTTTTGACACGAAACATATGAATACAGCAACACTTAATGAATTTGAAAAATGGTATTTAGAAAAAAAGAAAGAGAAATATATATTTCGTAAAGAGATTTATCATTATTGTTGTAGTGATGTAGATATTTTAAGAAAGGGATGTGTTAAATTTTCTACAATGATAGGTACCATAGGTCATATTACACCCTTTTATGCAAAGAATTGTATTACGATTGCTAGTTTAGCTTTGAAAGTGTATAGACTTAATTTAAAAAAATAAAATTGTGTAGGTATTATTCCTGCTTCGGGGTATAGGGGATGTGTAAAACAGAGTTTAATTGCTATTGATTGGTTAGATAAAATTAATCGAGAAGTAGGGGGAAATTTAGAATATATCTGTTCACAAAATGGGGAGAAAAAAATTCTAGGACGTTTTGTCGACGGATTTTATATTGATACGTTATATCAATTTCATGGTTGTTTTTATCACGGATGTCCCAAATGTTTTGACCTCTATGCATTAAACGTTCTTACAAACGAAAAATTTAGTAATTTATATGCAAATACGCAACGTTTTTCTTGGACAATAAAAAATGCAGGTTACAAATTAATCGAGATGTGGGAATGTGATTATTTAGAAGAAAAAATATATACACAGAAACAATTAATTGAAAAGAAAAGAAAATTTTATCCGTTTACTCCTTTAACACCACGTGACGCATTATATGGGGGACGAACTTCCCCCGTATGTTTATTTAAAGAAACAAAACTCAACGAACGAATAAGTTATGTAGATTTTACATCGCTATACCCTCATGTACAAAAAAATTATGATTTTCCTGTGGGTCATCCTACCATTTTACTGGGCGAGGATTGTAATAAAATAAAAATCAAGGACATATTTGGTTTAGTAAAATGTTGTATTTTACCTCCTCGAAATATTTATTTTCCTGTTTTACCTGTTAGAATAGATGGGAAATTATTATTTCCATTATGTTATAAGTGTGCTGTGAATAAATGTAATAAATGTGAACATAATGAAAGCGATCGATACTTAACGGGTACTTGGACTAGTGTTGAGATTAATGTTGCTATAGATAAGGGACATAAAATAATAGCTCTTTACGAAATATATCATTTTGAACGCAAAGAAAACATTTTTTCACAATACGTAAATCAATTTTTAAAAATCAAACAAGAATCGCCAGGAATTCCTACGGATTGTTTGAACGCAGATGGAAGTAAAAATGATGATAAAATTAAACAGTATTGTAATGATTATTTAAAAAATGAAAATGTTTTTTTAGATAAAGACAAAATAGAGAAAAATCCCGGGTTAAGAACTATTGCAAAAACCTTTTTAAATTCGTTATGGGGAAAATTTGCCCAAAACGAAAATAATACACAAGTGTGAGTTTTTTAAACGATTATGAAGAATTATTAAATATAGCCAATGATAAAAGTAAAAAATTAACATCGATGGAATTTATAAACGAAACATGATTACGTTGTACATATGAAAAAATTGATGATGCAACAACACCCGTAAAAACGGGAAATGTAATCATTGCATGTTTTGCTACTGCATATGCACGTTTGAAATTATACGAGTTACTCGATACATTAGACGATCGCGTTTTATATTTTGATACAGATTCTGTTATTTATATATCTGATGAAAATAATTATACTGATGTTAAAACGGGAAATTATTTAGGAGATTTAACGAATGAATTAAATGAAAATGAATGGATAACAAATTTTTGTTCAACGGGTCCAAAATGTTACGCGTATATAACTAATTTAAATCAGGAATGTATTCATGTGAAAGGTTTTACTTTAAAAAATGAAACAATAAAAGAAAAATTGAATTTTTTATCCTTGACACAATGTGTTAAAAATCAAGATCAGATCATCGAAATTAAATATCACAATAAAATATGTAAAGATAAACTTAATCATATTTTTATTGAGGATGAAATAAAAAAATTTTCATTTACATTTAATAAACGTGTTGTTAAAAATAATTTTAATACGATTCCGTTTGGATTTTTCGATAACTGAAATGAACAATGTTTCATTACCATTTCAACACCCTTTTATGTTAACGTTATGCGGTCCCAGCCAAAGTGGGAAAACATATTGGATATTACAATTATTGAAAAATATTAACATTATGATTACACCCGCAATTGTTAAAATTGTTTATTTATATTCAATTTATCAACCTCTGTACGCTGAAATGGAAAAAGTTCTTGCGGAAAAAACAGATATTAGTGTTGAATTTATCGATTGTCAAAGGGGTATTCCTCGCATTACTGATATACAAACGAATACCTGTGAAAATACGTTAATAATATTAGATGATCTCATGTTAGTTGCAACATCATCAAAGGAAAATCTTGAAAGAATAGATAATATTGCAACTCAAGATGTCCATCATCGTAATATTAGTGTTATTTTTACATGTCAAAATTTAACATATGGTAATGGTAAATTGCGAAATTTACGTGTCAATAGTCAATATTATGTTATGCTTAAAAATTTAAGCGATTATAATAATATGTATACGATATGTGATAATAAAAAAATTAATAGAAATAGATTTAATAAAGTATTAAGTGAAATTAATGAGAAACCCTATGGTTATTTGGTATTTGATAATTGTAGAAAAGGGTATGAAAATTGTAGAATTAGAACCAATGTATTTCCACATGAATCAACGATAATCTATGATTTGTAAATAAATGTAAAAAGAAAAATAAATGTTTGTTAAAAAAATAAAAGAGTTGTTGAAAATCGTTTTTTTAAAAAGTATATATATTGGTGTGTATATTGTGTATGAATTTTTTTTTAAAACATGGCAAGAAGAAGATATAGAAGCAGGAGGGGAATTATCCTTAGAAAAAAGAAACAAAAAGGGGGTAGTGCTCTAGATATTTTTGGACCTTTGGGATCGTTAGTTGGATTTTTTTGGAATCAATTGGGATTTGGTATTCGAAAAAGAAAAAGAAAAAGAAAACAAAAAGGAGGGTTTGGACGTTTTGTATTTCCAGATTTTTTTCAAAAAGGGGGTATTCGCAAAAGAAAACAAAAAGGGAGTATTGGAGTCTCTGGTAACGCGGTCCGGCATTCCCTAGGAGGGTAAAGAGCACGTCAACATAGTAAGAAAAAGATATGGAAGGAGTGTTATCATTAGAAAAAATATAAACAGTGTAAATAAGTTAATTTTTTTTGTTTAATTAAAAATTGGCATGATTAAAACTACAACATGACTGATTGTTATTACTCTTACAATTTTTTTTAAATTTTTTATTATATATTCCCACAAGTACACGACCTAAAATTGTTTCTATTTTTTTTTTAAATTTAATATCATTTTTTAGTTTAATACGTTCATTTTTAAATATTTTTTGTTTATTATTATTTTCGATTTCATTACGACATTGATTGTATAAATATAATAAACTCCAATTTCCACACACGGCTGTATTTTTGGATTGTAATTGTTTACTTTGAATATATTGAATTGTTAGTCCTTTTTTTACACTATAATCATACCAATATTCACGTTTATAAAACGAGACATCTTTAGCAAAACTATCAAAAAAATACATATGTTTTTCTTTATCCACCCATATAGCAACCCAATGTTGACCGTTTTGATCTGCTTCATCCGTATTCCAAATCCAACACGAGGGATAATAAATTTTTTTAGGAAAAATATTTGCAGGAAATGTACCCAAATAATATTTATTTAAAAACTTATTTATTTTTGAAATTTTATTAATCTCGTTCGTAAATAAAAATTGGGTTAAAAAACAATGTAAATTCATTGATTTTTTCGTCGCCATTTTCTTTGTGTTGAATAGGGCGTTGAAGGGGGGGTAGGAATGTGGGTGGTGAGTGATGTAGAGGGTTCTTCGTTACTCGAAAGACCCGAAGCTGTTTTTCCCAAATTTATATAACGTTGTCGTAATTTTATATTACGTATATAATAGGCGGGCATATGTAATTTTTTCAATTATTTTAAAGCAACCGTCTGCTTATGTTGTGTAAGATTGAACATGTTTTGTTTGCTGACATTATGCGTTAAATCGTATAATAAATCATGATGGTTTATTCCAACACCGTTTAATTTTATTATATCTGTACCCCCAATTTTAATTTTTTTCTTTTCAAGAAATTATTTTATTTGTTGTCCACTTGTCACAGTCGGCGTTTTCCTTACTTCGGGTGATTCATCATTGGCCACCTCATTTTCAAGTTCATTACTTTTTCTTTTCATATTTTGTTGTCTTTTTAAAAAACTAACCATATTCTCTGCGACACGTTGATCATTATTAACTTTTTTCATTTCTTCTTTCATTTTATTTTTACTTTCAATAAGTTCGAAATTATATTTGTTGTTAATTCCCTGCAATAATTTTTCGTTTTCATGATCAGTTTTGATTAAATCTAAAATTTCATTTAATTTACTCGGATTATTTTAATTGCATTTTATTTACTTCGGTCATTTTTTTTTATTTGTTGGTTAAGTAATTTGTATGCTTTTTGATATATGTTGATTATACGAAAATCCTCAGATAATAATATTTTTAAATCTTTTTCTTTTATTTTGTTCTTTGAAAACTTATTCAAAATATATTTATTATCACTGGAAAGTTGGATAGAAATTTTTTTATTTAATATATTTTTAGCAATGTATTGTAATTTATTAATTAATTGAGAATCTAACAATGTATTTTTTTTATCAATATCTGCTTTAAGATATTTTTTTAACGATGGTAAAAAATCCTTTTTTTTTTTTTCAAAAGCTTTTTTCTTTATTTAATTTAATTGAACTAATGTTTCTAAAAATTTTAAATCATCTTCGCAACTTGATGAAGAAGAAGTAATGGAACTTTCACTATCCATTTCATCACTAACATCATCGCTAACAACATCGCTATCATTTTCACTATCAACTTCATCCTCTTCATCATCATCTTTTGAATTATCATTTTTCTCGTCTTTTTTCCTCTTCTTTATTTAATTCATCATTTTTTTCTTCATTCATTTTTTTATGCGTAAACTGAAAACGGTGGAAATACAAGAATATGTTCACGATTTAGTGGTATTTTGTTAATAACTGTTTTTTTATTTTTGGTTTTTTTATTCTATTCTTTGTTGTAATGGGTTTTGTGTTCTTCATTTTTTTTGTACATCCCCTTGTTACAAATGTTGATAATTAAATGCTGTGTAATAATCTTGCTGGGGTATTTAATCCTACTCTAATTTCATTTCGAAATTCACCGACAAATATTAACGCCCCTACCACTGTATTTTGAGAAAAATGAAAAATCCACATTAACATTTCCCGACGGTCTTATGGGTAATACTGCAAGATGAGAGTCTCTATTATCTGTTAAATCAAATGCTAATATACAATACCCGTTTATAAAGTCATTATAAGTCATGGGCATTTCTGAATAGTTACGATTTAATACCGAGCGTAATTTTGAGTAAGCTTCAGCATGATTTTCTATTCTCCCGACAACAGCGTTATTTACCGAAACTTCAACATTATCATAATTAGGCCAGTTAAACTCAAAAATATTATGAGTATATGATCCGTTCCAATTTGCTAATGGGGAAAATACAATATATAAACGTGTAGGAACGCTACCATTAAACACATCGATTACTTGATGTGAATTTCGTCCTGCAGCTACTGATTCAGTAATACAACGATAATTGGTTGTATAATATAATGTTTCTTTATTATGGGTCACCATCCCTATATTAAGAGCATTTGATAATTGTTTTTTGGGTTTAAATACAGGAATTTTTATTTTAAAATCATCTAGGGTAATTATAGTATCAGCAACGGGCATATTAGCATGATTGGCACCCATCATTACAACTGTATTTAATGTCCGCGTTAAACGTAATTCAACTTTATACGCTGTAGGAATATACATTTCAGCACCGCCTTCGCTAAATAATGAACAATCAATCTCATCTATCAAATACTGTGATTGATTTTGAAATGCAATTGTTTTTTGTCTCCCTCCTGCATTTACGACATTAGCATTATCAGTGAAACCCACGATATCGCTCATATGTTCGGCTGTATCTAAATATGCTAAATTAAGCTCTTTAGAATCTTTATATCCCGACGGTGTTTGACGCATTATAAATTGTATCCATGATGCAAAATGTGCAAAATTATCTGATGGCGTAATTAAATTTTCATTTATTTTTAATTATTTTGTTTTCCACATTGTACGAAGGGGTAATGTAATCATCGAAAACCCCGATGCTGCAGGTGCTATAAGTCCAACAGCATTTCTAATCGATACTCTAGCCATTATTTTAGCATCGCTTGTTTTCATTAATCCAACGGCGTTCTCATGCCTTGTAAACGTGAAAACTGACGATTGATTATCTACAGGCGTTGCGATAATTTCCGTTTCACGACATTCCGTAAACGTATCATTATAGGGTGATGAAGTAAAAAATTGTAAAGGCTCGCTAAATAATATGTCATTTTTTTCCACATCTTCAATTTTTTTACTCATATTTTTTTTTTTAAACGTTAATTTTAAGAATATTTGAAAGTGTTCCCAACACTTGAGGAAGAACCATACCCAGTGCCAATGCTCCACCAAAACCCCTTTTTTGTATTTTTCTTCTACGCTTTCTTATTCCTCTTTTGTTTTTTGTTTTTTTGATATTTTTACGAGTCATTTATTTTATTTTTAAAAAACAACAATAACCACAACAATAAAAATAATAATAATATCCACAACATTATGATTTTTTTATATAACTTTTTTTTTATTTATACTTTTTTCAACACAGTCTATCTATTTTGTAAAAAACGTATTACATTTGGATCTATTTTTTTTCTTTTTTTTTTATTATCGCTTGTATAATAAGTATCTAAATTTAAATTTGAGGGTAATCCCACACCCTCATTTAATAAAATTTCTTTCTTAGTTGGATTTTCTTTATTTTTTCTTTTCAGAACAAAATATGATGATGAATAATTTTTTCCACGATTTCTACCATTTAACAATTCAGTATAATCTTCTACGGATAGTTCATTTATTTTTTCATTCATTATTTTTTTCTTCAAATAAATTTATATATATCTTAATTTCTTCACCTTTTAACGGCACGTTATTCTCATAGTTAATAAAGAACTGTAGTGATTGTTTAGCCTCTTTATCACTCATAAATAAAAAATAGGGGAATTTTTTTTTTCATCATTTAATGATGTATAAGGATTTTTTTCGTCAATATAAAATAATTATTTTATAGTATATATAAAACGTAGTGTTGCATTGGAAATAATAGTAGATGAAGACACTGAAATCGTTCCATTATTTATTTTTTTTGATTGTGTTATTGCACTGAAATCCATTTTGTTTGCACACGTAATTCGAAATGAATTTTTGATATTTTTATATTCAATCGAATTTAAATTCCATAAAAAATTACTCACTATTTACTAAAATGTAAAGAGAAAAAGGATAAAATATTTTATATTTTTTAATTATCATTTCCCCATTTTTTTCTTCAAGAACAATCAAAAGCATTATGTTGAATGTATTAAACAATCAACACTAAGCGTTCCTGAATCAAAAGGAACTAATTTTCCTGTAGTATCTTTAACTTTAATATGAATTTCTCGTATAATGACTTTTTTTAATTTTCTCAATGATTTTGGGGGACTATAACAAATTAATTGTCCATTCCCCCCACCACCTTGTCGATTCCATTGAATGGGGACTGTTGTTAACAATTTGGCACAACTATCACCAACTAACCCCAGTTCTATTTCATCACAATATATAAACATTTTATTTAATCCGTCGGATACATCGGGTAAGTAATCAAAATGTTTAGAAAAAAGGGTTCGAGGTGTAGGGTTATCTTTTTTTATTTCAAACAAGAGAGGTACGATTTCAAGATATTTTTCATTTTTTAAACCTAGCATAAAAGCTAATTTTTTTGAAAATAATATATTAATCCTTTGATTAAAAGAAGCATATTGAATACCTTTTTTTCTATTGTAGTCTTGTTAGATAATCGAAATTCATTTACCTGTAGCCCATCGACTGCTTTATTCGCATTTTCATATACCCAATACTCAATCTCAACATTAACATTAATAATTACTTTCCCATTTGACCCGATGGTACAAAAAATTTGAAATCCTTCTAAGATATTATTTAAAAATATAATTAATGAAGATAAATCATAAATTCCGTCGGGTATAATAAATTTATCCGATGTAAAAACGAACTCACTGTTTGCGTATACCGTATTAATTTCTTCGGGTATAAAATTCTTATAGGTTATGATAAATGAAAAAAAACATTCATCACCTACAATATTTTTAGTTGTTTGGGGATAACAAACTTGTAAAACTTCTAAAAAACATTCATTGTTCAAAGCATCAATAGGCTGTGCAATTTTCATTTCAAAATCATTAATCAAATTCTTTTGAAGTCCTCTTGATATTGAATTACTAGCAATGTGTAAATTCATTTTTTTTTTAAAACTTGTAATTCAGCACGATAAAAAATTCCTTTAATTTCTTCACGTTGTTCGTCTTCTAATTGATATGTAACGGGATCGGTGATAAATACTTTTTTAATAACAAATATCTCATTTGTCCATCGTCGAAGACTACTTTTTTCAAAAATATTATTTTTTACTCTCACAATACGTACACGAGTACCTTCTTGTATCAGATCTTGAGTGGGAATAGGATAATTTAAATGATCACGTACTATTTTATTTTTTACTTTACGTATTTTTTCCTTTTTTTTCTTCGCGATAAATTTCATAAGGTGTTGCACCAGCTAATGCTTTATGTGGGGAATTATTATAACGATTAACAATAAGGGGTAAATACTGAATATAGTCAAATTCTCCAGTCATTGTTAAAACACGACGAACCATTGTTTTTAAAGTTCCAATTACACGTTCCACATGGGATGCTTTTATTTCTCTATTATACGTATGAAATACTTCAAAATTATACTTTTGACTTAATTTCGTACGTATATCTTGAAATTCTGTTCCTTCATCACTTTGAATTTTAAGAGGTGCTATTCCTTCTTCAATAAGAATACTTTCAAATTTATTTTTAACATTATTAGACGTTTTCTTTTTTATTAATTTTACCCAACAAAATCTTGAAAAAATATCAATACACACCAACCAATAACGATATTGATTATTATATCGGGCTAAATCTTTATTTTCAGCTAAATAAATTTCCCATTGTTCATTATTTTTACTAACAGCATATTTCAAACGTCTATATTTTTTTTTACTACTACTATGTAATCTATAATTAGAATAATCCTCATCAGTTAATGTCTCTCCTTTTAATAATCTTGAAGCTTTTTCAATAAAGTCAGCAGAAAATTTAGTTTTTTTCTTTTTATTCATTTCTAAAATAAAGAAATAAAATAAGTATAGTATTCTTCAAGTTCATAAACGAGTTCTTTATCGCGTAATATCCCTATAAAATCAACTTCTATATTTTTACAGGCTAACTCTTTATTTATAGTATTACCGTACAAACATAATGTATCTTGTATATTTTTACAACATCTAAAACGATAATAAAATATTTCTGAAATTACTGATGGATTTAAACGGTGACAAACCTCATCATCGTCACTTTCTACTTTTATTTTCTTGATCTTTTCGACATCGTTGGCGTCATCATCGTCGTCGGTAAGTGGGGATTTCTTTTTCTTCAATACTCGTTTTTTGACGGGTATAGGTTGGGATTTATGACCTGTCGCATGATTATACTTTCTTAGGGCTATAATATATTCATCCAAGGAATCTTTCTTTTTTATATGAAAACTACCCCAGTCATCTCCCCATACGATTTCACTTGGCGTTGCATTGTTGTTGTTGCTGGTGGTCGGCGTTGGATCATCGTCAAATTCCATTGCATCGGATAATTCGTTATCTTGATGTTGATAACAAATTTCCAAACCACCCCACGCATCTGTACGAACAACCAAACGGCATGTTTGCTTTTTCCAATTTTCAAATCTTACCACTTCAAAAAATATCTGCACCGATTTCTCTTGAATGCTAATCTTATTAAGAACATTCAACAATGAAGGAATATGATCTTTTTTCACTTCAACAGCGCTATTTTATTTGTACTTGTCACATCTTTTATTTGTCGGATATACTTTGGCGAGAATAGCATTACCGTTGATTTTTTTTTGTGCAATTATTTTTACAGACAAATCTGTATACGATTGCATTTTATAAAAATGGTCATGTTGTTGTCTCTCATAAAGTTCCACCATCTTTGAATCTGTTCCCGAGTGAAGGGTAAATGATGAATCACTGTAGGGACAGTGCTTATTTTATACCCTCTGCACAATTTAAAAAAAATTGTATTCCATCACAATGAAAAAATTTTTATTACACTAATAACCAACGTTTTATATCAAATAAACTATTGTGTTTTCTTTGCATAACTCCTAAAATTTTACATAACTATGTTGTTTTTTTGTTTTTATTTTACATTCTATTTTATTTTCTAGAAATGCGACAAGTGCTTTCCCTATTCTTCCATTTCCATCGGAAAAAGGATGAATGGTTTCAAAAATATGATAAATCAAAACTGATATATGTTTTCTTTCTTTTAGTTTTTTACGTAAAATTCATCTAAATGTTCCATATATTGTTGAATATATAAAGGATCAACCCCCTCATGAAATCCAACAAATCTTTTGTTTTGACTGTAATGTCGAGCATTCGTTAAATGGGCCATAGATATTTCATGAATAGTTTTACAACATTCACTTATTTTCCATTTTTCATTTTTTCCCATATAAAATTTTCGAAGGGCAAAACAAAATCTCCCACATCTCATCCAAAATTCTTTTTCATTTTCTTCGTCTTCTTCCATTCGTATAACATCATACGCAAACACTTTAAATTTTATACAGTCTTTTAATTCCATTTTTTCTACATACACGTTTGTTCACTAATACTTTTATAAAAACTATCCCAATTCACATTCGATTCAGTCAGTTCGTTTTCATATATAGGGTTTCTTGAAATTAAATTATAATTCAATGTTGTTTGTATATATTTTCTTATCATAGTAAATAAATCTTTTACTTCGTCTTCAACCATTATTACATGTGCAAATACTTTCTCATTATACTTAAATTCTCCCGTAGATCCCCCATAATTTTTTATTCGTGTAACATCGACAGGATGTAATAGTAGGGTGTGATTTTCATCTAAATCATAATTAAGTTTGTTTAAAATACTTAATTTCAGGGGATCAAACTCAAAAAAATAACTTTGACGCGTACAATTTTTATACCGACATTTATCAAAGGATACTTTACCCTTTTTTATATAATATATAAAATTCCAAAAATCATATCTAATATTTTTTTCAGAAAGACCTTTTTTTTGTCTTTTGAGAAATCTTCCTATAGGGTTATGTTCACGACAATAAAATATAAAACATGAAGTGACCATGATAATATTTTTAGTTGAACTACAATAAACATAAGAATTGAAAATACTAGGTGCTACCATTAACAAATAAATATTTAAAAAAAGATTTAAATCACCTTTCTCGCGCTGTATGTGCTTAAATTTGCTTACTAAACTTTCTTTTCCAAAACCCAGGGTATAAGATATGTATTTTCTTTCAAAGGTTAGATTTTGTAGAAAATATGTATAATGATACTTATCTTTGGTTCTTAAACATTGAAATAAATCTGAGTGGTTTTCAAGAGGTAATACAATAAATAATTATTTAAAACAATCGGGGAATGAAAAAAAACTACAGCATATCGTGTCTGATTCTATTAATAAAGTACGTTGAAAGAGTGTTCTCTTTAAGGAATAACGATCTTCTAGGATAAAATAGGATTCCATTCCACGGGTTCCCTTGATTTTTTCATATTGACTATATAACTTACTTCGTCGAGGGGTCGAATGTTGTTTTTACATTTCATCATGGGACATGTGACATATTTACCACGATAATAATCAAATAATCCACATAACCAAAATAAATATCCAATTTCTCCTTGGTTAAAATATTGAAAATAAAGAACAACTCTTAAAATTGTTTCAATCATATTGCTGTGATTTTGAAAAAATCTTTTACTCTTTATATAGCTTTTCAAATTCATTAAGCTAAATAAACATTAATCTAAATAAAATAAAAACCCTTTTATTTTCGGGTACATTCTTCAGTTGAATCTCATGCAAGCAATATGTCAAAACCCAAACAGTATGATCTTCACTATCTTAAAGAAAATTGTCGAAATCAAAAATTTATTGTACGTAAATGTGAACAAATCCTAAATCCCTGCTTTCCTATGAATCGATTATATATAAATTTGGAAGTTATGGAGTGTGCAGAAAATAAAAAGCTTAATTATAAACAATATATAACAACACATGTGGCAGGAGATTGTGGTATACATAATTTCATAGATCAAGAAGTGTATATAAATTCTTTTTTTTAAATAAAAAACGCTTTTCTCGATTTATTGAACTGTTTTATTTCAAATATTTAATTCATTAAAATTATTACATAATTCCCCAACAACAATTTAAATATACATGTAGTTGCAACATAGATTTATCAAAATGTATTTTATTTATTAATGTTACAATATAATTTCCATTACTGGTACCATAAATCACATTAAGTACAGATAATATATTTTCATCTTTAATAAGAACTAAATAAAGCTCTTGACCATCAAAATTTTCACGTAACTGATAATTTACTAATCTAAATCTTGAATCCTTACATTTACCATATAAAAACGTTTTTGAATAACATGGGATATTATTTATCTCAAAACAATCAAGGGTCGAAATTAACGTGGGTAATCTCGGTTCTCTATCAATAAATACTACATGTTTTCCCACTAACTGATCATAAAATGACATAGTCCAGCTAAAACCGGTTATTAAAAATCTATAATATCTTTTTCCACCATATCGTTTCCGAAATATAGATTGTTCATTTTTATCTTCCACATAAATGTTAAAATATTTATAATCATAATCAGCACATCTAAACTGATAGGGATGCTCTCTCCATTCCAAAAAATAAAACGTTGAATCGCGTGTTTTTTCTATCTCAAACAATTCAGCATGTAATAAATATTGAATGTCGGGGTAAAGAATTTCATCAAAATCACGCTCTCGTACAGCCATTTTAAATCTTTTTAAAAAAAGTTCGACGTCTTTTCTTCTATTCGTCGTAACCTATTTCCACAGAAACATTCACTGTATATTTCCACCGTATATTTAACTTGTTTAACACCCAACGTTTAAAACTGTTTAGTCTTGAAAGTTTTAATTCATCTGGATGAATCGGACACGGGTGTTTGTTAATACATCTTCCACAAGGATGTTTGTTATAATATAATCTTTCAAATCGTTCATCTGCTGTTTCTTTACGTTCCATTGTCTAACAAATATATAAACAATTATTTTTTTTACTCTTATTTATACTGTTTCTTTTTTTTATGGGATTTTCTTCTTTAAATCTTTTAACACCATATCTTCTTTAACAACCATCTCTTTAATCTACAACAACGTTTTTTTTGTTTTGGATCTTTCCGCGGTATATAATTCGCACACACTTCCCCACACATATTTCCGTTAAGACATTGTCCACAAGGATATTTTGAATAGAATAATCTAT
This sequence comes from Chrysogorgia sp. JL179-B06, assembly GCA_035772405.1. NCBI lineage: Eukaryota > Metazoa > Cnidaria > Anthozoa > Scleralcyonacea > Chrysogorgiidae > Chrysogorgia > Chrysogorgia sp. JL179-B06. Next base: position 379,365 of record JAYKKM010000361.1, on the reverse strand, counting down.
TATATCGTGCATCCACGGTTTCCATGATATTTTTGTAAAAACCATTTTATTACATTTTTATTTATATCCTACTAAAATTTATTTTTTATTTATTTTTTATTTTAGAATATCTGTCTTTTTTAATTTTGATTTTTCTTTTTATATTTTTTTTTTATAAAAAATTATATATAAACGCGTTACCCACATGTTAAACGTTATTTGTGAATGATGTCGAATTCACATGTACAGTATCGTGATTGTGATGAACATAACGGTAGAAGTGATCAAAGAATAATTGCTGATGACTTTAACCCCTACAAAATTGAAGATGAAAGTAACTATTATCCAAGTCGTTTTCTAGCCAAAGAATTACACCACTTTACCTATGTTGTAAAGAAATGTCAACCTACGGAATTATGCGAATGTATTGAAGATATACCCTATGAAGATATACCCTCAACGCCTCAAACATATTACCTAGCTCTGGAAGTTAAAAAGAAACATGAATATGAAAATGATGAATGGAATTGTTCATGTCTGGGTGAAAACATAACAACAATTGTTGACTATGATGCTTCTGATCTTTTACAAAAAGAAATTAAACTAATAATAGATTCTAATAATGTCATGAAAGCTGTAGCATATACTCAATAAAAACTTTTTAAAAAAAATTCGTGTTTTTTATTTATTATATATATAAGATTACATATTTGATTTATTCATATCTAGAACAAGATGAATCAAGAACAAGATCTCGTGACCTGTGTCAATTATAGGGGTGTAGCATATTATGACTATACTCCTCGTTATTATTCATGTCATTTTCTTCAAAAACATTTTCCTAACTATACATATTTGGTAGAGGATTGTAAACCTGCTATACTATGTAAAGAATGTAATCCCCCATTTTGTTCTCCACCTCAAGTCTACGAACTAACTCTGACAATTATTAAATAGGGATTACTTGAAGAGAATTTAATAACCCTAAAAACAATTCTTGATACTAAAAGTGATCATCTCTTGTATAAAACAATTAAACTAATAAATGGTAACTCAATAATTCCACAACAAATTAATTTGTAAACATATTTATTTTTCTTGTAATAAAATTTTTACACAAAAATAAAAACTCGATATTCTGTTTCTAACTTTCAAGGTTTTTTATTTTAAAAACATTACAAAGATAAAAATATTTGTTTCCTCTACCCCTATGGTCAATGAAATTGTAGGGTTTAATATTTAATATAGGTGCTGAGTTTGCTAATTTTACATTATTATTATTAATATTTATATATTTTCCCTTCAATGATGATAAGAGGTTCTGTAAATTATCCTCCGGAGATCCAAACGAGTCTACTAGCATCAATTTGAAATATCGAGGTCCTTTGCCAATCTTTCAGATATAAATAATATCCATATCTTAACAACGAGGGAATCACAGGTTCATAGTTTACTAATTGTATGGGTTGAGCATGATAATAAAATGTAAGATAATCATGAGATTCACATTCTCCAAAATCAATCATTGAACGCAACCACATGTTGAAAAAATAATAGAAAAATATATTTGATACCCTGTTTATATAGTTTTGCAAAAAATCTATAAAAGTAGGTTGTCAAACTATAACATTTTCACAAAACGTCCAAAAAAATATTGTCAAGATGGTCTATTGCAGTTTCTGTTGTTGTGAAGTGAATTCCTTCTATCATTTTTTCATGCATTACAGATGTAAAGAATGCTTTGTAAACCATCATTATTGTTATCCTTGTAAACAGAATTACTCACGACTTATCTATAGTAGAATAGTTGATCTATGTGAATGTGATGATAGAATACAAAGATGGAAAAAAACTTATTTGGATTAATAACATTTTTTTTTAAATACATTATCTACCATTTCCAAAATTCATAAAACTTATGATTATAATTCGGATGATCTTTTTTCCATCCTCCTTTTTGAATTTTTTTAGAACGTCGTCGTTTTCGTATTCGTTTTTTATTTTTCGTTTTCGCTTTTTTTATACAACTCCTCCTACACTTCATTTTTATGTTAACTGAAGTACGACAAGCAATGGTTTTAAAAAAAAAAGAAAAACCGTCTATTTATACTGTTCTGTTTTTGATTTTTTTTTTATATCTTTTCTGAGACAAATATATAATATTATATAAGATGTTTAAACTAAAAAACTTTATAATTACTGAAATAAAACAATGTCCGTATTACGTTATTGTAGTATATGTACAAATAGTATAACTTTTTTTGACACATCCAAAAATACTTTTCAGCGCTATTTATCATGTGAATCTCTTCTTAAAGAATATCCTGAATATATATTTTTTGTAGAGGATTGCAAACCTGTTACAATAATTGAAACAAAACAATGTTCTGTAATAAAAAAAAATGGTGTGAAACAACACCCGTATGAAGTAACCCTGAAAGTTATCAATCATGGAGAATCTGGAAAAACAATAAAAATATTATCAGAGGAAGATATTCCTCATCTTTTGCATAAAAATGTTAAGTTTATAAAAACTGACAAAGACATAATAATTCCTTCTCTTGTATAAATTTATTTAATAAAACATGTTGTTATTTTTTATACATGAATTTCTTTCTTTACTCTAAAAGTTTTTTTCTTTTTTGTTTTTGTCGATGCTTGTTCTTATAATCAGCTAATTTATAGATTCTTTCACTATTCCATAATTTCCCCATTTTACCCTGACGTTTTCCATATCGATATAACGTGGACGGATCATATAGTCTACCTTTAAAATGGTAGAAATCATCAGCATAAGAACGAATGATTTCTCCCCCATATGGAAGCCAATCAAAAATATCAGCTCTTGCTTCTTTGAGATAAACAACCCCTTGAAGAAATCCCAATTCTTTATCTTTTACAATTTCACGACTACATTCAAAAAACGATATTGCATTTAATTTAAGACAATTCTGTGGAGTGTGAATTAATTTCGCTGCCTCTATCAATTTTTCAACATTTTCTTGATTACGCATTTGAAATGACCAAATCTTTCGCGAGGGTATATACCCCATCTTCTGCAACAAAATAACTGACCATTTTTTTTATGATATCGTTTTTTATACCCCAGGTTTTGTACAAATGAAAAAAAATTTTCTCAAAAAACTTTCATATAAATAAGCTGAAACTTTTCTTTTTCATTTATACATTACGTAAAACATTGTCCCTCTACAAACTTAGTTTAAGAAAAAATGGCTACGAAAGAAGAAATAACGAATGAAGCTTCCTATGGAGAACCCAACCTCATACCCCTGAATGGTTCCCCTCTCATATGGGATTACAACGATAAAGGAGAAGGATACGCGTACGGTGTACGTGTACGGGATACGGATACGTATACGTCGAAAGTGTTTAATTTCGAGGACTTTAAACCCGTCAAACCTATTCAGGATAATGGTAATTCTGATAGTGATGATAGTTTGAAAGCATTTTTGGGGACTGCTGATGACGAAGTAAAGGAGGAAAAAGTATTTAATAGAAACAACATTAAAAAAAAAGTATATACCCGCTGTGATATTAATTCTCTTCGACAGAATTTTCCAAATCAAAAATATATTTTACGACACTGCATATACTTTCCCTCGGGTAAGCTATCCGGGTATAAATTATATTTAGAAGTGGTAGATGGGGGAATTCTTTGTCAGCATAAATATCTAACAACAATTATGATAACTGATGATTCCATACTTAGTTCTATTAATAAAGAAATGTATTTAGATTAAATAAAAACAATAAAAAGATAATTTTGTTTTTCAAAAAAAGTTATTTTATTGTGTGTTAAAGTACATTTTATTTTTTAAAAAAAATATATTTCATCTATTTGAAAAACACCAAATAATTTTTGGAGATATTTCCCTCTACAAATTTTATCTTTTTTTTTAAAAATACCGTAACTAAGGAATATCAGTCATTCGGCCATAAGATGGCGTCGAGGTAAGAGCTCCATGGCGGAAATTTCTATGATTAATTCTATAAACCAAAATTTGATTATTTTTATTTCAACATCGTACAACTCTTCCAATAAAAATAATATGGACGTTTTTTTGGATGGCACGTGTAAGTATAAATCACATTGGGTGAGGTATGATGGTCGTTTATAAAGTTTTTTTTGAATTTTAAATATCTATCTCATGAAATTGACTACGATCACCTTGATTGACCTTCCTCTCTCTCTCTGGTCGTCAAACTCAAGGATAAACCAAAAACTGGTTGTACAACAACACCAGATTTCATGAGATAAATATATACAAAATTCACAAAAACCTCTTGTATACGACCAGGTGCATATCCTCCCTGATTTGATGACTGGTCGCTCTTTACAGGGTGACCACACCTTAAAAATACGACACCCTCCTGGAAATTTGGGACTGGCTGTGCTCTGATTGGTCCATTCAAATCAATTCTTGATTCTGATTGGCTTAGAGCTCGGTCCAGTCCCAAACACATTGATATATATATATATATATATATATATATTACTACTTCTTTTCAGACAACGATATCCCAAAAGGGAGTATATTTTTTAAGTGTTATTTTCAAGGAGTTAAAATTAACAAATAGCTCCACTATTGGGAGTTATTTTAACTCCCAATAGTGGAGTTATTTTTTAATTCCACCTAAATGGGGTAACATGAGAGTTATTTTAACTCTCAAAAAATAATAACTCCACTATTGGGAGTTATTTGAACTCCCAATAGTTGAGTTATTTTAACTCCACCTAAATGGGGTAACAGGGGAGTTATTTTAACTCCTTTAAAATAACAGTGTATTGCTGTTGCTATTTTTACTGCATTGGTACTTCTACTGTGATGACTTGACCCGGCTAGTCTTTCGCATATTTCGGCAACAATAGCATAATATTGACGAACTGCCCCTGGAATAGGAATTTTTTGACTAATGTAAAAATATTCCTGGATCCACCCCTGCTTACTTTTGAGAAGAATTAATGAAAAATCGCACACATGTTTGGTGAAATATTCATAATAACACAAGTGCGAAGCACACGCAAATTCATAGTTTGCTAAATTTTACTACGAAGCGGAAAAACTGATGTTTGTAAATAGTAAAATCCAACATCCCGTATGTAATTATTTAATACTAGCCAAGCGGCATTTACAAAAATTCCACAATAAAAAAATTTAAATACCCCTAGTAAAAAATGTAAGTTTAATACTGATGTCATTAGCCAACCATGAGTAATGAATACAATTGATTGAAATGGTATTTTCTGCCATAGGCAGCATGCCAATCTTGACTTGGGTTGCTGTATCCTTGTGCTCAGATCTCTTCGCGGACCTATGGACAGCATAGTCAACAGAATCTCGATTTGGGTAAATTGACCTCTGTTGAGATGTTCAGTTTTATGATGTAGAAGTTTTATCACGTGTATACAGTATTACATTTCCTACCTTTCGCCGTTCAGAACTTGTCAACGCTGTGAAGTTTGAGCGATCTGTTCTGCCTTCAGTGAGGAAGTCTAAGGCGACTAAGATTATGTGTGCTGTAGCTACTTAATTTTTCTTGTTGAACGCTCACCAAACAGAAAATATGGCTCAGTGACTGTTAAGTATCGGCGATTTCTTGCCATCACAGCATCACTTGTCATGGGCTAAATATATTATGATATCAAATTGTTTTGTGTGTGAATACAGTTTTCGTTCTATTTTAGGTGTATATTGGTGTGAGTTCATGTACTTAACGCAATGTTTGGTAGAAACAAAATAATAATGAACAGTTTGTCTCTACATAAATGCAGTATCACTTCTTTCAACAAGGAAACTAAAAAAGACATGCTTTTTCTTTACTGTGAATTCAAGCATATGAATACATCATCTCCTCGATCTTTGGCACTACATCTATTTATGCTATGATTTCATTGATACATTCTACAAACATCTGACTTGGATTTGAGGAAAGCTGTAACACTGTATATGTAATAAACTGTACATCATGGAATGATTTACCTCAATTTGTGAAAACTCAGTGAACAATGGAAATTATTTGTTTGCAAGTTATTTGGGAAAATACAATACAGTAGTTGCAGTGGTGTATTCCCAAACGACAACTACATTATATGTCGAGTCGTGCACATGTGCAATGAACTAATACATCACAGAGAGTATTGCATTCGCTGTCGTCGCGCGGAGGAGCTCCTCAAAAAATCCTTTTTTTCCCCGTTTCGATTGTATCAAACTGGACACCTAACTCATAAAAGACTTTCTAACAGCATCGTGTTCCAATTTTATGGGTATATAAAGAAGTTCTGCAACTGTGAGTAAAGACTGTTTTCAAGTATTTCCCTACAAAATACTTTATCGTTGATTTGGGCTCGATCGGAAAATACCGTTGGTCTTCGTACGCAAGCAGACAAGACACGCTACGCCCGCTGACGACAGTGCGCGTCCTTCAACGGTCATCGAAGTGACCAAACGTCGTAGTCATACATTTTTACGCGCCAAAATGTTTTCCCGCTCAATATGCATAATTCTTTTTCTGTGGTTGGTTTTCCGTGAATGTAGTTTCGCTGAAGAAGATCGATCAGTCTTGCAATACGCATCAAAGGATCTACTGATCCCTCCAAGTTTCCATAACTCACGTCGATTAAAAAAGAACTCAGCATCAGCTTCAATAAACTGCACAGCTGCAAGACACAATGCATTGATTTTGATAAAGATGTTATGCAACATATATGTAATATATTATTATACCTATGAACTTTATCTTGATAAAACATTCGCGTCGACCTATAACTGAATACCGGCGTTAAGGTTTATTTAAATGATCGTAACTACTATTGTCGTGTGACAAGGTACACAATCCCTGTCGCATTTATAATTACCATCTTGTCATCAGTTTCCTTAAAAGCTTCCTGTTGTTTTTAGTTAGAATGACTTTACACAGGCACACATTTGTTGATTTAGCATGATTATCATTAGATTTATACGAAGAAGAAGCTTCGAAATATTTACATTAGTTGTTTACCCACATTTAGTAACGAACCTTTAAAGTCGAATTGCTTCTTGAATACTTTATGAAACTGTAAAATAATATATCGATTATGTAGCTTATGATATCTCCTATCTTACCATGTCAATTTAGTTAGGAACTAAATTTATTTACTATACGGAAAAACTTTCAACCAATTTGCCTTGGCCAGCACATTCCAAGCAACGCCTTTAAAAGATCGAGCCAAGCAGCCTGGTATCGAATAATCTGATTGGTTCCTCGCAGATGATCACGTCAATCTTTCCTAAGTCACACAACTATTATCCCCTCGCCCGGCGCGAAGCGCCGGCCGAAGGCCTGAGGGCGAGGGTGCTAATATCAACCGGCGTTTAGTCCCTCACACGGGATTCCTAGCTATTTCCAGAGTCACATTTAGTTTATTTGTTTAGGTAAGGGGATCAACGGCCAAACCTCGTCCTCGGGGCCTTCGCGGTGCGAAAGAGTACGAAAAGTACGTAATATATGTTTTGTCGGGTTACACGGTGGATGAAGATTTGTGTTCAAAAAGTTCATAAAATGCAGTGTTCAAAAGATACAGTATCATCGGTGGAAGATGACAAGTTCGTAAATGGCGTCAAAAGGTAAACCGTCGGAATATCTAATATATTTATGAGAGTTTTGTGAATCCAATCCGAACTTTTTAAAGCATCCTTGGTTCTCAGGTGGAGGGCAAAATGTATTCATAAATAAGTTAGCTACGCACATCAACAACATGAGAAAGCCAGCCAAATGTCAAAAGCAAGCGTGAAAAACAACTGTACAATCCACTGAAAGTAAACGGTACATTACAACCAACTTTGTTGAGTTAAACATTGACTAAGAGAACAGGGAGCTTGGATTTACAAGTAAAACACCAATCAGGTAATTTTGCCATGAATTTAGGAAAAATGCTCTCCTCATTAGCCAATTATTTTCAAGTAATTTTGCCCTCTATATGATTAGCCTATTTACTGTACAGTGCTGGTAGTTTAGGGTGCAAAAACATGCAGACTATATTGTAGCTGTATTTTTAATACAACATGGGCCTGTACTACAATTTTGTAGAACAAGCAATTACTGTATACTGGTCAGTGGTAATATGTGCACTGCTGTAGTGAGTAAGGGAGAGCTCGGAGTAGACAGACAATACATGGATGAGTGTCAAGCTCATATCCTCAGAAAAATGATTCTGAGTTACAATGATGTAAACAGTATACTATCTATTGATATATGTCCTATGCAAGTTGAATTTACTACAGCAGTTAACACATTCAAACATTACTGATGTATAGTAACTGCCGCATAGGAACTTACATCATTTGAACCAGCAGATTATTGTTACCTCTCTCCATCTGAGTCTCAATGGCTCAAATGGTTATAGTCTGGTCAGTAATCATAAGGGAATAATTTTTCTGAGGATATGAGCTTGACGATTGTCTATGTATTGTATACTGGTCTGTATTCCATAAACAATCTGTGTTTACTCCATCCATTATGAAACATGTTAGGCTACAGTAGCTGGCCTAGTGGGCCATAACTTATTGTGTCTAATAATAGGCTAATGGACAATACTGGTCCCAGACTTGCAATGTAAAATGCATGTACAGCTTTTACCGACATAGGATAATGTTGACATTGGGATGTTGAGGATTGAACAAGTACTGTGTCAGCTAGATCATTGTCAACAAGCAGGCTATATAGGCATGTTGCCCTGAATATATAGGTTTTATGCCATGCTTTGTTGCACATACATATGGCTTTTGTATTAATAACCATCAAAATATGATATCTGCATTAGGCATTATTATTATTAATAATAATAATAATATAATAATATGTATACAGGGTAGCCCCTTCAATGCTAACACTGGTATTAATGGCTGTCTTATTTCCTAACAAATTAAAGTTATATTGCAAATATAAACACATAATTCATATTATTATGTACAATACAATATGTTACCAAAACTCATTTTAACTCAAAAGTTATATATTCTGCACTTGATAATGGTGCGAAAACATGTATGATGAACAGACTCATTGAGATATGGAAAATAGTTCTTTAGATATGATGTTAAAATGCCTTCACATAATTTCTTAACTAGCATTACACAATGTATTTTCTTCTAATTACAAAAGGTACCAATCCTAGGATTTCTATTAACTGATCAGTTTCAAGTCCTGAGTTAGGAATGTCAATTTCCCTGCCCTGCATCGAGACCTCTCAAGAGCATCAAATATTAAGTCATATCCACATCCATGCCAGCTCGACCTCACAGTAGTCCAAACTGTGGATCCAATTTGAATGGACCCTATAGATTTGCACTATATGTACCACCTATTTGATTTTCTAAAGGGCACAGCCATTGTTACATTGTATGATAAAGATGCACATTCTTCCTTCACGTTTCAGCAGCCTTTGATGTCTGTGTCATGAATCATCAACAGTGTGAAAAAAGTAATTTCTTTCTTAGTTATTGATGGTAGAAACAGCAGTAGACTTCCCCACTATTCTGCTGCTGCACCCAAAAATTAAAAAAGATTTGGCTTCATGTATTTAGTTTGATGTTCTATGAAACAATTAAATTCAGACAATACAAATATTTCAGCAATATTGTCCACTGGAAATGATTTATTCAGTCTGACAATTGAATGGGCTATTATCTAATTCAAGTAAAAGAAGTACCCTGTAAGCAACTATACGCTATTAAAATTTCAAACAGCAAGCGGGCGAGGGGTTGTTGCGTATACGTATTTCTAGTAAAAGAAGCTGTTCCTATCACATTAGAGCAGTGGTCATCAGTCGTCATCAGTGGTACAAAGAGAGAACAGAATATCCAGAAGAGCAGTTATAGATGCTGAGCTGAGCAGAACCCAATCAAGAAGAGAACCTTGAGTCAGAAGAACTTCTTGAGCCTTGAACATTGAACATCGAATCTTGAACTTATCCTTTGAACCAACGCCAACAGTATAAAGAACTCAGCAGATCAGAAAGAATAGCCAAGTAAAGCAGAATAAAGAACACGAAAGAATATCTTGAACATTTGAACTAACTTTATATATACTTTTAGTAGATTCCTTGCATTTGTTTCCTATATTAAAGATCCTTAACCTCACGCTTGTGTGTTCTACCTTTGAGAAGTCCCCTATATAACCGACACAATGAGGTTGTATAACAATTGGTGGAGGATCTGCGCTATAGATAACAATTGGTGGAGGATCTGTGCTATAGATAACAATTGGTATCTGTAGGAAACAATTGGTGGAGCTAGAAATCCAATGCAGAACGACCAAGTTGATAAACAAAAACCACCTCCTAGTCCTACTCATCATTGGGTACTCTGCTTCGAGTGCCCCCAGTGCTACTCACTATTAGTGCACCCGGAACACGGCCACCAGTGTCCCAACTCGATCGCGACGACCACAAACGGACCCACATCCAATCAAGCACCACCAGCGACGCCTAAAGACCCATCTATAAACCGTCCAAATTGGAACGACTACCGGCCAAACCCTCGCAAACCAATCTGCGACCAAAACGCGCTGCCAGCTGGAGCCGAGTTGACTCTCTCCGACCCAATCCATGGCAATCTGTACTATTTTTATTTGTTTTTCCTTCAAACAGTGAGTCTGAACTTTAATATATTGTTATCTTATTGTTAGTTATCTTATTATCAATATATATAGTATGAAGTATTTTGCATGAGTTGATATCGTCGGGTGTATAAATGTGGATAGAACCTTCATTTTAGATATTGTTTATTTGATGAGTGCGTATGAGAACGCACTGTCAAAAGAAGGTCCAATAGCTACACGCACTATAGGAATCAAGTTGATCGTACACCTAGAGATAAAAACGTTTGGTGCACTCGGACGTGTACAATTTCGAGTAAGAAAGTTCCGTCTCCTCCTCATTCTAGTTCTTTTTCTTCAATTTCGTCTTTACTGGAAGAAACCGAATTTCCTTATTTTCCTACCTGACCCAGTAATGGACGGACAGTACGCTAATATACCAGCAGAGTTACTCGACCTTCTTGATAACATGACTACACAACTTAACCATGTTCAGGAGCAAGTAACCACTGTAGGTACCACATCAGGCGGTGTAGAACCCCCTGTTTTCTGGCGCTCCTTCGGAAGATGTCGATGAGTGTCTCGAACGCTTTAACGGCTATGCACGCTTTAAACGCTGACCAGCAACGCGAAGTATTTTTACAATACTTATCAGGAAACGCCAGGCGCTTTTGCCAAGAACAACCAGATGACGTAAAAGCTAATTTAGCACAATTACAAGCAGCATTACAAGAAGGATTTACAACTCCTGTCCAAAACTTTTTACGGCGACAAGAACTGAACACACGCAAACAAGGCGCATTCGAAGTACTAGAACAATATATTAACGACGTAGGTTCCCAAGGCCAGCGCTTACGACTTACAGACGCGGAACTCCTCCAATGTTTTCTACAAGGCTTACGCGACGATTTGAAGGAACATGTAGTGTTACAACGACCTGCTTCTTTTTTGGAAGCTACACATTCCGCAAGATTGAAAGATTCGTCAAGAAAGCCAACCTCTAATAAAACAATCGAAAATATCAATTCGCTACTTAGTCGATTAAACGTACCTCGTCAATCATATTCTACAAGCGATTCTAGCCTCCCAACCAATAATGTGGTAACTACAAATCCGCAAAGACAAGAAATTTCACGCCGAGATTTCCAAGGGTTACAAAACCAGATCCACAATATCCAAACTCAATTGAACCAACCCCCACCCTTTGCCTCCCGTCAAAACTATAGGAATAACCGTGCACCCGATGGTCGTCCAATTTGCAATAACTGTAATAAAATTAGTCATTATGCTCTTTGATGCTACAGCAATCAAAATCGTTCAAATTGGCAAGGTCCGCCAGGCAGGAATCAAAATCTCAGGTTTCGGCAAGATTTTCAACCTAGACAAACCTTTCAGCCGAACTTTCAAAACCGGCCGCCTTACCAATCAAATCGCCAAAACTTTCAACCAAGACATAGTTATCCACCACGACAATACTCGCGTGAAAATTATCAACCCGATTCGCGTTTTCCACCACCCCCTCCAGTCCGCGCTCTCGACGGTAATCAGTCCACACCTGAAACCTCGCCTGAAACAATACCACAGTTTAAGTTTGCTCGTAGTTCCCAACCCCAGCGTAAACCCATTTCGACATTTGATAAAGATAACCCTTGTCCCCCTATCAATAAGTATAATTTAACCATTGTGGGTGCCATTAACAGAATTCCGACCGATATTTGATTGATACTGGTGCAGCGCTTACAGCTATTAACCTTAATCTTTGGAATGCGATACGTATTCAATCCCCGCCACTAAATCTTATGCGGGAAAATACTCTTCCAAAAACCGCAAATGGACAAAACGTCCCACTATTAGGCGTATGCAAGTTAACATTTCACATTGGAAATGGTTCATACACTTTCAAAGTTCATGTTGTGCCACAGTTACGCTATTCAGCGGTTTTAGGAAAAGATTTTCTAGATTATTATGATTGTATCATTGATTTTAAAACTGGTTTGCTAAAAATATCGCAGGACAACCAAATTTCGTTTATTTCCGGTTCACGATCTGGCTCGATAATTAACAACCCTTCACCGCCTGTCAACAACAAAGTGGCAGAACAATTACCTTTTCACGAGCAATTAACACATTCGGTAGGAACCATCGGCCCTATTGAACCTAGTGTACGATTACAAGCACGTTGTAACGCGAAAGTAAACAACGAAGCTACACAACAGAAAATTAAATGCCAGTACGATACTCCGCCTCAATTCAAAATCGGTCAACGTGCATTGGTTTACACTCCAAAAACACGAAAAGGATTATCACGGAAATTACTGCATTGTTGGCACGGCCCATTTCGTATTGTTAAACAATTAACACCAGTAAATTTTCGCCTACGGAACTCAACTAACCGTGTTGTCGGAGCACTAGTACATTCCAACCGTCTAAAACCTTATTATGACCCAAACGACCATCCTCTTGACCTTCCAGAAGACTTGAACGATGATTTATATTTCTCGCTCGAAGAAAACGAAATTCCGCCGGATAGTTTTGCTACCGAAACAAATGAGGCCAACGATCTCTCTGAGACAGAACAGGAAAATGAACCTATTTCTGAATCAAGTACGTCACTTGATGACTCTGAAGTATTTCAGATTGAGAAAATTTAAAAAACGCGGAAACGAAAAGGTAAAATCGAATACCTTGTTAAATGGCTTAATTATCCCTCCGAACAAAAGTCATGGGTCTAGAATCCGAAATGGTCACGCAAACAAATTATGAAACGCCTAAAATTGCTTCTCTATCAGGAACTATTCCTCGGGCTGACCACACACAAAATGTTTCCTACAATACTCCGTCTCAAATTACTTCGTCCTCTTATCCTACGTTCCAATGGACATTGTTTCTTGTCATGTTTCTAGTTTTTTCTTTCGTATTGATATTACCCTGCGTATTTGCACCTTCTATCGAACTAGGTCCCTATATGATTGCACACGTGTTTATCACGATACTCTCTATAAATTCAGACTATATTAATTGTGAACATACTATGCATCTTAGTAAATCCGCAGTTAAATATTTTCAAGCAGACGTAATACAATACTCTCCACAAGCCCCATCCTTACCTATTTATCACTGTATTGCTCAAAAATTCAAAATGACATGTCATGAAAATTTTGTAGATCATAAAAGTAAACACCGGACATTGCCGGAAGAAATTCAAACAATACGAGACGACGATAATAACAATAATATAGCTCAAGGTACAGTGTATTGGTAAAATAATAGGTAAAACTTTATCAGGTATTTCCAGCGACGATATTCATATATAAAAGCTATAGGTAATTACGCTATGCACGACGGACTAACCGGTTTAGGAGACTTATACGAAAAAGTAGTAACTAGCCTCGGAAAAGCAACTGGGACAATTATCAGGTCTTCCGGAGACGCTATAGAACACGTTTCAAAAGGCGCAGGTTCCTTTTTCCACGATGCCTTAGGAGGCTTGAGTGGTTCCTTGCTCCGGGGAGCACTGTTATTACTAGGACTATTCTGTACTTACAACTATGTACGCCATGCAAATTTATGCCACAAACCTGACACTGACTCGTTGATAGACAAACATTCAACCGATCAACTTGAACAGTCAACCATTTCTCTTGACTCTCCTGACTCTTGCGTAGATTGCGGTCTACCTCGCTGTTCTTCTCAATCTTCTCTTACCAACCAGGTTACCCGACACACATCAGTTTAGGAAAACAAGCCTATTTTAGCCTCTGTTTTCAATCTTCCTGGTATCGATTGTTCTACGCCATCTCCAACTTGTGCTGATGCCTTATCTTGTGAGTTTTGTCATGTCGTTGGGGATTATTTTTTGAACCAATTGGTATTACAACCTACGCGTGGTAGTAACATTCTTGATTTGGTCTTAACTACAGCTTCTGAGTTGGTATCTGATGTGGAAGTTTGTGACCCACTCGGTGTCTCTGATGACAACACCAAATAGTTTAAATTAAGATTTAAAATAGCGAGACCGAAATCAAGTCCTAGAATTGTTTACGATTTCAAATCAGCGGATTGGAACGCATTAAAGGATGATTTCAAAAACGCCCAATAGGACAACATATACTTGATGGACAACATCGATGAGGTTTGGGATGGTTGGAAAACTTGTTTTTTCAAAGCCGTCAAACGAAACATTCCTTCCAAACGTGTACAACCCCAACGCAATGCGCCATGGATTAATTCAGATCTGAAGAAGTTAATTCATAAGAAACGGAGACTTTGGGAAACAGCTCAATTTTCGGGGGACTCGGATAAATGAACCAGTTATAGGAGATTTAGTAATTCTGTCAAAGATCAGCTTAACAAAGCCTATAATAACTATACCATCAATCTTACTGCTTCATTAGCTGAGAATCCGAAAACGTTTTGGTCATTTGTTAAGTCGCGTACCGGTAACTCTAGTGTTCCAAGCTGTATCGAGAACAATGGGAAAAGATTGTTTTTACCTGTGGCAAAAGCAGAAATCTTAAATTCTTTTTTCTATTCGATGTTTAACGAAAAAGTGCCAGAGGAGTTGGTTCGTGCTGAAAATCCAAATGCAATTCCTTTCACCGAGCATGAAATTACAGACTTATATTGTAGCGCAGATTATGTTACCATATTACTTGATTCAATGAAAGAAAAGTGAATAAAGCATGTGGTCCGGACAACATTCCACCTACACAGAGAGACTTGACGAAATTAAGTGGTCAACTCTTGAGTTAAGGCGAGATTATCTAAGTCTTGTTCAGATGTGCAAGATCATATTTGGTTACAGTGAGGTTGATTGCACTAAGTTTTTTTATTTAGTTGGCAGGTCGCATACACGCAGCAACCATGAGTTTAAGCTGAGGCCTAAGGCCGTACACACCAATTACTTCAAGTACTCATTTTTTAATACAGCATTTGCATGTCATTTAAACAAAAGAGAACACATTAGAATGATTTGTATGTCAATAACACCGAAAGAAGGACAATAGCGCTATTTGAACATCATTTGTGCTAGTAAGTAGGTTCTATAACAACACCTTATAACATATTCCGTAAAGTGAAAATCAATGGGACGAAACAAAGAACAATTGCATGAACTTATTAATCATTAACATTTTCACAACAACAATAGCAAAAAATCAAATGACATTTAACTACAACAAATATTCATTAATATAAAGGCGTGCAAAGTCAGAAGTCGCGTTCTAACAAATATAGATTTTATGTTTGTGTGTTCACACAACAGCCAAAATGCAATTTAATAGTTTTTAGCCCTGGATGTGTTCTCTTGCAAGACATCGTGGCAAGTATGTCTGCATAAGTCTGGCCCATGCAGTACATTTCGGTACGGTTATGCTGTGCAGATTTCTTTCAGCAGCTGCTATCAATATTTGTTTCCGATATTCACCCAATAGTACACTCTAAAAAAGGGTGTGTAAGAAAACACACCAAGGTGTGTTAGAAAACACACCAAGGTGTGTTAATTTAACACACCTTTTGACAATTATTTAAAAAAACACACCTTGGTGTGTTCATTAACGCACCTTGGTGTGTTCATTAACACACCTAGTTGTGTTCATTAACACACCTAGGTGTGTTAACTAACGCACCTTTAGTTAACACACCTTTAGATTACACACCTTTTCGCAACCAAAGGTGTGTAATTTAACACACCTTTGAAAGAAAACACACCTTTTGCAATAACACACCTTTTACATTAACACACCTTTTGAAATATAACACACCTTTTTGATAACACACTTTACTCATAACACACCTTTTTGATAACACACCTTTTTGATAACACACCTTTCTAAATAATACACCCTCCAAAATAACACACCTTTCAAATAACACACCTTTTGATAAACACACCTTTTGATTAACACACCTTTTCAGCAAAACACGTTTCCAGTAACACACCTTTTGATTAACACAAGTTTTCAGTAACACACCTTAATAACACACCTTTTGATTAACACACATTTAGATTAACCACCTTTCACTAAAACATCTTCCGAATAACATGAAGGTGTAAGAAATGACATGGAATATGATGTATCTGCTCCACGGCAACTCTGGCATCCGAAAAGGTGATTTATTTACACGTGCGCGCCATTTCGCGATCAACGTCAATATGGCGCGCGTGTAGATAAATCGAGGAACTTTGTTAACACTCTCAAACATGAGCTAAAATGACGTCGAGAACTTTCGACTGCCAGGAATCGAAGGCGCTGAGACGTCAGTTTGGCGGATGGAATGAACTTTTTGTTTATTTAGTGTCTTTAACAACATTTTTAACCAAAAATTCATAAATATAGCGCATGGAACAGGAAGAGCCTGGGTACGAGGTTGGGTTCTAAGGTTCTGGAGAAGCAATGCGGGTGGATGCGGGTTGTACCTAGGCGTCATAATTCTTAACCAATGAGAACGCTGCGCGCTGAATTTGTTTGTTTGGTTGTTTGTTTGTCTCACTGCACGAGACATGCAGATATCGCTTTTACCTTCCAATACGATTTTCACGTTATGGATTTCTATAATATGAGCACGTATGAATTAATTGGTTCGCTTGTTCATTTAACGAAAGATATCAGTGAGTTCTCGGCCGTGTTACCAAAGTCTGGATATCGCTTCAAAATGAAAACAACTAATACAGCAGGTCGAAGACGAAGCCATTATCCTGACGGAAGTAAATCAGGTCGAAGACCTAAGCCAGGTACGTAAACTCAGTCATTGATGCGCTTCTAGTTAAAATCCTGCGACGCAAATTAATAATTAGTATACTTTAGAGTATTTAATAATTATTTAGTGTACTCGCGTGATTATAACTCGCGGGTTCCGCGTTATATCACGCTTCACGGAGAACTAAATTAAAGTCGAAATCCAAGATGGCTTCCTGTCTTCCTCGACTTGAGTCAAAGGTTGAATGACGTCGAATTGATATTTTATTTGAAACGAAATGTAATTGTCAAGGAAGACTCCCATTCATGCTTATTAAAAAGTAAGTTAAATGTTTGAATACTGCGAAGATGCTCTTCGATTACATTTTTACCTTTGGGCTTTTGTGATTTGTGTTCATGTTGAGGTATAAATGAGGCTGAGCAGACGAGTCGACGACGGAGTGAAACCTTTGCCTTTGGCAGATTGCATGGCAGTGCTCACACTATTATTTTGAAATCATATATAAAATATATAAATTAAAATGTTGGCAACAGAAATTGAAGCAATGTGCAAAGTAATATTGACTTTGTTGGTTCTATAGACTATAGCTTATTTTAATTTATAATTTTATAGCCAAATCACAAATGTTTGTTAATGTAGTATTAAAGTAGTTATCCCTGTTCCTATAGCCATACATTTATCTGTTTCAGCTGCAAATTAATCAAATTTCACAATGAAAAAATATATGAACACCAAATTTCTAAAGAAATATTTAGTGTTATAAAATATTAGTATAAACAAACTAGGACTATCACAAATCCTCTATTGGTTGAGCCACTGGTCACTCTCTATATTACTATATAAGAGTGATAGAGCACGAGCAGCAAAAATAGTTGCTTTTCAAGGTGTTTAACAAGATTTCAGATAAGCTGTTGAATAATTTGTTTCAAATACATGTAATTTGTTGAAAATGTTAACTCTGCTTTAGTAGAAACTGACCATGGTTGCTCATAGACAACTCAAGCTCGGTTGTGTAATTGACAAATAGATTCCATTTTGCCACTGTCTGTTCAGTTATAGATTCACAGATGATGTCAGAACGTAGTACCTGTAAGAACAAAAAAAGTGGCCCACGAGCTACAGAGTTGAGTGGGTCACTGATGTTCTTACCACGATCTGACGTCCTCTATGTATCTATAACTGAACAGACAACAAAAAATGGAATCTATTTGTTTTATACAATCAAAAACAACCCCAAAGGTTTGGGGCACGAAAAAAGAAAAACATAGCTGCTGACATGATTTGATGCCATCCATGTATCTGTCCTTCAATAGATCATGGGCAAGAACCAATGGAAATGCATATATAAGTCACGTGATTGTACACATTTTCTATTTAACAATTTACAATTATGCTCATTTTAGCAGGTCATTTGCGGTTTCTGTATTTTGTTTATAAATTATTGTTAATTTTGAGATTTTTATGTTTTAGATAGTTGATGTTGAGGAGTTACAGACCTTCATGGAATTAACACCATCCAACTGACTGGCATATAATAGTGACATAAATATCTTTAACCAGCCTTTATATTCAACTCCAACGTATCATCCTATACTTTCTCCAGTGTATCAGTGTCTTACCAGTGAGAAAACATCTTATTGTGGATATTGGATCATTCTTCTATGGGCCACCCTAAGCAAGGGGACTACAAAAGAATGGCACATTGCGTACTTGCAAAAAATTCCCAGAGTTGATGGACAGTAATCCTTCAAAGTATTGGGTAGGTCAGAGTTTAATTATACATACATATATGATGTTAAATGGTGATGCAATTATGTATGTAAATTAATTGATTTTTCGTCGCCATTTTCTTTGTGTTGAATAGGGTGTTGTAGGTGGGGTAGGAATGTGGGTTGTGAGGGATGTAGATGGTTCTTCGTTACTCGAAAGACCCGAAGTTGTTTTTCCCAAATTTATATAACGTTGACGTAATTTTATATTACGTATATAATAGGCGGCCATATGTAATTTTTTCAATTCTTTTAAAGCAACCGTCTGCTTATGTTGTGTAAGATTGAACATGTTTTGTTTGCTGACATTATGCGTTAAATCGTATAATAAATCATGATGGTTTATTCCAACACCGTTTAATTTTATTATATCTGTACCCCTAATTTTAATTTTTTTCCTTTCAAGAAATTCTTTTATTTGTTGACCACTTGTCACAGTTGGTGTTTTCTTTATCTCGGGCGATTCATCATTGTTCACCTCATTTTCAAGTTCATTACTTTTTCTTTTCATCTTTTGTTGTCTTTTTCAAAAACTAACCATACTCTCTGCGACACGTTGATCATTATTAACTTTTTTCATTTCTTCTTTCATTTTATTTTTACTTTCAATAAGTTTGAAAGTATGTTTGTTGTTAATTCCCTGCAATAATTTTTCGTTTTCATGATCAGTTTTGATTAAATCTAACATTTCATTTAATTTACTCGGATTAATTAATTGCATTTTATTTACTTCGGTCATTTTTTTTTATTTGTTGGTTAAGTAATTTGTATGCTTTTTGATATATGTTGATTATACGAAAATCCTCAGATAATAATATTTTTAAATATTTTTCTTTTATTTTGTTCTTAGAAAACTTATTCAAAATATATTTATTATCACTGGAAAGTTGGATAGAAATTTTTTTATTTAAAATATTTTTAGCAATGTATTGTAATTTATTAATTTATTAATTAACCCGACGGTCTTATGGGTAATACTGCAATATGAGAGTCTCTATTATCTGTTAAATCAAATGCTAATATACAATACCCGTTTTTAAAGTCATTATAAGTCATGGGCATTTCTGAATAGTTACGATTTAATACCGAACGTAATTTTGAGTAAGCTTCAGATTCATTTTCTATTCTCCCGGCAACAGCGTTATTTACCGAAACTCCAAGATTATCATAATTAGGCCAGTTAAACTCAAAAATATTATGAGTATATGACCCGTTCCAATTTGCTAATGGAGAAAATACAATATATAAACGTGTAGGAACGCTACCATTAAACACATCGATTACTTGATGTGAATTTCGTCCGGCAGCTAATGATTCAGTAATACAACGATAATTGGTTGTATAATATAATGTTTCTTTATTATGGGTCATCATTTCTGTATTAATTGCATTTGATAATTGTTTTTTGGGTTTAAATACAGGAATTTTTATTTTAAAATCGTCTAGGGTAATTATAGTATCAGCAACGGGCATATCCGCATGATTGGCCCCCATCATTACAATTGTATTTAATGCACGCGTTAAACGTAATTCAACTTTATACGCTGTAGAAATATATATTTCAGCACCACCTTCGCTAAATAATGAACAATCAATCTCATCTATCAAATACTGTGATTGATTTTGAAATGCCTGTGCTTTTTGTCTCCCTCCTGTATTTACGACATTAGCATTATCAGTGAAACCAGCGATATCGCTCATATATTCGGCTGTATCTAAATATGCTAAATTAAGCTCTTTAGAATCTTTATATCCCGACGGTGTTTGACGCATTATAGATTCTATCCATGATGCAAAATGTGCAAAATTATCTGATGGCGTAATTAAATTTTCATTTATTTTTAATTCTTTTGTTTTCCACATTGTACGAAGGGGTAATGTAATCATCGAAAACCCCGATGCTGCAGGTGCTATAAGTCCAGCAGCATTTCTAATTGATACTCTAGCCATTATTTTAGCATCACTTGTTTTCATTAATCCAACGGCGTTCCCATGCCTTGTAAACGTGTATACTGTCGATTGATTATCGACAGGCGTCGCAATAATTTCAGTTTCACGACATTCAGTAAACGTATCATTATAGGGTGATGAAGTAAAAAATTGTAAAGGTTCACTAAATAATATGTCATTTTTTTCCACATCTTCAATTTTTTTACTCATTATTTATTTTTTTAAACGTTAATTTTAAGAATTTTTGCAACCGTTCCAACACTTGAGGAAGAAACATACCCAGTGCCAATGCTCCTCCAAAACCTCCTTTTTGTATTTTATTTCTACGCTTCCTTATTCCTCTTTTGTTTTTTCTTTTTTTTATATATTTTTTACGCATCATTTATTTTATTTTTAAAAAACAACAATAGCCAAAACAATAAAAATAATAATAATATCCACAACATTATGATTTTTTTATATAACATTGTTTTTATTTATACTTCTTTTTACAGTTTATCTATTTTGTAAAAAACGTATTACATTTGGATCTATTTTTTTTCTCTTTTTTTTATTATCACTTGTATAATAAGTATCTAAATTTAAATTTGAGGGTAATCCCACACCATCATTTAATAAAATTTCTTTCTTAGTTGGTTTTTCTTTATTTTTTCTTTTCACAACAAAATATGATGATGAATAATTTTTTCCACGATTTCTACAATTTAACAATTCAGTATAATCTTCTACGGATAGTTCATTTATTTTTTCAGTCATTATTTTTTTCTTCAAATAAATTTATATATATCTTAATTTCTTCACCTTTTAACGGCACGTTATTCTCATAGTTAATAAAGAACTGTAGTGATTGTTTAGCCTCTTTATCACTCAAATAAAAAATAGGGGAATTTTTTTTTTCATCATTTAATGATGTATAAGGATTTTTTTCGTCAATATAAAATAATTCTTTTATAGCATATATAAAACGTTGTGTTGCATTGGAAATAATAGTAGATGAAGAAACTGAAATCGTTCCATTATTTTTTTTTTTTGATTGTGTTATTGCACTGAAATCCATTTTTTTTGCACACGTAATTCTAAATGAATTTTTGATATTTTTATATTCAATCGAATTTAAATTCCATAAAAAAATTCCCACTATTTACTAAAATGTAAAGAGAAAAAGGATAAAATATTTTATATTTTTTAATTATCATTTCCCCATTTTTTTCTTCAAGAACAATCAAAAGCATTATTTTGAATGTATTAAACAATCAATACTAAGCGTTCCTGAATCAAAAGAAACTAATTTTCCTGTAGTATCTTTAACTTTAATATGAATTTCTCTTATAATGTCTTTTTTTAATTTTCTCAATGTTTTCGGGGGACTATAACAAACTAATTGTCCATTCCCCCACCACCTTGTCGATTCCATTGAATGGGGACTGTTGTTAACAATTCGGCACAACTATCACCAACTAACCCCAGTTCTATTTCATCACAATATATAAACATTTTATTTAATCCGTCGGATACATCGGGTAAGTAATCAAAATGTTTAGAAAAAAGGGTTCGAGGTGTAGGGTTATCTTTTTTTATTTCAAACAAGAGAGGTACGATTTCAAGATCTTTTTTGATTTTTTAAACCTAGAATAAAAGCTAATTTTTTTGAAAATAATATATTAATCTTTTGATTAAAATAAGCATATTGAATACCCTTTTTTTCTACCGTAGTCTTGTTAGATGATCGAAATTCATTTACCTGCAACCCATCGACTGCTTTACTCGCATTTTCATATACCCAATACTCAATCTCAACATTAACATTAATAATTACTTTCCCATTTGACCCAATGGTAAAAAAAATTTCAAATCCTTCTAAGATATTATTTAAAAATATAATTAATGAAGATAAATCATAAATTCCGTCGGGTATAATAAATGTATCCGATGTAAAAACGAACTCACTGCTTGCATATACCGTATTATTAATTTCTTCAGGTATAAAATTCTTATAGGTTATGATAAATGAAAAAAAACATTCATCACCCACAATATTTTTAGTTGTTTGGGGATAACAAACTTGTAAAACTTCTAAAAAACATTCATTGTTCAAAGCATCAATAGGTTGTGCAATTTTCATTTCAAAATCATTAATCAAATTCTTTTGAAGTCCTCTTGATATTGAATTACTAGCAATGTGTAAATTCTTTTTTTTTTTAAAACTTGTAATTCAGCACGATAAAAAAATCCTTTAATTTCTTTGTTTGTTCGTCTTCTAATTGATATGTAACGGGATCGGTGATAAATACTTTTTTAATAAAAAATATCTCATTAGTCAATCGTCGAAGACTGCTTTTTTCAAAAATATTATTTTTTACTCTCACAATACGTACACGAGTACCTTCTTGTATCAGATCTTGAGTGGGAATAGGATAATTTAAATGATCACGTACTATTTTATTTTTACTTTACGTATTTTTCCTTTTTTTTCTTCGCGATCAATTTCAAAAGGTGTTGCACCAGCTAATGCTTTGTGTGGGGAATTATTATAACGATTAACAATAAGGGGTAAATACTGAATATAGTCAAATTCTCCAGTCATTGTTAAAACACAACGAACCATTGTTTTTAAAGTTCCAATTACACGTTCCACATGGGATGCTTTTATTTCTCTATTATACGTATGAAATACTTCAAAATTATACTTTGTACTTAATTTCGTACGTATATCTTGAAATTATGTTCCTTCATCACTTTGAATTTTAAGAGGCGCTATTCCTTCTTCAATAAGAATACTTTCAAATTTATTTTTAACATTATTAGACGTTTTCTTTTTTATTAATTTTACCCAACAAAATCTTGAAAAAATATCAATACACACCAGCCAATAACGATATTGATTATTATATCGGGCTAAATCTTTATTTTCAGCTAAATCAATTTCCCATTGTTCATTATTTTTATTAACAGCATATTTTAAACGTCTATATATTTTTTTACTACTACTATGTAATCTATAATTAGAATAATCCTCATCAGTTAATGTCTCTCCTTTTAATAATCTTGAAGCTTTTTCAATAAAGTCAGCAGAAAATTTAGTTTTTTTCTTTTTACTCATTTCTAAAATAAAGAAATAAAATAAATATAATATTCTTCAAGTTCATCAACGAGTTCTTTATCGCGTAATATCCCCATAAAATCAACTTCTATATTTTTACATGCTAACTCTTTATTTATAGTATTGCCGTACAAACATAATGTATCTTGTATATTTTTACAACATCTAAAACGATAATAAAAAATTTCTGAAATTACTGATGGACTTAAACGGTGACAAACCTCATCATCATCACTTTCTACTTTTATTTTCTTAATATTTTCGTTGTCGTCGTCATCGTCGACGTCGTCGTCAAAATTGAGTGGGGGTTTCTTTTTCTTCAATACTCGTTTTTTGACTGTGGTAGGTGGGGATTTATGACCTGTCGCATGATTATACTTTCTTATGTCAATAATATATTCATCCAAGGAATCTTTCTTTTTTATATGAAAACTACCCCAGTCATCAGACCATACGATTTCACTTGACGTTGCGTTGTTGTTGTTGCCGGTTCTCGGTGTTGGATCATCGTCAAATTCCATTGCATCGGATAATTCGTTATCTTGATGTTGATAACAAATTTCCAAACCACCCCACGCATGTGTACAAACAACCAAACGGCATGTTTGCTTTTTCCAATTTTCAAATCTTACCACTTCAAAAAATATCTGCACCAATTTCTCTTGAATGCTAATCTTATTAAGAACATTCAACAATGAAGGAATATGATCATTTTTCACTTCAACAGCGCTATTGTATGTGTACTTGTCACATCTTTTATTTGTAGGATATACTTTTGCGAGAATAGCATTACCGTTGATTTTTTTTTGTGCAATTATTTTTGCAGACAAATCTGTATACGATTGCATTTTATAAAAATGATCATATTGTTGTCTCGCATAAAGTTCCACCATCTCTGAATCTGTTCCCGAGTGAAGGGTAAATGATGAATCACTGTAGGGACAGTGTTTATTTTATACCCTCCTCACAATTAAAAAAAATTGTATTCCATCAAAAAAAATTTATTACACTAATAACGTGTATAATTGATTACAACATTTGATATCGAATAAACTATTTTGTTTTCTTTGCATAACTCCTAACATTTTACATAACTTTCGATGTTGTTTTTGTGTTTTTATTTTACATTCTATTTTATTTTCTAGAAATGCAACAAGTGCTTTCCCTATTCTTCCATTTCCATCGGAAAAAGGATGAATGGTTTCAAAAATAAAATAAATCAAAACTGATATATTTTTTCTTTGATAGTTTTTTACGTAAAATTCATCTAAATGTTCCATATATTGTTGAATATATAAAGGATCAACCCCCTCAGAAATCCAACAGATCTTTTTTTTTACTGTAATGTCCAGCATTCGTTAAATGGACTATAGATATTTCATGAATAGTTTTACAACATTCACTTATTTTCCATTTTTCATTTTTTTCCATATAAAATTTTCGAAGGGCAAAACAAAATCTCCCACATCTCATCCAAAATTCTTTTTCATTTTCTTCGTCTTCTTCCATTCGTATAACATCATACGCAAACACTTTAAATTTTATACGGTCTTTTATTTCCATATTTACATACACGTTTGTTCACTAATACTTTTATAAAAATTATCCCAATTAACATTCGATTCAGTCATTTCATACATAGGATTGTATGCAGCTAAATTATAATTCAATGTTGTTTTTATATATTTTTTATCATATAAAATAATTCTATTACATCTTCCTCAAGCATTATTACATTTGCAAATATTTTCTCTTTACACATAAATTCTCCTATAATTCCCCCATAATCTCGCTTAACACCCACAGAATGATTAACTTGGGTGTGATTTTCATTTAAAACATAATTACTTTTGTTTAAAATACTTAATTTCAAAGGATCAAACTCAAAAAAAAAACTTTACAATTTTTATACCGACATTTATCAAAGGATGCTTTACCCTTTTTTATATAATGTATAAAATCCCAAAAAACATATCTAATATTTTTTTCAGAAATACCTTTTTTTGTCTATTGAATAAGCTTCCTATAGGGTTATGTTTACGACACTAAAATATAAAACATGAAGTGAACATGATAAGATTTTTAATTGAACTACAATAAGCATAAGAATTGAAAATACTAGGTGCTACCATTAACAAATAAATATTTAAAAAAAGAGCAAAATCACCTTTCTGGCTATGTATGTGCTTAAATTTGCTTACTAAACTTTCTTTTCCATAACCCAAGGTATAAGATAAGTATTTTCTTTCAAAGGTTAGATTTTGTACAAAATATGTATAATGATACTTATCATTGGTTTTTAAACATTGAAATAAATCTGAGTCGTGGCTTTCAAGGGGTAATAAAACAAATAATTATTTAAAACAATCGGGGAATGAAAAAAAACTACAGCATAACGTGTCTGATTCAACTAGTATAGTACGTTGAAAGAGTGTTCTCTTCAAGGAATATTTTCTTTGACTTGCTTGTAAATTTGGGATCATATAAGAGTAACAATCTTCTGGGATAAAATAGGATTCCATTCCACGGGTTCCCTTGATTTTTTCATATTAACAGTATAAGATACTTCGTCGTGGGGGTGAATGTTGTTTTTACATTTCATCATGGGACATATGACATATTTTCCACGATAATAATCAAATAATCCACATAACCAAAATAAATATCCAATTTCTCCTTGGTTAAAATATTGAAAATAAAGAACAACTCTTAAAATTGTTTCAATCATATTGCTGTAATTTGAAAATGTCATATTTTTACTCTTTATATAGCTTTCAAATTCATTAAGCTAAATAAACATTAACTCTTTCCCTACGGGCGCAGTTAAAATGGGTCGTTGATGACCCGCAAAGTCGTCAATCGAAAAACACGGCACACGGTAACGCAAGATTAAAAATTGAAATTCGACAAGCGCCAGGAACATGAAATCCACGCACACGCCAAGTTTGATTTGAATTCATAAACAACTCTGCGATTGGTGGCATTTTGAGTTTTCAAGATGCTATGCGGGCGTGCAAGATGGCCTTTTCTGGAAAAATGTAAATTGTTCAACCTGATTTATGATAATTAATGCTAATTTATATTAACATAATGTGTTTTGTTCGGGAAATTTAAAATAACAAGTAAAAGCCGGTTTATTGGTCTTCCAGAAAATGTATAGCTTTCGCAACAGTTATGGTTATTTCAAGAGATATCAATAGAACAACGTGGTCGTTCAATTTTTGATGTTTTTCAGCCGTAATGAAAGAGTTAATAAGCAATAATAGGTAAATTGAAAATAATCGAAGAAAAAGCGTGAAAGGAAAAGCAGTTTATTATATGTTGAATTGAAAATAATCAATGTAAATACAGTTTAACAAAGCAAAAAAATGGTTAGTGACAAAAAATGAACCCCCTTCTCTGCTCCCCCCTACCCCCTCATTGAGAGGAATTATGTAAGGGTTACCCGAAGCAGAGTCTCTGCAGAGATCCCACCCGCACCGGTCCACCTGCACGGGAGCTCATACTTTTAAATATATACGCAAGCTATCTATACACTACAAACACAATAGGTTCTGTGCATGTGGGTCAAAAAGGTCAAAATTCACCGTGTTTAGAAATGTAAGAAATAATTCATCAAATTGGCTTAAAATTTGATATGTGTGTTGTTTAGCCGACTTACAACGATGATGACAAATTCAGGCGAAAATATAAAATTGATCGATGCGAAAAAATATCGGCCATTCTATATTAACTCTTTCCCTACGGGCGCAGTTAAAATGGGTCGTTGATGACCCAAAAAGTCGTCAATCGAAAAACACGGCACACGGTAACGCAAGATTAAAAATTGAAATTCGACAAGCGCCAGGAACATGAAATCCACGCACACGCCAAGTTTGATTTGATTTCATAAACAACTCTGCGATTGGTGGCATTTTGAGTTTTCAAGATGCTATGCGGGCGTGCAAGATGGCCTTTTCTGGAAAAATGTAAATTTTTCAACCTGATTTATGATAATTAATGCTAATTTATATTAACATAATGTGTTTTGTTCGGGAAATTTAAAAGAACAGGGTAAAAGCCGGTTTATTGGGCTTCCAGAAAATGTATAGCTTTCGCAACAGTTATGGTTATTTCAAGAGATATCAATAGAACAACGTGGTCGTTCAATTTTTGATGTTTTTCAGCCATAATGAAAGAGTTAATATAAATAAAATAAAAAAACATTTTGTTTTCTGGTTCATTCTTCAGTTGAATCTGATGCAAGCAATATGTCAAAACCCAAACAGTATGATCTTCACTATCTTAAAGAAAATTGTCGAAATCAAAAATTTATTGTACGTAAATGTGAACAAATCCTAAATCCATGCTTTCCTATGAATCGATTATATATAAATTTGGAAGTTATGGAGTATGCAGAAAATAAAAAGCTTAATTATAAACAATATATAACAACACATGTGGCAGGAGATTGTGGTATACATAATTTTATAGATCAACAAGTGTATATAAATTCTTTTTTTTAAATAAAAAAACACGCTTTTCTCGATATTTTATTTAATTGTTTTAATTCAAATATTTAATTCATTAAAATTATTACATAATTCCCCACAACAATTTAAATGTACATGTACTTGCATCATAGATTTATCAAAATGTATTTTACTTATTAATGTTACAATATAATTTCCATTACTGGTACCATAAAACACATTAAGTACAGATAATATATTTTCATCTTTAATAAGAACTAAATAAAGCTCTTCCCCATCAAAATTTTCACGTAAATGATAATTTACTAATCTAAATCTTGAATCTTTACATTTACTATACAAAAACGTTTTTGAATAACATGGTATATTATTTACCTAAAAACAATCAAGGGTCGAAATTAACGTGGGTAATCTCGGTTCTCTATCAATAAATACTACATGTTTTCCCACTAACTGATCATAAAATGACATAGTCCAGCTAAAACCGGTTATTAAAAATCTATAATATCTTTTTCCACCATATCGTTTCCGAAATATAGATTGTTCATTTTTATCTTCCACATAAATGTTAAAATATTTATAATCATAATCAGCACATCTAAACTGATAGGGATGTTCGCTCCATTCCAAAAAATAAAACGTTGAATCTCGTGTTTTTTCTATCTCAAACAATTCAGCATGTAATAAATATTGAATGTCGGGATAAAGAATTTCATCAAAATCACGCTCTCGTACAGCCATTTAAATATTTTTAAAAAAAACTTCGACGTCTTTTCTTCTTCTATTCGTCGTAACCTATTTCCACTGAAACAGTCACTGTATATTTCCACCGTATATTTAACTTGTTTAACACCCGACGTTTAAAACAATTTAGTGTTGAAAGTTTTAATTAATCTGGATGAATCGTACATGGGTGTTTGTTAATACATCTTCCACATGGATGATATGTTTGTTATAATATAATCTTTCAAATCGTTCATCTGCTTTTTCAATACGTTCCATTGTCTAACAAATATAAATACAATTATTTTTTTACTCTTATTTATACTGTTTCTTATTTTCTTTTTTTTATGGATTTTCTTCTTTAAATCTTTTAACAACATATCTTCTTTAACAACCATCTCTTTAATCTACAACAACGTTTTTGTTTTGGATCTTTCCACGGTGTATAATTCGCCCACACTTCCCCGCACATATTTCCGTTAAGACATTGTCCACAGGGATATTTTGAATAGAATAATCTATTATATCGTGCATCTACTGTTTCCACGGTTTCCATGATATTTTTGTAAAACCATTTTTTTACATTTTTATTTATATCCTTATTACATTTATTTTGATTGTTTTTTTATATATTTTAGAATATCTGTCTTTTTTAATTTTGATATTTTTCTTTTTATATTTTTTTTTATAAAAAATTATATATAAACGCGTTACCGAAATGTTTAAACGTTATTGTGAATGATGTCGAATTCACATGTACCCTATCGTGATTGTAATGAACATAACGGCAGAAGTTATAAAATAATAATTGCTGATGACTTTAACCCCTACCAAATTGAAGATGAAAGTAACTATTATCCAAGTCGTTTTCTAGCAAAAGAATTACACCACTTTACCTATGTTGTAAAGAAATGTAAACCTACGGTATTTTGCGAATGTAAAACCCCATCACCTCCTCCTCAAACATATTACTTAGCTCATGAAGTTAAAAAGAAACATGAACATGAAAATTATGAATGGAATTGTGCATGTCTGGGTGAAAACATAACAACAATTGTTGACTATGATGCTTCTGATCTTTTACAAAAAGAAATTAAACTAATAGTAGATTCTAATAATTTCATGAAAGCTGTAGCATACACTCAATAAAAACATTTTTAAAAAAAAATTCGTGTTTTTTTATTTATTATATATATAAGATTACACATTTGATTTAATCATAGTGATATCAGATGAATCAAGAACAAGATCTCGTGACCTGTGTCAATTATAGGGGTGTAGCATATTATGACTACTCCTCGTTATTATTCATGTCATTTTCTTCAAAAACATTTTACTAACTATACGTATTTGGTAGAGGATTGTAAACCTACTATACTATGTAAAGAATGTAATCCCCCATTTTGTTGTCCACCCCAAGTCTACGAACTAACTCTGAAAGTTATTAAACAGGGATTAGTTGAAGAGAAGGAAATAAGCCTAAAAACAATTATTGATACTAAAAGTGATCATCTCTTGTATAAAAAAATTAAACTAATAAATAATGTTTACTAAATAATTCCACAACAAATTAATTTTTAAAAATATTTATTTTTCTTGTAATAAAATTTTTTACAAAAAATTAAAACTCGATATTTTTTCTGTTTCTAACTTTCAAATCAAAAGTTTTTTATTTAAAAAACATTACAAAGAAAAAAATATTTGTTTCCCTCTACCCCTATGGTCAAAGAAATTGTAGGGTTTAATGTTTAATACAGGTGTTGAGTTTGCTAATTCTACACTATGATTTATAATATGTATATATTTTCCTTTCAATGGTGATAAGAGGTTCTGTAAATTTTCCTCCGGAGCCCCAAACGCGTCTACTAACAACATTTTGAAATATCGAGGTCCCTGACAATCTTTCAGATATAAATAATATCCATATCTTAAACACGAGGGTTCCACAGGTTCGTAGTTTACTAATTGTATGGGTTGAGTTTGATAATAAAATCAAAGATAATCATGAGATTCACATTCTCCAAAATCAATCATTGATCGCAGCCACATGTTGAAAAAATAATAGAAAAATATATTTGATACCCTGCTTTTATAGTCCAAAAATCTATAAAAGTCGGTTGTCAAACAATAAAATTTTCACAAAACGTCCAAAAAAAAGTTGTCAAGATGGTATATTGCAGTTTCTGTTGTTGTGAAGTGAATTCCTTCTATCATTTTTTCATGCATTACAGATGTAAATAATGCTTTGTAAACCATCATTATTGTTATCCTTGTAAACAGAATTACGGACGACTTATCTATAGTAAAATAGTTGATCTATGTGAATGTGATGATAGAATACAAAGATGGAAAAAAACTTATTTGGTTTAATAAAATGTTTTTTTTAATACATCGTCTACCATTTCCAAAATTCATAAAACTTATGATTATAATTCGAATGATCTTTTTTCCATCCTCCTTTTTGAATTTTTTTAGAACGTCGTCGTTTTCGTATTCTTTTTTTTATTTTCGTTTTCGATTATTTTATACAACTCCTACACTTCATTTTTATATTAACTGAAGTACGACAAGCAATGCATTATAAAAAAAAGAAAAAAACGTCTATTTATACTGTTATATCTGTTTTTGATTTTTTTTTTAATATCTTTTCTGAGACAAAATATATATTATATAAGATGTTTAAAACTAAAAAACTTTATCATTACTGAAAAAAACAATGTCCGTATTACGTTATGTTAGTATATGTACAAATCGTATAACTTTTTTGGATTGCTCCAAAAATACTTTTCATCGCTATTTATCATGTGAATATCTTCATAAAGAATATCCTGAATATATATATTTTGTGGAGGATTGCAAACCTGTTACAATAGTTGACACAAAACAATGTTCTGTAATAAAAAAAAATGGTGTGAAACAACACCCATATGAACTAACCCTGAAAGTTATCAATCATGGAGATCTAACTGCTATTACCGAGTCCTGGCTTCATAACGGTATTGACAGCAGTTTAGTTCACATCTCGGGATATACTTTGTTTCGACGTGACAGGTCACTTGGTCGTGGAGGAGGTGTTTGCGCGTATGTGTCTGACATAATTCCATGCAAGCGGCGTTTTGATTTGGAAAATCCATCCTTCGAGTGTTTATGGCTTTGGGTTAGACCCCATCGCCTCCCAAGATCTATTACAGGGATTTTCATAGGTGTTGTATACAGTCCTCCTGATACATCTGTTCAAGATCAGCTCAATTTGATCTGTTATCTCACTGAGAATCTGGATATTATTCGCAATGAGTCTCCCGATTGCGGTTTAGCACTTCTTGGAGATTTTAATCACTTGGATATATCGGACATTCTGAACAGCCATAACTTAGTTCAAGCAGTTAACGAACCAACTAGAAACTCTGCCATTTTAGACCTAATTATTACTAACATGCAAACTTATTATAATAAACCAACCATCCTCGCCCCAATTGGAACTTCGGATCACAATGTGGTAGAATGGTTACCTTGCTGTAATAATATTTGTACTACGCGCCCTAACAATAAGTGCCAATTGCGCCGCTTTCCTCGATCTGAACGTGACGCTTTTGGCCGCTGGCTGACGTCACAAGATTGGTCTTTCAATGACTCAAATTTGGTTTCGGTTGAAGAATTATCGATGTCCTTCACTTTAAAGATCTCCCAAGCTATTGATAACTTCTTCCCTCTACGATCGATCAAATTACATCATTCAGATAAACAGTGGATGACGGCATCTATTAAAAAGCTAATATCAGAGCGCCAACAGGCATACCATAGTGGCAACAGTCATCTTTGGCGACATTATAGGAACAAAGTGAAATCAGAAATAATTTTGAGGAAGAAGAAATTTTATTCTGAGAAAGTTCAACATCTTAAGAAAACGGATTCCAGAAAGTGGTGGAAATGTGTAAACCAGATTTCTGGCAGATCAAGTGTATCTTGTTCCTCACCTATTGTTCTTGAAAAGAATGGTATTGTTATGACATCTGATGAACTTGTTAATACGTTGAATAATTTCTTCGTTTCCGTCAATGCTGATATTCCGGCTTTTGATCTATCAAAATTACCAACTTTCTTACCATCTTCTGATCAAATACCAGTAATTTATCCTTACCAAGTCTGTGAGAAATTACTTAAGCTTAATCCGCATAAAGCGATTGGTCCGGATAAATTGCCCCCGCGCATTTTTAAGGATTTTGCTTATGAGTTGGCTGAGCCTATTACTGATATTTTCAACATTTCTTTGAATACTGGCGTCGTTCCAACGATTTGGAAAGCTGCTGATGTAATACCAATTCCAAAAGAGTCACCACCAAAAATTGAAAACGATCTCCGCCCGATATCGTTGACGCCCTGTCTATCGAAAGTGCTTGAAGAACACCTCAATGTGTCTATTGGATATCTTCCATAGATGTTTGTCTAGTTTAGACAAGTCTGGAAACACCTTACGAATATGTCTTTTGGACTTCAGCAAAGCTTTCGATAGGATAAATTTAAACATTCTCGTCGTGAAGCTAATTGATTTGGGGGTTCGTAGATCTATATTGCCGTGGATTTGCAGCTTCCTTTCAAATAGAAAACAACGAGTGAAGTTGGGGGAGTCTATATCTGAATGGGCTGACGTCAATGCTGGGGTACCCCAAGGTACAAAGTTAGGCCCAATTTTGTTCTTGGTCATGGTTAATGACCTTGTACCTCCAAATTGCCAACATTGGAAGTATGTGGACGATGTATCAATTTTGGAAGTGATACCCAGACATGGCCAGTCTACCATACAATCAGACTTGGATCACATCGCTGCGTGGTCTACCTCCAACTATATGAAGCTCAATCCCAAGAAATGCAAGGAGCTGAGAGTATGTTTTTTTACGTAATCCACCTTCTTTGTCACAATTAGCAATTGACAGCACCCCTGTGGAAGTCGTGGAATGCCATAAAGTTCTCGGGGTGCAAATTCAGAATAATCTGAAATGGTGCAGCCACGTCGATACCATCACCAAAAAAGCTGCTAAACGCCTTTATATCCTTCGCATTTTGCGACACAGTGCAGGTGTACCACCAAGTGATTTGTTAACCATCTATATTGCCTTGATACAATCGATTTTGGAATATGCATGCGTGGTATGGCATAGCAGTTTACCATCATTTTTGGCTGATAAAATTGAACAGATTCAAAGGAGAGCTCTGCGTATAATATATCCATATATGTCCTATAGAGAAGCTCTTGTTGCGTCTGGTTGCCCACGACTAACAGATAACAGACAACGTCTATGTTTAAACCTCTTCAATAAAATAAGAAAGAATAGCTCTTCACAACTAGCCAGTTTTATCCCCCAGATGAGGTCAAGTGCGCATGGTCGACATTTGCGCAGTAACAACAACCTTTCTCTTTATCGGTGTAATACGGAACGATTTAAGCGCAGTTTCTTCCCTTCGATGACAAGTTATTTCAATCAAATATATAATGCATAATATAATCATATAATACATGTATGTCCTTTTTAGCTCTGCTAGTATATGTGTTTTACAAACTGTTTCTTATAAAACTGGATTTTGTAACCGGAACCAGTCCTCCGGATTTCACAAATGTAATTTGCATGCTTGTATATACATTTGTATATACAACATTTTAGTTAGTTATTTCACTAATACCAATGTAAATATAAAGTAATTCACCAAAATGGTGCGATTTTATATCTTATTAAACCAACATTATTATTATTATTATTATTAATCTGGAAAAACAATAAAAATATTATCAAAGGAAGATGTTCCTCATCTTTTACATAAAAATGTTAAGTTTATAAATACTGACAAAGACATAATAATTCCTTCTCTTGTATAAATTTATTTTTTATAATAAAACATGTGAATCATTGTTATTTTTTTTTACATGAATTTCTTTCTTTACTCTAAAATTTTTTTTCTTTTTGCAATTTGTCGATGCTTGTTCTTATAATCAGCTAATTTACAGATTCTTTCACTATCCCATAATTTTCCCATTTTACCCTGACGTTTTCCATATCGATATAACGTGGACGGATCATATATTCTACCCTTAAAATGGTAGAAATCATCAGCATAAGAACGAATGATTTCTCCCCCATATGGAAGCCAATCAAAAATATCATCTCTTGCTTCTTTGAGATAAACAACCCCTTGAATATATCCAATTTCTTTATCTTTTACAATTTCACGACTACATTCAAAAAACGATATTTCATTTAATTTAAGACAATTCCTTGGAGTATGAATTAATTTCGCTGCCTCTACCAATTTTCAGCATCTTCTGGGCTACGCATTTGAAATGACCAAATCTTTCGCGCGGGTATATACCCCATCTTCAACAAAATAACTGTACATTTTTTTTATGATATCATTTTTTATACCCTAGCTTTTTTACAAATGAAAAAAAATTTTCTCATAAAACTTTCATATAAATAAGCAGAAACTATTTTTTTTTCATTTAAACAATACGTACTTATATAAGCCTAGTAACAACCCTAAATATCTACAAACTTAAGAAGTTTTAAGAAAAATAAAAAATGGCTACGAAAGAAGAAATAACGAACGAAGCTTCCTATGGAGAACCCCACCCCATAACCCCATATGGTTCCCCTCTCATATGGGACTACAACGATAAAGGAGAAGGATGCGCGTACGGTGTACGGAATACGTCCAAAGAGTTTAATTTCGATGACTTTAAACCCTTCATACCCATTCAGGATAATGGTGATTCTGATAGTGATGATAGTTTGAAAGAATTTTTGGGTATTGGTGATGACGAGGAGAAAGTATTTAATAGAAAGATGTTAAACCAAAAAAACAGTATATACCCACTGTGATATTAATACTCTTCGACAGAATTTTCCAAATCAAAAATATTTTTTACAACACTGTATATACTCTCCTTCGGGTAATCTATCCATGTATAAATTATATTTAGAAGTGGTAGATGGGGGAATTCTTTGTCAGCATAAATATCTAACAACAATTATGATAACTGATGATTAATAAAGAAATGTATTTAGATTAAATAAAAAAATAAAAAGAGAATTTTGTTTTTCAAAAAAAGTTTTTTATTGTGTGTTAAAGTACATTTCATCTATTTTTTTTTAAATATATTTCATCTATTTAAAAACACCAAATAATTTTTTGAGATATTGCCCTCTACAAATTTTATCATTTTTAAAAAATACCGTAACTAAGAAATATCAGTCATTCGGCCATAAGATGGCGTCGAGGTAAGAGCTCCATGGCGGAAATTTCTATGATTAATTGTATAAGCAAACATTTGGGATTATTTTTATTTCAACATCTTACAACTCTTCCAATAAAAATAATATGAAGTTTTTTGGATGGTACGTGTAAGTATAAATCACATCGGGTGAGGTATGATGGTCGTTTATACTCAAGTTTTTTTTTGACTTTTTTGATATCTATCTCATGAAATTAATACGATCACCATGATTGACCTTCCTCTCTCTCTGGTCGTAAAACTCAAGGATAATCAAAAAACTGGTCATACAACAACACCAGGTTTCATGAGATAAATATATACAAATTCACAAAAAACCTCTTGTATACGACCAGGTGCATATCCCCCCTGATTTGATAACTGGTCGTTCTTAACAGGGTGACCACACCTTAATAATGTTCAACCCCCCTGGAAATATGGGACTGGCTGTGCTCTGATTGGTCAATTCAAATCAATTCTTGATTCTGATTGGCTTAGAGCTCGGTCCAGTCCCAAACACTTTGATATATATATATATATATATATATTACTACTAGGTCTTTCATTTCATCTCTTGGGCATCCTCTATTGACCAAAACATAACCAAAAGGCTGCTTCCATCTTCCTGAGATGCTACGAGCAAGAAACACAAGTGCTGAGTTTGCCACTTTGTTGGTTCTATAGCCACCTCCAAAATCTTCTAGACCTACGATTTTGTCCCCAGGTATGTCATAGAACAAATTGTTCTTTAGTGAAATTTCATCCATGCATAATGTACATAGCCTTTCTTGTTCACTCATATGAGAAACTTTATTCCTTATTATGTTTAGGGCACCTTGGGATATTCCTGCTGCTGCTGGCATTTTTGATATGTAGCGACGGAGTGATGACTTAGTTGGCAGTATGAATAATTTGGACAGCATTCTGTATGCTTTGCTACTTGCATGGTAGAGAGAGATTGCCAGTGATTTCATTTGTGGTGAATATCTTCTTCCTTTTTGTTTCCTGCTGTGCAATTTTAGTTGAATCTTCACAAAATTTGCCAAATTTTCTGGTAACTTTGCTAATGCCTGTTCTAGCGCATTTTCCTGCCTCTTTTGTTTGGTGCATTTCTTCTTATCCAGGGCTTTCTGTAAACGCTTAATTTTCTTTCCTTGTGATTGAATGACTTTTTTCTGTTTGGTTTTCCTAGGAGTGTTCATAGAAAGATGCTGGCTTGTCTGACTACTGGAATCTTGTGTTGTGCACCCGTGATTTGTGACTCCTGTGCTGCTCTGTGGGACTTGTGAAGACACTAAATAATTACAGAACAGTGGATAAGTTCTGTAAATCACATTTGGAAAACACCTACCTCACTCTTAACAACTGCAAACAATGGTATCCAATAAAGATATTTAAAAGTTTTGGTTGAGATTACCTTTTAGACCTGTATCTAGAATATCAATGGGGGGAGGAGATTCATCCATTATTTCTTCTCTTAAGCTTTCTTGTAAGTTATCTGCTTAACAGAAAATTACAGTTACAAATAACTTCTTATAAATTATTTATTTTTAAATTCATATATAAAAATGGTAACATTAATGCATTAATATATATTTAGGTAAAAATCATATAAAATGTATATACAGTCAGGTTAATAAAGAAACAATAAATCTATCAATTATTTCTGTTAACTGTTTTCACATACCATTGTTGGTAACTTTCATTTTTAATCTTTTTCCTGCAATGATTATCAAATTGGAGATTGTATATTCTGGCTAGAGAATATTACAGTATGCAATATCTGGATGTCATATATTTTATTGTATAATGGTTTACCTGGGCTATGAGTAGATGTCACCTTCTGAATAGTTTTTCGTTTCTGACCAACTTGAGCTGGCGGATTAGGAATGTTAAATAATGTCGGTTTTGCCTCAGAATTTAAACGATTTTTTAGGTCGTTGGAGAACATAACATCTTCGAAATGCTCGGTACATAATTTGCAATTCTTATACAAATATTCGGGGGTTTTGTTCATTAGGTCCTTTCTTCTACAAAGTACAACCCATTCTTTTGATCTAGATGGTTAATGTGAAAAACGAT
This sequence comes from Chrysogorgia sp. JL179-B06, assembly GCA_035772405.1. NCBI lineage: Eukaryota > Metazoa > Cnidaria > Anthozoa > Scleralcyonacea > Chrysogorgiidae > Chrysogorgia > Chrysogorgia sp. JL179-B06. The sequence goes on along the minus strand of JAYKKM010000361.1, from coordinate 340,734 downwards.
GTTCCTTACAACTGATAACAGTGTTGCTTACTGGATAATTGGATTTCACTGAGATAACGTACCTTTTGGCATCGCGCGGAAAACGGAAAAAACTAAGTTCTGGATGTGAACCTTTACTGTTTGAGCAGTTAACAGCTGAACAAAACGTTCGACATCCACCTTTCCCTTTGCTTTGATTTTTAGGATCAGCCATTTCAGTATTGTAGATTTTTTTAGCAGCAGTAAAAACACAATCTCTCAAAAAACAAGACTTTATATACGAAAAAATCGCACGTGTTTTTTTGGCGCGAATTGGTTGAGGTATTTTTAATATTATCCCTTTAGGACACCTTCAGTCTTCAGCTACTATTTCTTTGTTATGGTAACCATATCCAAACAATAATGTTTGGGTTTGTTGACTGAGTAAGTCTACAAAGTTTGAGTCAATTTAGTGAAATCAATACAAAGATATGCATGATTTTCAGTTTTGTTACAATCCATGTTCAAATTACATAAAACCATAGTTAACTATGATAAAACGTACTGTAATGACTCAAGAACTGGACGACAAATGAAATAACTGTAAAAGCCATTCTTCATTATTTTAACTGTTCTTGCAAATAGAAATATAAAATGGGGTGAATTTTCATTCATTAGGCACTGCTTTACATTACATTTTGTTAGTTCTCTTGCTCATTTTTGGGCAAGATAGGGTTCCACCACAACTCATGAAACTCACATCTGATAATTTCAGGTGAAAAAACATGTAAATATACATAAAGTTATTGTGAAACTGCAGCAACTTCTACATATTTATTGAACAAAATCTGTTTGGGCATATTGAGAGCTTTTCCAGATAATACATTACAGGTATTTTCACTGCTAAGAGCAAAAGGTGTGATTCAAAATTTGTGATTCTTATATACAGTACTTGAAAATAAGCAAGCATGTAGATTGATATTCTTTACAATTTATTTTCCTTTTATTTTAGTACAACAACAGTGGCGGCACTACGGATGTGCAAACAGTGCACCACACCAGGGCCGAGGGGGCCTATCCAAGCCCCAAACAATTAACAGACTGCACGGGTCGTCTTTAGATTTTACTCAAAATGAAGGAAATGCCATTTCAGAGAACTAAATTCTAAAATTTCCCAGCAGATAATCACCCGTGCCCCCTTACATATGCTGTGACTTTGTGGGAGGGGGGCCCACACCCATGTAGTGCTGCCACTGACAGCAGCAGTTCATTACAATATAATAAGTGTTAATCATCAATAAAATAAGTAAATACAATAACCAATTTGAAATATTATATATAAATCTGTGTATATTTAACACATAGATTCCATTTTGCCATTGTCTGTTCAGTTATAGATGCACAGATGACGTCAGAACGTGGTAAGAACAAAAAAGTGGCCCACAAGACGACAGTCAAGTGGGTCACTGATGTTCTTACCACGTTCTGACTTCCTCTGTCATGTGCATCTATAACTGAATAGACAACGGCAAAATGGAATGTATTTGTTTTATACAATAAAAATTGGAAACAAACCATTCAAAAGGCTTATTAGCTCTTTGGCAATTTCTGGGGCTTGAAAAAAAGATAAAAGCAGTCGGCTGACGTGTCTGGCATGAGCTGATGTGATCCATGCATCTGTCCTCTAATAGATCATGGCCAACAACCAATCAGAATGCGCATACATGTAGTAAACAGGTTATTGTATAAAACAATATATGCTATTGCCTTTAGTTATAATAATAAATAATTACATTTCTCTATAGTATACAAATGATATACAACTAAACAGTAAGCAAAACATCCAGAATTAAATTGTAGGCTCAGAAACATTTGGATCTATACAAAGTGATCCTAATCTTGCTTTATATATTTATATTCAGTAATTGGACTGAATAAGTATAAAAACAGCTTTGTAATCGACAGTAAATGTTATTCTCAAGTCAGCAGTGTAATTTTCAAAGCAGCTGATGCCCAATAACGACCAGATCTAACAGGATAATTTCTAAAGTAACAGCAAAAAATGAAAATAATGCAAATTAAATATACATATAAAACATAATTATATATATATATATATATATATATATATATATATATATATATATATATATATATATATATATATTATATATATATATATATATATATATATATATATATATATATATATATATATATATATATATATATATATATATATATATATATATATATATATATATATATATATATATATATATATATATATATATATATATATATTATGGAGAATTATAGAATACCCGTCCACTTTTGAAACCGCATTTAAAGGCAGAAATACAAACCAGGTTACTCTTTAAATATAATGTCAAAGGTTTAGGTTTTAAAATAGAACGAAGACAGCCGGCTGCTGGCAAGGTTTAATAAAGAAGTGTGATACAGAGACAGAAAACTCTGCATGAATAGTAAAATCAACACACAGAACCATGAAGTTTTGAAACAAAAATAGTATCACAAAATAACAAATGAAATGTGCTGTCGTCCGACTCGTCGGCAAGCTTACAATGTAAGTTTAAAGTTAAATATCTCAATAAGCTTTTTCTTTTTGACCTTCTAACCAAAAGTAATATTAGTACTTACCATTTCTTTATAGCCAGTGGTCGTGGAATGAAAATCGGGCAGTTCTTTCTCGAGTTATCGCCGTTTTATTTTCTCAACTCCGTCTTTCTCCATATTGTTTACTATTGAACTGGCTGCGGTTTACTGGCTAGGAAGATGGCGGACCTAACGCATGCGCACTAAAAAAACGAGGACACGTCGTACCCCGAGTGGCCCTTCTGTTCATTTCCTATTCTGTGGTAATGTGATTTTATTATTTATTGATTGTATGCAGTGGAATATATTCTTGAATTGTAATGATATCCAGGGCTTTATGTTCATATGAATTATCAATTAACCTCACATTAGCCACATCACATGGAAGCAGAAAAAAAAATTATATATATATATATATATATATAATACTCAATAATACACGCTCACTGCTTGCAGTTTGAGCGCTCTGGCATGGTTCTTGATGTCCCACATTTTGTGTGCATCAAGGGTGACTGTAAATAGCAGTCATCTTCATCCTGCTCATCAGCACTACACTGATGAGGCCCAAAAGGCCGAAACGGTACCGTCTGTAGTTAGATACGCTCTATGACCTTTAGGTCATATTGAGCGCTCTACAGGATGAACCATTGTCGCTTACGC